>OY726517.1:40920277-41264623 GCA_963383655.1 Bathymodiolus septemdierum | reverse complement strand
AGAGGCAGACATTGAATTGTTTTCCATTTATGGTATATTGATTTTTTTCTATTATTGGATGATTTGTAATATAGCTCTTATCTATACATGTACAGTATGTGGCCGAAAGTATTGCTGGGGAATTTGGTACCACTCTTTAAATATTACATCACTAATTAAATGTATTGTTTATGAATGATATTGCATAGTGTAGCCATCTGGGGCACCCGAGATTTTTCATGCATAAATGCTGTGCAGCACAGAGCTATCCGGTTTTTTATGGGTCTTGGTAAATATTCTCCTAATGACGCCATTAATGGGGATATGGGTTGGAAACCTCTTTGTGTTAAGCAATGGAGTTGTGTTTTTAGACATTGGGCTAGATGTAATGTTATGTCTACGGACAGTCTCAGTGAATTACAAAGTATTTCGATGGGTTTTAGAAATGCTGTTAATAAAAAGAAAAATTGGTGTTTCAGAATTATGACAAAATTTAGAGAATGCAATTTAGAACTATATACTGATTTAGAGAATATTTTGCATAAAAATGTTATAGCACAGTTAGAAGATATTTTATTTGATAAATATAAAGTAAACTGGCAAAATAGAATGTTTTCACAAAAAGTCGGAAATAAATTACGAACTTATAAATTGCTTAAAGAGGTTTTTGAAACAGAGATGTATTTAAGTAAGAACATTCCAAGTCGATACAGAAGTGCCTTTGCTAAATTTAGGTGTGGTGTGGCTCCTCTGCGAATAGAAACAGGTCGTTATGAAAACAAGAATGTAAATGAACGAGTATGCTTTATATGTCATGATCAGATAGAAGATGAGAAACATGTTTTATTATACTGCCCTTTATATGCAGATTTGCGTGAAAGATTATTTAATGAAGTTAAAAGGAGTAATGTACATTTTATTATTTTATCTGATGATGATAAGTTTATATATCTATTTAAAAGTACTGAGTGTTATGATACGGTTGACAAGACCTGCTTTAATATTTTAAGTAGAAGAAATAGATTTTTATATTCTTGATGGATAGTTAACTTTTTACTGAACTGAAATGTTTTAAACATGATTTAAAGTTTTAATTTATTGAAATTTATATAATCTCTCATAATTCTTTATAGAATGGCACTTGCATTTTATCTATAACACTTCTGTTCTATACAATGTATATATTGTGATGATTGTGTATTATATGTATTACATGTGGTGAGACTTTAATAAAATATTGAATCTGAATCTGTCCTTAAATAGTTAGCTATATATATAGATATGCGTACAGCATGTGACCAAAAGGGTTCATTCAACCTATGCCGACATTTTGAAAAATAGGTATAAAAAGGTCAGAAATTTTTTTGGCATAAGTGGGGTTAATTGTTATATAAACATGACTAGTCATGTTTAATTAGTGTAAAACTGGGGGAGATATCAATGTACTCCAAGTCCACAATTAACTTTTATTACATGTAGACGTTGTCTTGTTTTTGTGTGGGTATTGAGTGAGTAAACTAAGTTAGAAGTAAATATTTAAAAGCATATTTTTTGGAAATAACAAAATAAATCAGTATATCAGCACACACATATACCTGTATATATGAATATCAATCTTTATGAAAATAAATCAGGACATTATGAGCACATATATTTTATTATCAAACTTTATGAAAATAAACCAGGACATTATTGTGACTTAAGAAATGACTGGAGTCAATGGACTCTTACTGGGTTCCCATTTATACCCTTTGTTAGCTTGGTCAACTCTGATTAAAGTAGTGATCATATATTCATTAACTACTGTAATCAAATATTATCCTAAATCACATCAATGTGAAAATGACTGATCTTATAATTAATTAGCTTGGAGTGATCAATTAAAAAATACTGTCCACAATTATGATAATTCTAAATTTATAAATAGGTATTATTCTAAAATTTTGAATCTAGATTTTAAGAAAATCGTTTAATTGCATAAGTATCATATAATATTTTAAATTAAGACTTTTTAAAAAGAAAAACACTCATATAAACATAATGAGCAAATAAACAATCAAAATATAGACAATTCTGAATATTTTGGTTTGAAATTTGTTAAAATCTATCCAGAAATGACTTCACAATAATTTTTTGAAAAAATATGGTTTTGGTTGATTATATAGGGATTTGTTTTACATGTGGCAATACTTTTGGCCGCATGCTGTATTGTATATCTATATACATAGTTAACTATTTAACTACACTATGCAATATCATTCATAAACAATACATTTAATTAGTGATGGAATATTTAAAGAGTGGTACCAAATTCCCCAGAAGTACTTGCAACATGTCTTGGTCCTGCTTATATCACTTGCATAAATTTGGGACTTACCATTTATTAAAAAAGCAAGTTTTTACACCCACCCACCCTTATCCTCCTAACCTCTCCTATTTCCCTCCCATACCCTCTTATTTATCATTCACCCAATGACCACATTAGAGATACTTGCAACTTACTGAACTCATAATTTGTGTTTGGGACTTAGGATTTATGACTTTTTTGTTGGGACACATCAAAATTTTATCCCTGCCCCTTTCTGTCATAGCCCCCTGTCTTCTGAAGAAAACATATGCTGTATACAGAAGATAAAGGAAAAATCGAATTAAAAAAAATACTAGCTACTAAACAAACAAAATATAGATAATTCCGAATGTTTTGGTGTAAAATATGTTAAAATTTATCCAGAAATAACTTCACAATAAATTTTTTTTAAAATATGGTTTTGGTGGATTATATAGGGATTTTTTTTACATTTCCGAATACTTTTGACAGATGACTGGGTGTACATGTAGTGTGTGTATATATAATTCTGAAGTCTGATTTCTCAAGGTTGGTGACCGATTGGACGCCCTCATAAATCTAAACAAACATGATAAATTATTAATCTATAGCCAAGGGGCTCGGCAAAAAATGAGTGTAGGTTTTATAAATACTTTAAATATTTCTAAAAACGATCGATCATTGTTATAAAACACTCTGAAAACAGTATGTAGTTAAAAAATATTTAACATTCTTCAAAATGAAAATTTCTAAATTATATGAATTTGGTGTGTATTTCATTAAAAGGATAACGATCTATTTACGAAATATTCAGTCAACAAGTGACAATAACATCTTGGAGCTTTGTGTACAACTCTAGACCAAGGATTTATATTTCTTACTATATAAATTCTTATCTAGACTCCCACTCCCAGTCCCAAAATAAAAACTTACTTCATCCTCGAAATTCTTTGTTGCTTCAGAATATGTTCCAATATATGAATATTTCCATACTTCTATAATATATTCAGGTAAATAGGTAAATAGGATCGCCTTATGCGTAAAAACTGACTACTAAATTTAAACTGTTGTATGACCCATTTACTATCAATCTTATGTGTCATACCTGTGACAGGTGAAAATTCTACCTTTAGTTTACCTGGATCAATGGAGTTTATAAATAGATTGATCGAACTATTTTTTTTTTTATCCGGATAATATGTATGTGGTTATTCTTTTTGTTTTATCGTTTTGCGGGTCAAAGCAAATGTTTTTTTTTTATATTATAACTTTTTGATATGATTTTTAAATATACATGCAAAATGAAAATAAACAAGATAATAAGATGAACGTAAGCGAAAAAGAAACGTAAAATAAAACAATCACTTTGAAAACACTGAAAAATGACAAAGACTGGTAACCAATAGCGTCTCTGTGTCCTGTTCTGAAATTAGTTGGAACACATTTTCTTGTGATCATTAAAAGTCTTCCTGTATGAGAATTCTTTTCCACATTTCTGACACTTGTATTGTTTTGGGCCGTGTTTATATTTCAAATGTTTTTTCAAATACCGTTTGTTGAGAAACGTCCGCCTACAAATAATGCACTACTATATAAATCCTTGATCATCATATTTTTTTCTGATTTTACAAGTGAATAAAGGTTAAAAAAAAAATAGAATAATATTGTTGGAAACATAATCGTTTGGACACAAACCACGGTGAACTTGAGGAGTTGTAAGTAAACTGTGAAGACTGAAGAGTGACTGTTTAGTTCCCTCTTAACAGCATTATAGGCCCCCGGCCAAAACAGGGCACTGTGGTCACTCCCTACACAGCCACTCACACACGAGGAATGAAAATGGAGATGGTCGATAACATTGAACATATATTTATTGTTTTGGTATTTCCAACAAACGCAGTGTTTAAACATTAAATAACATGCCATACACAGCATACATAGATTAGCATGGGGCCCCTATGCTCGTGGGGTCCCCGGGAAACTGCCCATCGTGCCCATGCGTTAATACGGCACTGACTGTTGAGTTGAGTCATTAAAATCAGCTGTTTCACTCATTAACCATTAGTTCATCACTAACTCATGTATATAGTTTTATATTAAAATCTAAAGGGAAAAAAATACATTTATTAAATTTCATTTTCTAAAATTGTTAATTATAGCACCTGAAGCGCAGTACCTCATGAAGGCGGTCTCTTATACTGTAGAAGTAGAAGTAAGCTTTATTTATCAACATAGTCTAGATGGTTGTAAGTGTAAATAAAATGAGAAATCTATAAAAAGACATAAATATATTGTTATGAAATGTCGCGACCTTAAGAAAGAGATTTTTGTTTCTCTATTACTTCATAGGGAAATTAAAACAAAATTTTCATGACATATGCAATCTGTGAGTAATAACAATCACGGTGTTTGGTCAAATCGATTCCTTTCGGTAAATGTCGGAGTTATTCGATTACTTTCGGTTATTACAACGACTCCTTCCAGTAAAACCAATGTAAGTTTGATTAACACTGGACCTTCTTTTCGTCATTAACCACTGAAATGTAAGTATTTATCACTCAATTGATAGATCACGGAACTCTTTAATAATGTGTTTATTTCGGAAAATCAGTTTTACGCACTGTAATGAAAGTGTAATGCAGCATTAAACGAAACAAAGTGACAAGATCGTATGAAACAGGCCAACCGGCGATAGAAATACACAAATTTGAAGTAGAAAGAAAATTCTTTTACTGAAGACACTTTTCCGTTCGAAATGTCTGGTCATTATTGATACTTTGTAACTGCGATATTACATGTGATCACATTTTTTTCTACGAAAATCGTAGTTTTAGTTGCAATATTGAATAACGCTTCCTTCAGGATATTCCTTTCTTTCGTGACAAATACAGTAATACATGTATAAATCGGAGTTGGTGAATTTGCGTTCAATAAAGTGAGAAATCACAAGCAATTTGACCAACTACGAAAGATTCTCCAAAAACGATCTTTTTCGTTTTTAATTGGGCTTTCTGCAAAAAAAAAGAACATTTTATTGAATATTTAGTACAAGTTCTTTAGTTTGAAAGGAATCGGTGCCAAAATGCTTGATCATTTTCGATGAGCCAAAAGGTGGCGTTGACTTTAAAAAGTGATTTTAAGGCCTATTTTACCTATAAAACATTGAACATACACATATCGTAGATGAAACACGTATTGTATTGAAAGAATAACACACTTACGTAACCCAATCAGTTACATTTGGCTTATTTTTTCCACATATTTGCTCCAACAACAAAGGCACTCTTCAAATTTTTCATGATTTTAAAGAAAACTGTAGGATTACTATGGAATTCAGTGACAAAGTTGATTCAATTAAGTATTCTACTGTTCCGTAAAAGATAGTATTGGGAGGATTTTACCTATGTTCTTGATCTTTTTCCATCTTTTTTGGTCGAACATCGTTTCAGATGTGCCATAATTTCCAAAAGGAGTCGTTGTAATAACCGAAAGTAATCGAATAACGCCGATATTTACCGAAAGGAATTGATTTGATCGTGCACCGGTGGCAATCAGATTGTATTAAATATATTTATTTTGAAAAATCGTAAATAATAGTGTTACATAAGGGAACGACCATTTAACTTGAAGGGGGGTTATGGTTTTTTTCTGAAAAAATATTCTGATTTCCAATGTTGCTGAAAAAAATATTCTGATTTTGGTGGAGGAAAAAAAAATAATCTGATTCAGTTTTTGTCATATAACCTAATGTTGAATTCTGGAAAAAAAATTCGCGCTTTGCGCAACAAAAAAAAAAAATATTCCAACTCTTGTGTTGTCCGAAATTTTTTTTCAACAAACCGGTTCCTTACCTGGAAGAAGAAGAAGAAGTGGCCAAAGGACAAAAGGACAAACAAGATCTACAAAACATTATACAGAAAATAAAAGATTGAGCAACAGGAATCCCACTAAAAAACGGGGGTGAATTCATGTGCTCCGGTAGGGTTAGCAGTTCCTGCTCCACACGTGACATCCGTTGTGTTACTGTTAGACGACAAGAACATAATCTGACATGGAAATGTTGTTGGAACACCAGTATACGCAAATACATACAAATAACATAAATAAAACATGAACCCCTTAATTGCTAAACAAATGGGAATCAAGACGAATCGTACATCGTTTTTAAGCTGAAATTGTAGCGGACATACAATGTAACAACACGAATTTAAATACGTGAAGACATACATTTTAACAACACGAACAACACTCCTATAAGACAAATAAAAAACGGGGACGAACTCAGGTGCTTCGGAAGAATAAGCAGTCCCTGCTCCACATGTGACACCCATCGTGCTACTCTTGTTACAAACCCGGTGATAGGTCATTCAATGAGGAAAGGACCGGATTGTGATGTCGACAAACGGAACAAATTCGTGGTCATTTGGAACACAGATACTACGTAACGGTTAACCAAGTCAAGGTGGGGACCGTAAACCTTTCGAAGTGATGACTTCAACTTAACCACTAGGAACCCTTGGTGCAGTAGCTTCCTTGTTAGCAGCAACACCTCTATCAAGGAAATCTTGATAGGAACCACAAGCTGTGGATTATCGTATCAACCGAGAGATGTATACTCCATATGCAAGTGTGCTGGAATGTTACTACATATAAATGGAAAGTTCACAATGGGAAAATTTATATCATCTCTTTTGTCGTAAAGTTCAGTTCTTAATCGACCATCATGTCAATTTCGAGGTGTAGGTCAAGGTATGAAGCAGACCTATCTGTATCTGTGGTATCCTTTATTTCAAGTTTAATGGGATAGATGCGATCAGCAAAATCGCCAAATTTAGAATTATTTAGTAAAAGGACATCATCTATATAGCGGAACGTGAAATTAAAGGATCGGCCTAGCTTCATTTCGATTTTCTTCGGAAGCCCCTGTATGAGAAGGGGGTTTGGTATTTAACACCACTTTCAACAATATTTCAGCTATATCGTGGTGGTCAGTTTTATTGGTGGAGGAAACCGGAGTACCCAGTGAATACCATCGACCTTCTTTTGGCAACGGTTTGAACGGTTTAACACATGAAACAAAATGCTTTTGTTCATTGTTCTGGAAACTAAGTGTTTTGTTTATGTGCATTTCTAACAACACATAACTTACCATACTTAATAAATTCTAGAGGCTGAACATCAGTTCCGGGACGAGATTGTTTAAGAAGAGTTTGAAGATATCTAAGGGGTAATCAAAATCCGTAAATGGAAGAACAGACAACACAATGGACGAAATAGAAAGGACAAAGGGACAAACAACAATCTACAAAACAATACACAGAAAACCAAAGATCAAGCAACATGAATCTTAACAAACAACCAGGGGTGAACTCAGATGCTCCGGAAGGGTAAGCAATTCTTGCTCCACTAGTAGCACCCATCATATTACTCTAGTTACAAACCAGGTGATAAGTTATAAATCTAAAATGTAACATGTCTCATTTAACATTTATCATCATCAAATTTAATACTGTCTAATCTTAGAAGGTGAATCGTCTGACATCTTATCCACTTAAAAGCATCAATAATGTTACCAGTTTCTGCTATAATTGTAATAATGTCAACTCGATATTATCGGTGAGTGAGTGATTGTTGTTTAACACCAACTCAGCAATTTTTCAGCTATATCATGGCCAGAACATGTTACATTCGATCAGATGATGATGAGGTTTGCTTTGAACTTGACCAACACGCTGAGTTGGATTGAGTTGGATTGTTATAGTGCTAGCTCACTGAAACAACAGTCCGCGGATAGACATGTCGCCCCACTCGGACACAATATCCTGTTTCCGAGCAAACCAGTCTCTGCTCTTTCTCTTTAATGTTGTGTGCTTATCGGAGATGCAACAAAACCCAATTGTATAGTCTGGTAATGATTGTAGGTACTTCAGAACTATACATGTAGTTACATTCCAAGTATTGGAATACTTTGGTAAAGAAGGTCTACAATTGAAAATACCTCGCATGGATCGTTTAATTATAACTTCGTTGCCTATGTCTACCACTAACTACTGAACATAACAACCATGAAATTGTTGATGGCTTATACCATGCCAAAATTAATGTCAGTCATTTTATCTCTGTTACAAAATACATATGTAAAAACGTGTCATGAATCTCATCATTCAGATTCAATTTTTCAGCTAAGTCTTCTTTTGCAACAGGTGGAAATAACATTGTCGAAGTGTTTGTTTGCCAACAAGTTTTTGAAGATGGACACACTGTAAAAACTTACTTTCAAGAGGCACAAAATGGCTTCCAATTATGACGTACATTCACCCCTGTTCTTGACACTTACATGACTTACTGATTGGTAAGGGACAGTTGTGGTCGTGATCATAAGGTAGGTGTACTCGAAACAGCTTTATGTGATAAAGTTTGTCAGTGACTTGCGGCAGGTCGGTGGTTATCTCTAGGTATTCCGGTTTCCTCCACCAATAAAACTGACCGCCACGATATAACTAAAATATTGTTGAAAGTGGCGTTAAAGTGACTGTATCCGTTTCAGTGACTGAAAAATAGAAAATGCGACTTTCGCTGAATATTCTTGTCCAATTCGTCTGAGGGGATCCCGGTATTTATATTTAAATGTGGCAGTCGAAAAGAGAAATATCTCGGGAGTGTAACGATATAATTGGGTCAGCGAAAGGATCACAAATAAGCGAAAAATATTGAGGCGAAGTGGGGAAGGGGTAAAGAGCAGATGTTTACCTTGAAGTAAGGAAGAGGAGGGGACATATATTTTTTGAATGAAACAAGTGCCTGTGGTTCTAGTTCACTAAGTCCAGCTGCTTTTGAGACATTTTATTTCAATAGTCCTTCGGCAACCTTTGCATGTTGTGATTATATCGGATTTATTGGAGTTTAGAATCAGCTGGCATTATTACAATTTAATTGAAATTAGATGTTTGTATCTTTTTTTCAATTTGTTTGTGTATCGCCAAAAAAAACCCAACACCAATCACCTATAGATTAACTGATTGTTGACCACAACTGTTTAAGCTTTCTTCGTGAATTTTTTTTTATGAATTTGTTTAAAAAAATAACATCCTTGCAGAATGAGAGAAAATGTAGTAAAAAACGAAGTTGTTGCATGAGCAACAAAAGATACTAGTAGCATATTGACAGAAACTATAGTCGTAAATTATTTTACGGAACTGGCTTTTTCGGTATTGGTACAACTTTTAGCAATTTTTCTTACATCCTGTCTATGTTATCCAATCAAAACGCGTGGAAAATACCATTTCCCGCGGTCAACATGGGTATGGATTAAAATCAAGAATTATTTTACAAAACAAAAAGGTATTAGACCAATTACTCACACATGTTCAATGCTAAAAGCCTCTCTAATAAAAAAGAATAAAAGTCAGATCTGTACACCAGTTGTTTTCATGAACACGTTGAAAAGAAATTTCCTTATTTTTGTTATGAAGTTGTAATTTTGTATCCTGTCGGATGTTTTTATAAACAAGAAAACATTTCAGCGTCGAATAGTTTGTTTTATATGAGATTTGATAGAAAATAAAAGTGTATAGTTATAAGATAACTCGATATGCGGCAAAGAAAATAAGACGCTAGCCGACTAGGATTCCTACGACGTAACCTTAACATCATCAACAACTGTAAAACAAAATGCGTACAACTCACTACGGTACTAGTAAGACCAATAGTGGAATACACCTCAACTGTATGGTATCCTTACGCACAAAAAGACATTCATACTCTAAAAATGGTCCAGCATAGAGGTGCCAGATACGTTTGTAACCGACAAGGCAACAGATCAAGTGCCGATTCCATGCTTGACACACTTAAATGGAAATCACTACAACACAGAAGACGTGATGCTCGGTTACATATGCTATGCAAAACACACCACGAAGATGTCGCTATTAGCAAAGAGAACAGACTTGTACCTCCAGAAACATGCATCCACTATCTTTCCAAGTACCATCCAGCAGCAGCGACTATAGAAAGTATTCCTTCTTCCCACGAACTATCCGAGATTGGAATTCACTACCTACAAACACAGCAACTGCCACAACACTTGTTGCTTTCAAAGCACAAGTTAGCCAACTTCCACATTAGAAAATGGAACTGTTCATAGTTTTAAATATACATACTACTGACCCGTCAGTATTTTAATATTCTATAAATTTACATGCGCACTCCAATGGCAGAACAATCAACTAGTTGATGGTGGCCATTAAAAGGCAGAAGCAGAAACAGATGTTCTAAAAACAACACTGATTACACAAATTTCACATTATTGATATACCGTATCCTCAACAGAACTAATTGCTGGCCTTTGTTGTATATGTCAGCAAAAAAGTAATTTGTAATTACCATAACGTTGGAAGGCATAAATGTTTATGTTAAATAAACTGCACAGATTGTGTAATGGTTGGCGTGGTCAGCTTGAAACTGACGTCACTGAGTGCAGTACATTGTGGGTTCGAGTCTGATCGGGTCAAACCAAAGACTATAAATTGGTATTTGTTGGCTCTCCGTTAATCTCTCCGAGTGGTTTGACATGTCTATTCGTGGACCTTTGTTTCAGTGAGTTAGCACTATAAAAATCCAACTAAGCGTGTTGACCTAGTACAAAGTAGACCTCGTCATCATTTCATTGAAAATTAACTTGTTCTGGCCATGATATAGCTGAAAGATTGCTGAGTTGGCATTAAACGACAATCATTCACTCACTTCCTGTTAAATAAAAAAAATAAAAAGTAATTATAAATTAACCAATTGGTTTACGTAAAAATCTGACAAATTAATCTCGTTGAGATTAGACTTCCGAAGAATTTCTTCTCTGTACTGGAGAGGGGAGTATCTGGATCCCATTAACTGGTTTAACCAGCCACATTTTTGTGCCTGTCCCAAGCCAGGACCTGGATTTCCAACATCATATGTCATGGTCTTTTTGTGTTCAGTGAGTTCAGTTAAGATGAGAGGTGATTTTTCGTTTTGTTGATATTGGTGGAATTGATGACTATAACTGTTGAAACTTTCTTATCATAATTGTATATTAAGAGACTTAAAGAGAGAGAGAGAGTTATGGTGTTTAATGCCACTTTCAACAATATTTCAGTTCTATCGTGGCAGTCTGTTTTATTGGTGGGGGAATCCGGAGTACCCAGAGAAAACCAGACATGCCGCAAGTCACTGACAAACTTTATCACATAAAGTTGTATTGAGTACACCTTACCATGAGCAGGATTCAAACTCACAACTTTAGTGGTGATAAACATTGATTGAACAGGTTGTAACAATCCAACTACCATATGATCACGACCCTAATTGTTATGCTTTCAATAATGGTTTCTTTTAATTAATGTTAATTTGATTTTAATGTATATTTTTAGTCAGAATCATGACGACAACCAAGGAGTTTAAACCATTAGATATAAATTTAGCAGCTGTGTTGGGAATTTTAGAGCAAGAAAGCAGTAGCCATGAAGATAAAAGCGATGCTTATAGTCAGATCACAAAGTAAGTACAGTTATCCCCCCTCTTATAAGACCACCATATTTGCATCATGAAAAAGGTGGTATAATGGGGGTGGTCTTTTGTGAGTATTACAAGTGTGAAATAGAAAGTGGAGTCGGGGATAGAAGACTAGAATTATGTGTCCCAACCATGGTATATTCTTTCATGGACATTTGGTGAAGAACATATTGACAAATATATTTTGTTAGCAACGTTTATTTTTTATTGGAATTTCCACTGCAGTTATTTAACATATTTCAGCTATTTTCCTCTGAAATTATGTGTTTAAAAAATGCATGACACAGTCAGAACATGTCAAAATTGGACCCTTTCGAAAGGGGGTGTTGATGGTTTCAGTTATTTTATTTTCTAATCCAAATCATCCCTGGGTTCCAGTTGGGGGAAGATTAATTAGAGAAAAATAAGTGATTTTCAGGACAGTGGTATTGAGAAGTTAAAATACAACATGATCTTATCATTTAGATAGGTCTGCAAACAGCTACAAAATGTTCTGTATAATCTAGGTAAAAATTTAAAGACAATAAGTTTTGATTACCTACCTATTGTATTTTTTCAAGCATATTAATGAAATATTTTTTCCATGAACTTCCATTTTAAATTATATATTTTTTCCAAACATCAGTACTTGTAACCATGGTAACTGTTTATGTGGAAGTAAATTAAGATGATATAACCTTCACTAACAAGATATTTAATATATATATATTTTCAGACATATGAAAGAGGATGATTTGTCCTTGTTCGACCTTGACCTATCTCGTTATGGAAAGCAGGTCGTTACCATGGCAATAAGAGATGTTATGGATGATAATCTGACAGTCTGTCAGTTAGCATTACGTGTCCTGGGATTTTGCCTACATGATAAAGAAATTGTCAAGTAATATATATTACAAGTAACATCCTTCGAAAATCTGTATAAGCTACCTGCATATTTATTTGGTTTTCCAATCTTTTGATTTTGAACGTACCTGATGAAGGTTATTCCAGAAATGCATAGTGCACACTAAATTTGATATCTGTTTTTATTATGTAATAAAAAAATTAAAAAATTTGGTATTCAAGTACACATGCATAGTTTTAGATACTCTTTAATAACAAAATCTGTAGGTTCTGGTTCACATCATTGTTAATTTAATGAAGAAGAACGGTTAATAACAATATGAAGTCTGTTCATTTTTATTTCCCAGTTTGGGACATCTGAATGTTTATCTTTTATTTTTTTATGAGGGAGGTGGGATTGTGATGTTTAACACCACTTAACAATATTTCAGTTATATCGTGGCATGAATTTTATTGATGGAGGAAGCCGGGAAAAACCATTGACCTGCCGCAAGTCACTGACAAACTATGACCATAATGTTGTATGATTACACCTCGCCATGATGGGTGTTCGAACTCAAAACGTTAGTGGTGATAGGCAATGGTTGCACAGGTAGTTGTAAATCCAACAACCATACGATCATCAACACAACATTTAATTTACAGTAAATTTGAACTAATGCTTATAATATAGCAATAAAATGGATTAGAGCTTAAAATTGAAAGCTAGGAGACCTGGTGACAACCATTGTTAAAAAATTGGTGTATATCCTTGCATATACCTTTTATTTGAATACCTGTATGGTGTCCATATTGTGAAATTGAAGTGCATTGAAAAGGTACAGTACATTTTTTGTATATTGTAAGCTTTGACAATGATATAATGATATACCCTTAGGCCAATACAAAATATATGTCTGTTTACGGTTACAACCTCCAAAAAAATAGGGTAGGTAGGTCGGATTTCCATTTTATTTTATTTTTTCATTTTATTTCACATACGGAAATTCCGGATTGCGGACCTATCCGTATCCGGAAAAGGTACCGGACTTTAGAATATATTTTATTGCTCTCCGGTGTGAAGGTGTTATAATACCTCAAAAAAATTGTTGCGGTCGTATAATAAAAAAATTGATGCCTATTATTTTTCAGGATGTAACAGGAAACAGTTTTTTTAGGCCAAAGATTTCTGATGTGTCTACTTTCACTTTTGATTTACCGATAAAATGAACTAGGGTCGGTCGGGTGACCGTAAACAGGCATATATTTTTTTTTTGACCTTATACTATTATTAATGAATTCTTGCTTTTTATACATGTAACCAAAAATGATGTTCAAACAATATTTTATTCACAAGGTCTCTTGGTATTCCACTGCAAACAAAATGTTTAGTTACCCTGCAGAAATGTTTGAGTAAAGCTGATGACAAGATTACCTGTACAAGAGCCATGTTGTGCATTGGTAATCAGAGTTTAAGTGACTTCATTGTTAAAGGAGAGGTAGGGACAAATAGACATTAGAGAAAACCAAAGGAACAAGCAAAAATGAACAATTCCAGTGCTCACGATGAGCACAGGTCCTCCGGCCTGTAAAACTTTGTTCTGACTAGTAAATATTTCAGTATTTATTGATTCGGACCAGTGAATTGAAATTTTCATTTCGAGGACTGCAATCAAGAGAAACTGTCAACATTGCTCACACAAGCCACACAAAGAAGACTAAGCACAACACAGAAAACTAAAAAAGATAAGCGACAAGCACTCCACCACAAAAAACACGGGAGTGACGACTTTTCAGTTGAGCAATAAAGGCTCAGCCTTCGTAGTCTCTGGTTTCTTACAATGGTTTAAAATTTCAAGTTCCAATTGTGAATTCTTGCCAATAATATATATGCAAAATGCTTTTTTTACTTTAGAATTTGAAGTCTTGGTTGTATACAACAAAATTTAGCAATTATGCATAACTGATATTTTACAATTGAATACTTTTCAGTTAGAGAAGTTATTGAAAGTCATTGAAAAGGTTTGGAATAATTGGATTAATCACTCAACAATGGTGGAAAATGAAGCTGCTAAAGCAATTGTAAGGTAATGTTAAACTGTGTTAACTGCAATGGTATTGTGCTCGCCTTGAGTGCGGTAGATCGTGAGTTCGAGCCCCTATCAGGTCAAACAAAAGACTTAAATTGGTATTTGTTGCTTCTCCTCTAAGCACGTAGCATTAAGGAGAAAGAGCAAAGACAAGTTTGCTCAGAATCAGGATAATGTGTTCGAGTGGGGCAGACTGTTCTTTCAGTTCAAGTAAAACTGGCCCAATTGGAACCAAGCATGGTAGAAATGTTACTTGAGTGGTCCTCAACATTTTATATTATTTTCGTTTCATTTGGAAATCCAACAATGCTGCTGGGACCAATTATGCTTTCTGATTGACTGAAATTTCCTCTCTGAAAACCTGTTGGATGAAAATATTCCTTGTTTGGAATGTTTCGTATAAGACCTTCTATAGAGTTAATGTTTTTTTTTATTGGAAATCAGACAGGCACCACTGCAGGACAAAGTATTAACACTAGTGTTGGAATCGGTTAATTGGATGTATGTCACCAATTCGATTTTCGATTATATTTGGAACGTGTTGTTTGTTTAAGATGTTAACTGAAAAGAGATTTTATTATAATTGTTATTACCGTAAATGATGATTATTCAAGTATAAAAAAAGACATTTATTGTTGAAGGGTACTCTCCTTTGCAAGTGTATAATTTTCCGACATATTTTATATATAGACTCAGATCCTTTATTATATCAAGGTTGGTTTTAGTTGCAGGTCCATCATATGTTTTAATGAATCCAAAATATTTCCACACAACATTTTTTTAGCTCCTCTGTGGTCATAATGATTTAGAGTGACGCTTCCCTTGTGCTAGCCTCCATGATCTTGATGAGTATGTCAGTTTTACGCTTTGAAAATGATAGTTTACTCTCTCTTTTTGTATTTAGAATGTACATATTACAAATGTTTGTAAGACCTACATTCTAAATACAAAACAGATTCGGAGAAATTGTATCTCCGGAAAAGTTCAAGATGATCGATTTTGAAAAATTATAATCAATTGTCGTTGAAATCAATGATCAGAACACCATTAGACCATATGTGGAAAAAATGATGAAATGTTTTGATCGTATCTTGTATAAAGATTGCCCAACAGGATCAAATGCCTTGCATTTAAGTAATATTAAATCTGTCAACAAAATGAATTAATCAGGGAAAGCAAATTTGGTCTGTGGCAAAGTGAAATTTTGTTATACACTTTCCCATGAAAAGTTAGTGTGACAGAAAAATCCTAGAACACTGCACAGTACTCTAAATTACAAAGTAGACTACAGACGGAGATCTATTGTCTTTAGTTATAATCATTTGTCTTTGAAGATTATACCAGCAAGACCCAGATGGTATGAAGCAGAATCTTGGAGACTGGGGGAGTGGAACACTATTGTCATTGGTACACCTGGCTCCCCAAACAGGAAGTAAACTACTTATTGTAGCTAACGAAGTGTTTACAATAGATAATATACAGATGTGGTCAAAGACAGTTTACAATGAATATAAGGGAGTAAGTATCATGACTAAATAATAGGGGCCATCTTGGTCGTGATTGGTGAACATCCAGAATTGTCAACACTAAGGCAGGGAAAGCATCTCACAAATTAATAAAGATTATTTTATTTAGATTTTAAAGATTTCCAAAGGAATAAGGGGTCGTCGTAGTCGTTGTCTGGTAGTTGGATTTACAACTACATATGTAATCAGTGCCTATCACCACTAAAGTTGTGAGTTTGAATCCTGCTCATGGTAAGGTGTACTCGATGCAACATTATGTGATAAGGTTTGTCAGCGATTTGCAGCAGGTCAGTGGTTTTATCTTGGAACTCTCGTTTTCCTCCACTGGTAAAACTGACCGCCACGATATAACTGAAATATTGTTGAAAGTGGCGTTGAGCACCATAAATAAATGAACTGAATTGAAAATGCCCCTTTTGTCACATTTTTTTGTCAGAAGAACTTGTGATTGAATGTCATGGATGAGATCATTGAGTATCAACAGGAACTTTGTAAGGCCAAATAAAAAAATATGTGTGTTTACGGTCACCCGACCGACCCTAACCTTTTTTATCTGCAATTATTCGACCCTAATTTTTGCTAGCAACCCTATCAATTTTTACACAGAATTCGGATAACCATTTTTGTTGTTTAATCAGCAGCAATGTTTTATTTATTCAACTGCTAGCTTTTTGTCGAAATTGAGAACAAAAAAGGTCGAAAAACTGCGTAACTCGTCATAAAACAGCTTCAACAAATGACGGCTTACCTGAAATTTCGAAAATGAAATGGTTTTGCCGATAATAAAAAAAATTAATGACGACTGACCGACCCTAGATTTTTTTGACATGTGATCGTAAGCACACATATTTATTTATTTGGCCTAGTCACAAGTTGAGAGGATGGCGATCAAAATTGTGATCAATTGTCTGACATGACTGTTCTAATACTTTAACAAGTAATTACACTACTTATAATTATCACCAGTCAGTGTTTAACAGTGATTGCAGAGATATTTTATATTTTACCTGAACAGACCTGACATTTTGAATCTTATGAAGTTTTTGGTATGACTGGAGATATGAGCTAGTTAGTGCATACTTAGCATTTCGAACCACATCTGTGGTGTAAGGGTTAGCGTGCTCGCGTTGAGTATGGTAGATCGTGGATTCGATACCGGTCGGGTGAAACCAAAGACTATGAAATTGGTATTTGTTGCTTTTCTGCTTAGCATGCAGTATTAAGTTGGCTCAGAATCAGGATAATGTGTCCGAGTGGGGCATGTTAGTCTTGTACAAAGCGGACCTCATCATCTCATTTACAATTAACTTTTTCTCATCATGATATAGATGAAAAATTGCTGAGTTGACATTAAGTAACAATCACTCACTTATCATTTCTAAACCAATTTTTATTGGAAATTGCCCAATGTCATGATCCAATTAAAATGCAATTTGCTGTACTTTTTTTTACATGTGATTTATGTAACTGACCCTTGAACATGATGAGACTATAAAAAATATACATTTCAAAATTATTGTTTATTGCAGAGTATTGGACCAAAACTGAAAAAGATGATGAATGATAAACAAGAGGTCCATGCATTAAGATTGTGGTCACTTTACGTAAAAGTTCTTGGAAAGGTATAATTTGTTTTTGAGGTGCAATTTCCAGCTACTGAGCAACCGGGTAGAAGGATATCCCCAAATTTGACCTTGACCAACTTTCTCCAAAAAATATATGCAAGAAACGGTGCAATAAAATTTTACATCACTTCGTTTTTTTAACTACAATCAGTATTTATAAAGTTTTTAATTACAGTTAATTATTCTTCAGAATTTTAAAGTCTGAAAAAGTAGGGTTTTATCCAAGGTCATATTTTTTCACCCAACTATGGGCCATACCCTGTATGAATATTTTATCCTCCATAACTTTGTGTTAACTTGATGTTAGATTTAAGGAAATGTTTCACCTTTTAAGTTAAGATATCACTAAAATGAATATTACATGTTTACAGATAAAGGACAAATTTTAGAAATGTACTTTTTAAGAATTTCATCACTAGTTCGTTTCTTCGTAATGTAGGCCTACCGCACAATCTTGGATAATGAACTAGTGGTTTTGATAAAAAAAAATATTGGGGGCAATTGTGATCGTATGGTAGTTGGATTTACAACTACCTGTGCCTATCACCACTAAAGTTGTGAGTTCAAATCCTGCTCATGGTGAGGTGTATTCGATCAAACATTTTGTGATAAATTTATCAGTGACTTGAGGCAGGTCGGTGGTTTTCTCATGGTACTCTGGTTTCTTCCACCAATAAACCTGACCGCACGATATTGAAAGTTATGTTAAACACCATATGGGATAAGAAAAGAATTAAACTAGGTTTTTTCGTGTCCGGTCCGAAACAGACTTAGTACTTATGAATTAGTCAATGGAGTCATATGCGCGCTTGATAGAAAGGTGAAAATATCTACATTGTATTTCAAACAGGCTGTTATTTAACGTTGATCAGCAAAAGCATGGCGCTTATTTCTTGCCAAATTGCTCATTCGAGTAAAGTTTTGATGCCATGGAGCATTATCTTCAACTTTTCAACGTCATTTACGTTCACAGAATTGTATAACTCCATAAAGAATGAACAATCTGCTCCAGATGGATGGACCTTCCCGGAAAAATATATTTATACGATCTTTTATTTTAACATACAGCAGTTGTGGTACCCTGAATGATTGTTTTAATATTGGTTATTGTGGATGATATTGGTTGTTGTGGATGATATTGGTTATTGTGGATGATATTGGTTGTTGTGGATGATATTGGTTATTGTGGATGATATTGGTTGTTGTGGATGATATTGGTTGTTGTGGATGATATTGGTTGTTGTGGATGATTTTGGTTGTTGTGGATGATATTGGTTGTTGTGGATGATTTTGTTCTGTATTCATGATGATTTCCATATCTGTTCTTTTTTGTGTATCAAACTTTTATAAATACTTTGAAGTCTTCAACTTGAACGTAGAATAATATTGAATACAAATTTTTGCTTTGAAAAAATATAAAGCTGATCATCCTTGATAGAGTCACAATAGCTGCAGTAGTGGATTTGATGAAATTTTTTGAAAAAAGGAAGACAATTTCTGGAGAGAAAAAAAACCATCCCTCCCTCATCCATTTTTTTTTTTTTTTACAAAATTGGCCTGAGAACCTAGGCATTTTTTTGTATGGCCTAAGCCTAATCTGTTATATAAATACATATTGTGTGGGTTTTTTTCTGTTATTTTTTTGTTCACAATAGTTTTGAGTACAAGATCATTGCAAAATATTATACAAATTTGACAAATTTAAAGCATTTAGCGATAACCAGATATAACATTTAATGACAGAAGTAAATAATACTGCTCAACTGAAGGTTAGGGGTGGTTTAATACTCATTGTAGTGTATGAGTTATTATTGAATGCCCTATTGTGATTGTGAAGTGCAGCACAGCAATAGCAGCATTGTTCCTTTGCTTTGTGTCTAAGTGTGAAATTAGATAGTCTTTCATGTTCATTTCCATCCATATCCTTTCATGATAAACTTAGATTAGTGGGGATAGACATTTGTTTTGGTGTCAAAAACTTTTAAATGTTTTTTTATTCCATTTGAAAAAAAATTTACATAGAGAGGTCTTATGGAAGTTTAGAAATGTTGAAAATATGTATTATGTCATAATAAATTAATAATAAATGTTTTTGTATATTTTAAGGAATTACATCATGGCAATTTCATCAATCTGATGCTTCCATTGGTAGAATTAGGATTTAAAAGCATCAATGCTGAAGTAAAGATTGAGGCCTTCAGATCATGGAAGCAGCTAATATTGAATTTTGCTATGGATATCAGTATGTATACAATTTTTTATTATTTGTAAAATATATTTAGCTATTATAGATAACACAAGCGTGTTGCCTAGTCATGCTTTCATGTTATCTAGATCACATAAATGCTGTAAAATGTACTGGTTCCTAATTGTTGCATCACTATCGTGAATGAGTTAGAGTACCAGTCCACTATATCATCTTGGTCATAAACCATGACACCCCCTGCATAAACTAATTATTTACACACATATACACAGAAAGTTAGATTTGCTTGTACTCAATATGAATGCAATAAGTGACCAAAATAAAATGTTTTGCAATTTTTTTTTTGAACTTTGTGATATTTGAAGTGGTCAAATTGACTGGCAGCAGGTTCTTAGGGAAAACTGTAGAACTTTGCTAGTATTTAAATGAATATGCAAATTAGGCTAAAATACATTTGCAAATCTTCTTTGAAACTATTTGGTTAAATTTAGCTTTGTGTAGTTGGTCCTTGGATTGTCCACTTTCAAAATTGTAGCCTGAACCTTCGTCTAAGATGGCTGCCATTACTGAAAATAGAAATTTCTTTAATTGGCTATAATTAGGTATATTTAAAGCTGTAATCGTCTAAAATTTGAATTTTAAATGAAGTCAAATTAAAAGTCAGGTGAGCAGATATAGGCTGTAAAGAGTGTCTGGTTCTAGAACAGTGAAACCTGTCTAAGCCCAATCCTGAATAAAGCGGAATCCTGTATAGACCCAACTTTGAATAAAGTCTCAATGTAGGAAATCTTTGTTAATTTAACCTGCATAAACTGAACACCTGTCTATTCCGAACACAAAATATTGTTGAAAGTGGCGTTAAACACCATAACCCCTTTTTCAGAACACAAAAGCTAGTCCCAAGGAGTTTCGTTTTAGGCAGATTTCACTCTATATATTTTCATTTGATTTTCTGTGTTACAGATATTTTGTCTGATCAGAAGAGAATTAAGTTGATAATGCAGGTGTTTAAATTAAACAATGCCAAAACAGAACCTGTGGCAGCAGAGAAATTTAAAACTTGGTGGTTCTTCATTTCCAAGCTTGGTAGTAAAGCAGTAATTATCTTTGATCAGGTAACATTTTTTTTGTTTTATACAGTTTTTTTTTTCTACTTCTGCAAGAAATTTAAATATTTTGGATTTTTCTGTCAAATATGCAAATTAGGTCTAATTTTAGAAAAATTCATTTGAAAATTTTAAGATTCAAATTTTATACAAATGATGCAAGATTTATTAGGTGCAAATCATGGGAGATTAAAATTGAACATACATGTATACTATGATATGCAATATTTCAGTGAATCTTCTTTATCAGGTAAGCGATACAGGCGCCACATGTGAACCTGTAGTTCAGGTACCTCTTTCACATGTTTTACTAGATGACAGTTAATGTCTATAAAAAAATCAAAAAAATTTGAGTCGATGTCTACAATTATAATACCAATAATAAAACAATATTATTGAGTCAATATCTACAATTATAATACCAATAATAAAACAATATTATTGTGTCGATGTCTACAATTATAATACCAATAATAAAACAATATTATTGAGTCGATGTCTACAATTATAATACCAATAATAAAACAATATTATTGAGTCAATGTCTTCAATTATAATACCAATAATAAAACAATATTATTGAGTCGATGTCTACAATTATAATACCAATAATAAAACAATATTATTGAGTCAGTGTCTACAATTATAATACCAATAATAAAACAATATTATTGAGTCAATGTCTACAATTATAATATCAATAATAAAACAATATTATTGAGTCGATGTCTACAATTATAATACCAATAATAAAACAATATTATTGTGTCGATGTCTACAATTATAATACCAATAATAAAACAATATTATTGAGTCGATGTCTACAATTATAATACCAATAATAAATCAATATTATTGAGTCAATGTCTTCAATTATAATACCAATAATAAAACAATATTATTGAGTCGATGTCTACAATTATAATACCAATAATAAAACAATATTATTGAGTTAATGTCTACAATTATAATACCAATAATAAAACAATATTATTGAGTCAATGTCTACAATTATAATATCAATAATAAAACAATATTATTGAGTCGATGTCTACAATTATAATATCAATAATAAAACAATATTATTGAGTCGATGTCTACAATTATAATACCAATAATAAAACAATATTATTGAGTCAATATCTACAATTATAATACCAATAATAAAACAATATTATTGTGTCGATGTCTACAATTATAATACCGATAATAAAACAATATTATTGAGTCGATGTCTACAATTATAATACCAATAATAAAACAATATTATTGAGTTAATGTCTTCAATTATAATACCAATAATAAAACAATATTATTGAGTTAATGTCTACAATTATAATACCAATAATAAAACAATATTATTGAGTCGATGTCTACAATTATAATACCAATAATAAAACAATATTATTGAGTCGATGTCTACAATTATAATATCAATAATAAAACAATATTATTGAGTCGATGTCTACAATTTTATTTAATATAAAAAAACATGTAAAACTATCTATTCTTCTGGGGGATTAATACATGTACAATATTGATGAATGATCTTGAAATATTTGTGTATTCGGCTTAAAACTAGGGAAATGCTCATTAAAATTGGCCTTTGTCTCATGTTCTAAGCCTCCTTCCTACATGTAAAATTTTAATATATTTCTAATTTCTAAGATTGTGTGTTTGTTATTGATACAGGTGTGTTTACCGTTATTGAACTTCTGCCTTGGAGGACACCAGATATGTACCACTGGAACACCTCGTAAGTTTTATCTACAGATTTAAAGTTCAATGAATATGAAGAGAAATCTTAAAACAGTGATGGCTAACAATTCCACCAATATCAACAAAACAAACAACCACCTCTCACCTTGAAACGTTGAACACAAGAACGATCATGATGGCATGAGAATGGAAATCAAGGTCCTGGCTTGGGACAGGCACAAAAATGTGGCAGGGTTTATGGATAAGATGGTTTTTAGTATATTTAAGAAATAAATCATGGAAGTCAGAATGTGTTTTGAGTTTTAACATGGGTTGGCAGATATTAGTATTTTATCCCAAGCCAGAGGCGAGGGATAAAATTGACTAATATCCGCCAACCCATGTTAAACTCAAAACACTTTCTGGCTTCCATGAATTATTTTGATTCTGATATGTCTAAGAGTACAAATATGGTAGTATACTTTGATTGGAAGACAGTAATTTATATTTACATTTGCGGACAATGTCGCACACAATTTATGCTGCCAAATTCGAGCAGACGATAATTCATCAACATGTACATTTATGACGGGAAGATCAGTCAAATGCACCGGCGCATGTGCAAATGAGATTATACCCAGTCGATAAATCATTCGTTTGTTTACAAAGCAAAAGAAGGACGTCATGTTAGAATATAGGATAATCTACAATCAACATGTGATTGATAAAATGTATATGCTGTTTGGTAGTCAAATGATGGTGTAATGTCTTATGCAAATGATTGTAGGGTCATTCCCAGGTCAGGATAAGTAAAGGCTGTTTCTCCAATATGCATGCATCATTTAGGAGTAAGAACAAAGTCTTATTGAATCAATGTAAATCAAAGTGATGTACCTGTGGGGTACTTTGTCAGTGAACTAAGATTATAAAAGTCTAGCTCAATGTGTTGGTCAAATATAAAGCAGGCATCATAATCTCATCAAGAAGTAGATTGTTCTTGCCAAGATATAACATATAAATGTCACACTTCAGAGCTCCAGGTAAGCTGCATATTTGCGTTTTTTACGCTATGAAAACGAGTAAAAACGCATGTATTATCAGATCAGAGCGTACACATTACGCATACATATTGCTGTGTAAGCAAACTTTCCAAATTCGGAGCGTACTTGTACAGTCGTGTACATAACAATACATTTTTGTCTGAGAAATTCCCCGTATTACTTCCCTTTATACTTTTCGAAGGAGAGAGCGTATACATCCGAGAGATACCAAATGTTTTCCTTTCGATGTCAAAAGAGATCTGATTGGATGTTTACGATCGCAGTCAATATTACAAATACATGCGGTTTACGTAATAAGTAAGAACTAAAACGAAAGTAAATTTGGGAACACGTTGTTCGTTGAAAATGAGCAAGAACATGAATAAGTGCGCTACTAAGCGCAAGAACCCTTCAGAAAATTCTATACTTGAGTTCCTGACTGTTTCATCTGTGTCTAGTAACAGTATAGTTAAAGGAATCATTGATGACATTATCAAAACGGCCGTGAAAACTGCCAAAGTCGACGAGCAAAAAACAAAATATTTACAACATTTTATTAATAAACGTTTGTGTCAAATTAAACAGAGATATACATTTCACTTGCAACCTGCGTTTTTTTAATAACACTTGTGTCCAACATAATTTTAAAAGTGTACATGTAAGCAATCTTTTCTGAAGTAGAGAGTACAATGGTGCAAAGGAAATATGCAAATACCCATCATTTTCAAAAGTAGGGGGTAAATACCCTTTGGACTTGAAAATTATCTGGAGCTATGCACTTGGCACTAAACAACAATACACAGCTCTCTGTATGTAGACTTGATATACAGACAAAGAAGTAGTTAATAACACTTGATTAAATTACACTATATAAGTTTGTTACATTTTAATTTCCATCTTTTCAATCTGTCTAATAGGAAAATTTGAGTGAAGTTTAGTATTATCTGGTTCTCATTACCCTGTTGTTCCCATTATCTTACATACTATTTATTTTTTAGGTATACAGAGTGGTAAAAGTCCAATGACGCCTCACCTTAACCTTTCTCCAAACAGTGGATCAGGTTTACCAAAGTTAGACAAGTTACAAAGATATACGTGGGAAGTTCTTGCTCATTACCTAGGAGAAATTCCTTCAAATCAATACGTTCAACCAATCAAATTTCAGATAGGTGAGATACAAAGAAATAGAAAAATAAGATATATTATTTATTTTTAGCATGAAAAATCATACTAATACCAGGGATCAGATGTCATGGTTGAAATGCTTGGTTTATGGTGTTTAACACCACTTTCAACTATATTTCAGTTATATCGTGGCGATCAGTTTTATTTGTGGAGGAAACTAGAATACCCAGAGAAAACCACTGACCTGTCGCAAGTCACTGACAAACTATATCACATAATGTTGTATCGAGTATACCTCGACTGAGTGGGATTCCAACTCACAAACTTAGTTGTAATAAGCACTGATTGTACAGGTAGTTGTAAATCCAACTACCATACGATCACGACAACCCTTTATTTCTTTGCGAATCTTTATTAAAAAAAATTAATAAATAAACTTTAGTAATAAGCGGGAAAGAAATGTTATACATTCAATATAATAAAAATATTATTGCATTTGTGTGTCAGACATTTTCCCTCCCTTTCTGTTGATAATTCTGGATCTTCACCAATCACAAAATTGTTTAATGCTTAAATGACAAAAATAGTTCAGTAAATAAATGTTGACTGGAGAAATTTATGGTTTTTTTTTCTGTTTTAGTGCCTTCAACGGTTGACTTTATACCAAGCCCTGCTGCGTTTATAAAACATTCAACATCATTGATCACAGCTACTATTGAAGCTCTAAATCTGGAGTTTACTACAGGTAAAATACATATATATTTGTGCTATTTAAAATGAAATGATTTTGTGTTTGTTCATTTGTTTGATGTTGTTTAATTCCTTTTTCAACAATATTTCAGTTATATCGTGACGGTCAGTTTTATCGGTGGAGGAAATCGGAGAACCCGGAGAAAACCACTAACCTGTCGCAAGTCACTGACAAACTTTATCACATAATGTTGTACACATCACTCTGATCGAGATTCAAACTCACAACGTCAGTGGTGATAGGCACTGATTGCATAGGTAGTTGTAAATCCAACTACCATACGATCACGGCCATGACAGTCCCAAAATGATTTTAAGCCAAGTTGCACACCACCTATGTTTTGTCAAAAGGTGAGCAGGCCTATTTATCCAATGATTGAGTGCACTCGAGCAATTTCATTTGTCGACATATTCTTGCCAAATTTATACAATATCTTTATTTTTAAGAATATCTCGGTTAAGTTTGAAAATGAGTGATATTTGATTTCTTTTTTTTTTTGTGGTGAAATTTGAGCATTGTTGTCAGTTTGGGGTCTAGCAAAATTTATTCTTTTACGGATTATGACCATATATTTACAGAATCTTTCTTTCAGGATTTCTGAATATTTGAATTCCAATGTCGGTAAATATCCTGGAAGATTTTCAGACCTTTTTTTGTTGGGGCGGGATGGGGGTATGGGGAGTACCTAGCAAACATAGATTCTTTGAACCAAAGATCAATGCCTGTGAAATGAAAAAAAATGATTTCAAAATATTTGAATATCCCAATATATTTTTTTCATGATGTATATTAAAAGGAAAGAAACTCTTCCATGTCATTTTACTTATCAATAACCAGTTTGCTTACTGAACTCGCAGAAATAACCTCTCCTAGAATACACTGTACATTTTGTATTTTGCATTAAATTCTGGAAATGTCTCATAGGTAATAATAATAACTTATTGAAATTTACGGTTCCTAAAATATGTAAATTATTATTAAAACTACTGTTTCATTTCCCTCAGTCAAGGATAGATTACCGTAGACGATTTTGGCTATCTTGTTTTCTTGCTCACAAAGGCTTTCTAGTCTTTTGATTAAGAGCATACCTCCAGAAACTTATCCCAATATGTGCCAAAAACATTTTGACAAACTAGCCCGAACAGCGTTTTAGAAGAATTTTTTCTATTTGAAAAAGTAAATTTAGGTAATTATTACTAGGCTGAACCAATTTTTACTAGACTGGAGCATAGGGCTAGCAGTTTTTGGCGCAGACTGTCATCCACAATAAATTAGATATCTTCGTTTTTATGGATACCGACTTTTGAAGAAAACAATTTCGGATAATTCTTTTTTTTTACATGTACTTTCAGAGCCAATCTTACATCGTGTCTGGTATGCACTAGTTGGACACATCAAAAAAGTGTTAGAGAGTGGTATCAAGTCAGATGTCAAGGAAATGTTCACATTTTTCTTAACACAGTTTCAGACGTTAGTTTTAAGTCAGACAATCTCAGTAACAAAGATTTTGGTGAGTACTGTAGAAATGTTAGTTCTATCAAATCATTAGAGGTCATAAAGGTAAAACAGCATCGATGATGTAATGGTTAGTGTGCTCTCCTCGAGTGCGGTAGATCGGGAGTTGGAGCCCTGATTGGGTCAAACCAAAGACTATAAAATTGGTATTTGTTGCTTCTCCACTAAGCACGCAACATTAAGGAGAAAGAGCAAAGACTGGTTGGCTCTGAATCTGGATAATGTTTCAGAGTGGTGCGACCTGTCACCTGTCTATCTGCTGATTGTTGTTTCAGTGAACAAGCACTATTTTTCCAGGGAACCAACACTATAAAAATCCAACTAAGCGTGTTGGTCAAGTATAAAGCGGACCTCATCATCATTTCATTGACAATTAACTTGTTCTCGCCATAATATAGCTGAAAAATTGCTGAATTGGCATAAACAGCAATCACACACTCACTCATAAATGTGATTGATTAGTGAGAAAGGATATGGATGTAAATGAACATGAGAGATTATCCAACATTATACTTGGACACAAATTGAAATAGAGGAAGAGCACATTTATTGATGTTCTACTAATCACAGTCACAGTAGGGTCTTAAACACTCGTAGTATATCAAATAAATGTTGGAGAAAACTGAAGGGTAATCGGTTCCTGTAACTTATAAGATACCTGTCATGTTACTCATTGTCAAATCTGGTAAAAGTCTTTTGGGTATATACTTTTTATTATGGGGTGTGTTAGGAGCTGTCATGGTCGTGATCATATGGTAGTTGGATTTTATTTTGTTTTTTAGCTTTTTTTTTTCTTTTTTTTTAGGCAATGTTTGATCCTGTTTGTTGTTTACCTAAGTATTTTTATTTCTGTATTTTTAGGCAATGTTTGATCCTGTTTGTTGTTTACCAAAGAAGGCACTGTCATCTACAGCTTATAACATTAGCAATGGAGAGAAAATACATGTAATATAATTATTATCATTGAATGCTACAAAGTCTTTTATAAGTTTTTTTTTACGTAAATGAATTGGTCTTAAATTAGTTTCTTGGTAGGCAAGTAATTACAACAGTTTTATTATCCCCTCGCCAATGAAGTTGCAAAGGGATATAGTAACGTTACCGTCCGTCCATTTTTCCGTAACATCCTTGTGAACACTCTAGGATCAACATCCTTCAATGGATTTTGACCAAACTTGGTACATACTTAGACCTTAAGAGAATCTGGAACCCTATTGATTTTCAAGATCACAGGGTCTAATTTTTAGGCGAGGGGATACACCATGCTTTGCGTTGCCCTTGTTTCATGATTGTCCAGTGAGTTCACACAGATTAAAGATGCGCACATATTTTGGACAACCGCATCAGGGATGTACTGGATAACATACTCGCCGTGAGTGCTGTAGATTGTAGGTTTGAGCATCAATCAGGTCAAACCAAAGACTATAAAATTGGTATTTGTTGCTTCTCCTCTAAACACGCAGCATTATGGCGAAAGAGCAAAGACTGGTTGGCTCGGAATCAAGATAATGTGTCTGAGTGGGGCGACATGACTCTCTGCTGACTGTTTCAGAGAGCTAGCACTATAAAAATCCAACTAAGCGTGTTGATCTAGTACAAAGCGGAGTCGTTCTGACCATGATCTAAACAAAATTGCTCATTTGGCATTAAACAACAATCGAGGATGATGTGCACTTCTTTCAATGTAAACTTTTTTGGTGTCAGTGTTATGTTTCTACATTTATTGTAGCTTTATTTATACTATATTATGAGTTTTACTTTTTTAGGGAAATCCAGCTTTATTTTTAATGGAACTTCTGTTAACTCCTTCTGTTTTATCAAAATCACAAAGAAATGAAAGGTAAAGAATGATTTTGTTATTGATTTAATGTTTGTGTATTTATGTTACTGCTTCAGCAGTTTCTAAACTATTCTGTTGCAAATGAGACTGCATTAGTGGTGTTATGGATAGCATGATTTCCTCGAGTGGGTGTGTAGATCGTGGGTTCAATTCCCAGACAGGTAAAACCAAAGACTAGAATTGATATTTGCTATTTCTCCGCTAAGCACACAGCATTAAGAAATATGAATAAAGTCTCGGAATCGGGATAATATGTATTAGTTGAGCGACATGTATCTGTGGAGTGTTATTTCAGTGAGCTAGCACTATTAAGATCCAACTAAGCGTGTTGATTTAGTACAAAGTGGACTTGTTCTGGTTGTGATATAGCTAAAACAATTTGGTCATTTGGTGTTAAAGAACAATTACTCACTTACTCACTGCCGTTGCAATCAGTGTGTGTGGAGGGAGTCATAATTTGTAGAGAACACCACAGAAATTTACCAATTTTATTGGCATGTCAATAAAAAATCATAGATGCAACATTTCCTTTCTTTGCATCTGATTTTTTTATTAAACAGATTTTAGCTCGGAATTATGATCATGTAGGTGACATGTCTATCTGTGGACTGTTGTTTCAGTAAGCTAGCACTATTAAGAAATCCAACTAAGCGTGTTGGTCTAGAACAAATCAAACATCATCACTCATTGAAAATGAACTTATTCTTGCCATGATATATTTGAAAAATTGCTGAGTTGGTGTTAAACAACAATCACTCACTCACTCAAAATACAGTTTATTGTTTATGTCTATTTTTAGATACATGACACTTTTTAACAACTTGACAGCTGTTGGTTTAGAAAATGGATCTGGTTACCTAGAATTCTGTCAGTCTGTATTGGTGCTAATAGGCCGAAACAGGGAATTTATTAAGGAACCAGACTGTATATGGAGGTTATGGAGCAGACTTTCAAATACCCTGCAGGATCAAATTAATAAAGTATTTCCTTTATCTATTACTTTGATGAAGTATTTCCTTTATTTATTACATTAATAAAGTATTTCCTTTAAATTTTACTTTAATAAAATATTTCCTTTATCTATTACTTTAATAAAGTATTTTCTTTATCAATTACTTTAATAAAGTATTTTCTTTATCTATTACATTAATAAAGTATTTCCTTTAAATTTTACTTTAATAAAGTATTTCCTTTAAATTTTACTTTAATAAAGTATTTTCTTTATCTATTACTTTAATAAAATATTTCCTTTATCTATTACTTTGATAAAATATTTCCTTTGTCTATTACATTAATAAAGTATTTCCTTTTTTTATAAGTTTGATGAAGTATTTCCTTTATTTATTACATTAATAAAGTATTTCCTTTAAATTTTACTTTAATAAAATATTTCCTTTATCTATTACTTTAATAAAGCATTTCCTTTATATATTACTTAAGATAACATGCAAAGTAGACCATGATTATTTATACAATTTTAAACTGACATCACATATATAAAATTGTTGCTGAATCTGTTCAAAAATATAACATTTCATCAGGGACTATTTTTGTCATTCTAATAGTAAAATAATGCCTTATGTAATTTATTTTGGATTTACTGTTATGATGTAAATTTTGCCTGTTGCATTTTCAGTATTCCGTAAATTAACATTTATATAATTATTTGTTTTTTAGACACATGAAATCAACCAAGGAGATTCACTGGAGCATAATTTTAGCTGTATGTACAACATCCTGGTATTTCCTATTCAACACAAAATGACACACCTAGTTACAGCAGTAAGTCTATTAAATGATCTCTTGTGGAAACATGTGTTTATATTCTCAATAAGGGGCCGTCGTGGTCGTGATCTTATGGTAGTTGGATTTACAACTACCTGTGCAATCAGTGCCTATCACCACTAGCGTTGTGAGTTCAAATTCTGCTCAGGCAAGGTATACTTGATACAACATTATGTGATAAAGTTTGTCAGTGACTGTAGCAGAGTATTGGATACTGACATCTATTGAAACTTTTGTAAACTTTACTATAATGTATGTTTTATAATTTTATGATTTTAGAAATTATTGTAAAATAGGCTTTCCATAGAAATCAATTTGAATACTAGTATTGAAAATTTGACAGTATTGGATTTGTGTCATATGAGCAATTAAGAAAAAGATGATGTCAGTCTCATAAATAAGTCCCCTTTCATTGCAGTGAATACTGTCCTAATGAATAAGAGTTATCGAAATCACTTTTTACCTGTATGTCTTTAGGACCACCAAGCTTAAAAATCTCTCTGTTCCACTGAAAACTTGCTGGTCCCATATTTTCATCAAATTGTCGTTATTCAGAGCCATGCAGTTATAGTTTGGTGACTTTGATAGTCATTTTAAATTTCATCTGAATGGCTGGAAACCAATAATACATACATACATTACAACAACAAAATTTCAGTCGGACATGATATCAGGACTGCTACTACATATGTAAGTGGAGGTCCATTGCAACTTTGGATGGTCAGGACCGACAATTTTCGAGAACTCGGATAAATAAATATTGTAGTAGATGCATTACATATAATATACAAGGGCTTTCGTGATCATATGGTAGTTGGATTTACTACCTGTGCAATCAGTACCTATCACCACTGATGTGAGTTCTAATCCCGCTCAGACAAGGTGTGCATGATGCAACATTATGTGATAAAGTTTGTCAGTGACTTGCAGCAGTTCAGTGGTTCTCTCCAGGTACTTTCGTTTTCTGCCACCTATAAAACTGACCGCCACGATATAACTGAATTGTTGTGGAGAGAGGCGTTGAACACCATAACCCTAACCCTATATTATATACATTGTAGCCTGTATACAAGACAATGGTTAAGACATGGAACGGTCTGTTCAGTACATTATCCAGGTTATCAGCTTTAGTCACCACGACTGAAGCAAATACGTGTTGTGAAGAACTATGTCATATAATACTGAAAGATGTTGACAGAGAATGTTTCTTGGTAAGATATTGTCTGATTTTTCTGTAGTTACTATACTTGATGAGGGGGGTGGAGGCACAATTCTCTTAAAGTATGCATGTAAACCGTTTCTTCTAGACTTAGCTAATTTTTACACTTTGTAAAGGTGCTATATATATTTGTATGATTAAAAAAACAAAATCTACAAAATTTATTTTATTTAGAAAGTTAAAATTATGTTAATTGTAAATAGAATTATATTTTTATGTTACTTTTGTATTGTAATTCAATCACCTTGAAATCCGTGCCAAGGTTATATATGCTAACAGGCAGAATAAGATAATAAAGAGAAAAAAAATTATACATTTTGGTTCAACCTCAATTAATTACCAAAATCAACTAGGCTGTGCGAGTCACACATGTCAGAATTTAGCCTGATTTAAAAATTCTGTGTTAACATATATGCAATGTTTTTCACCAATAAGTTTTATTCAAGGTGACTGATTACTATTGCTTCATAAATATTTTTAGTGACTCGGTATATCCACATTGTTATTTTTTTCTTCAGAATTTGAATGGACTAGATTTTGCAGCCCAAGCCTGTTTAACAATAGTTGATTGTGTAGATTTTGGATCGATTGGAACAGTTGGAAATTTTAACATAGGTTTGTTAAATGGTACCTAATTATTGATGAACACAAATGTAAAATCCATGAAGCTATTTGTAATATTACATTTAAACATACATCCTACCTCAAAATGCACAGATGATTTTGAAATGGACCAAAGTTAAGTGAAAAATTGTATTTTTTAACCTCCCCCCAAAACAGCCATACACACAGAGGATTTTGAAATGGACCAACGTTAAGCGAACAATGTTATTATGTCTCCCCTTCGAACGAAGGGAGACATATTGTTTTAGTCAGATTTTTTCTTCCACTTCTTCTCAGCGAAGCTTGTCCGGACCATAACTTTTTTTGTCTTTCGAGATAGGTCAATGATATTTGGTATGTGGGTGCATGACCATAAGGCGGTGTGTCGTGTACTGTAATGACCTTCATGGGACTTTGACCTCAAGGTCAAATAATGGTTTTTTAAATAGTATTTTCTTGTCTGGGCCATAGCATTTTTGTCTTTCGACATAGGTTGTTGTACAGATGGCCGCATTAAGGGGAGACATAAGTTTTAGGTATCTAAAACAATTCATCCTAGTTTTTTACCGACTCATAAATAAAAGTCTCAGTGATTGAAGTCTTTCTTTGGGAGGTATATGATATTAATGGAATAAACAGCTTTAACCTTTTTGAGTATTTATATTTAGCTCACCTGACTATAAAGTTGTGAGTACGATGGTGAACTTGATACAACCTTATGTGATAAAGTTTGTCGGTGACTTCCGACAGGTTGGTGGTTTTTTCCAGATACTCCACCAATAAAACTGACTGCTATGATACAACTAAAATATTGTTGAAAGTGGCATTAAACTCTATAACCATAACCTTATATATTTGTGTAAAAGTTTTTATATTAACTTTGCAGGTGGGATCAGTCCAGCAAAATGGGCCAAAAAGAGACAAAAGCCACTAGAAAATTTACAGTCCTATGTACATTTAGTTTGTCATCTGAGTGGCATATTTGCTGAATTAACAAAAGACTTTATGTCTAGTCCACAAAAGGTAAATTTTCAATTTCATTAAAATCACATCTCTCACTTGTTCCCTTTTACTGAAGGGCCGTCCTGATCGTGATCGTATGGTAGTTGGATTTACAACTACCTGTGCAATCAGTGCCTATCACCACTAAAGTTGTGAGTATGAACCCCATTCATGGTAAGGTGTACTCGATACAACATTATGTGAAAAAATTTGTCAGTGACTTGCGGCAGGTCTGTGGTTTTCTCTGTGTACTCTGTTTTCCTTCACCAATAAAACTTACCACCACGATATAAGTTAACTGAAATATTGTTGAAAGTGGCTTAAAACACTATAACCCTAACTCTAAGTAGAAAAGACGTGTAAAAAGATTATTATGGTTAAGTATGTAACATTTTTTTCCAATTTCTTGATGTAAAATTTCAAACCCAAAACTCAAAAACGTCCAATCAGATTACTTTATTCTATGCCGTGTACCAATTGGCTGGTTTTTTTTTAGCCATTTAGGCCAGGCTGATCAATAAAAAGAATCATTGAAAAAAAAAATATATCATTATTTGATAGTTGTCTGTAGTTGAAAACATATCCAATCAGAGCACTTTATTTATTCTATGCAGTGTGCTATAAATTGGCTGATTTTTTTGCCATTTAGGCCAGACTGACCATTAAAAAAAAATCATGAATAATAAATGCAGAATACAGAATAAGATACCATTGTGTAGTAGTTGTCTGTAGTTGAAGTGTGCAATGATTGAAAAAATTACATGTATCTCTTTTTCAGTTAAAATCACTAACTCGGAAGATAGACAGTGGCTCCCCCAATCTTACTAGTATTTTATCTACAATTTTTGAGACGGTATCTACATTATATACAAATGTGACATCATCCTCATTTTTGATCAAATTACTAGATGTTACAGCAGAAAGTATTGGTGGTTTATACAAGTTATCAGGTGGTTGGTCTGGTGCCCTGTTTCTTAAAAAGGTGAGAACATTTACATATCTTGAATGTCCCTAGAAACAGGGATGATTTTTTTCAGTTATTTAACTGATTTCAGCTATGTTCCTCAGGAGAGAAATTGCCGAAAGTTGCTGGACACAGTCAGAACAAGTCAAAAATGGACCATTTGAAACGGAGTGTAGATGGTTTCAGCTATTTTTCATAAATATTCATTGGTTTTATTTTCTAACCAGAATCATACTTGTATAAACAACATGTGAATTCTTGCCAACTGTTCCAGTTTTTGGTGGAATTATTCCAGTTTTTACTTTGTCATTCCACATTCCAATTTGACTGTGATTGTTTTGCTTTCCATTTTTTTCTTTTAGAATCTTTCTTTAAAATGCTTATATACTGTAAAGTAAAGAGCAGACATGATTATAATAATAACAGTATTTAATGGAGGTAAGGCATGGAAATTTTTCTGAAGAAGCTGAGATTAATAATCAAATTTCACCGAAGCAATTGTAAAATTGTATTCAGGGCTAGGGTGATGGTGTTTAACATCACTTTCAACAATATTTCAATTGTATCGTGGTGGAAGGAAACCAGAAAAAACCACCGACCTGTCGCATGTCACTGACAAACTTAATCACATAATGTTGTATCGAGTACACCTCGTCATGATCGGGATTCGAACTCACAACTTTTGCTGTGATAGGCACTGATAGCACAGGTAGTTGTAAATCCAACTACTATACAATTACGACCACGATGGCCCCAATATTGTATTCAGTATACTTGTGAAATGGAGATTCAAACTTTTGCAAATGAAGGCCCCATAGTATATGGAGTCACATTTTCTTGTGGTCTGAGCCCTTGGGTTCAAATGCAGAGGAATCCAGGAGATATAATGTGAACCTGTAGTTAGAAATATAATTTGAGAATAAAATATATTTCAGTTGCATTTATTGTACAGCCCTTTATTTGACAAATTTCAGACAGAGAAACTCACCGAGTCCATATGTAACAGTATACAGAAACATTATTCTGGCCCAATAGACTCAGACTTCTTGAAAGTCTTGTCGCCCTTCCTGGAGGCAACTTTAGAATATCCGAGACGTAGTATCAGTCTGATGTCACAGAATCTATGGAGTTGTACGCTTAGTACAGCACCATCTCTAGATTACCCAGAAGGCCTCAGGTAAATGTGGTATATCAGGACATATATGTAGTAGTGTATTGTCATAATAACAAGATTAAGTGTACAATATACGTACATTATCGGAAAATATATAATTTATTTGTACAAATTTTTGAAACAGGTAGAAAAACGAGCCTTTGGTGAGTTTTTCAGGGCTGTTTCCCAGCGAGTGCAAATTAATTTGATATTTAACGACAATTTATGTATGGTGTGTTTATCCTGCGATATCAAAAAATCCATAACAACTGCAAATTGTCTGAAAATAGCTGAAACAAGCGTCGTTCTAATAGTTTTCAATGGTGTTATCTGTGACGCCACCGCTTATACTGTTACCGTTTCTTTCTGTCGCTCTTCATGAATCAGATACCAGAAATGCTTTATTAGGTCCATTACTAAATAACACTGAAGTTTCCCCTTTATTGGTACTCAAAATGATACAATTGTAGGATAAAAACAGTTGTCATGTCCCTTTTTAATATAGGCCCTGGGGTGTTGACAATATCCAATAGAGTGTAGATTATTTTGTTATTTTTGCCTAGCTTGTAATGAATGTCACTGAAGGCAAGACATAGATATATACAATATACGTACATTGTCGGTAATTATAAAATTTATTTGTACGAGCTTTAGAAACAGGCAGAATAGCGAGCCTTTGGCGAGCTTTTCAGGCCTGTTTCGCAGCGAGTACAAATGAATTTTATATTTAACGACAATGTATGTATATTGTGTTTATCCTGCAATGTCAAAAAAGTCGGAAAACTTGTCAGATTTAAACAAAAAGGACAGAAACAAGCGTCATTCCTCGCCTTTCATAAATGTTGTCAAGGGTGTCTTCTTCGTGGTCCGCGTTACATTAGTACCAGTTTCATACTTGTCTGCGCCCTCCGCTGTACATAGCTACAGGGTACCAGGAAAGTTTATTCATAGGCTGAAAAGTTTATTCGTCTGCTACGAATAAAGCAAAAATTTATTCGTATAGCATATTTGTACAGCAAATGTACTGATTGCAGGATAAATTGCTTTTGCGGCGATATTGTTAACAATGTCAAGTTACCATAATGAGGTCAGTTTCTCCTTTACCATACAACCTTGGCTCACCATACTTAGTGCACACTTTGATCATGGTGGGTAAAATGTAACCTAACCAATCTTTCCTCTTACTCCTGTATCCTGCATGTTTAGGCCAAACAAATAAAATTTCCAAAAATTTTGATGAGGCAGGGAGGTACCTTTTTTGTTGTTGTAATAATCAGTGTTGGCTCAAATGCAGTGGCAGCTTATACAAGAAACAAACGTGCATGCCTTCGACATAAACGCTTTACTGACAAACTTACGAATCGGACCGGAAACGAACACAATTTTTTTTTTTCAATGTAAAAACGATCAATGTGGCAGTAAAAACACACACGCAGCGGTGCCTGAGAAGCTAACAATTAATTTTTTTTGGCCTTGGAGGAGAAGCAGTAAGTACCAACTTTTAGTATTGTGTGTGATCTGACTGGGGCTTGAACCAATGAACATATTTAGCTTTATTATTCCTCATTGATATGTATTGCTAAATACGTGTTTTCTATTGGCTCTTTTGGATCATGTGACCTGTGATTATTTTTGACAGTATGACCTGTGATGGAGTCATTATTGATCATGTGATAAATATGACCTAGCAATATTGCTCTTAATGCTGGGTTCTTATTTGAGAAGCAGCAAATACCCATTTTATAGACTTTGCGTTTGACTTAACTCCACGATCTACTGTACTCAAAGCAAATACGGTCACCATTACACCACCGATGCGGTTTAACTAATTAAACAAACTATGAAATATTTAAGTAGCTGTCACTGAAAGCTTTTTTATTACAGTAATGTATTGCAAAATATGGCTAGAAAAAATCGTCTACAGATAAGTGTACCTGGCTGGCTGGTCAGAGAAGAGAATGTGATAGATGAAACAGCCTGTAGTGAATTAACACAGGTAAATTGTAGAACAACTGACTAGTTATGTCAGGGCAGAGAATATAATCAGTGATACACCCAATCTGAGATCAAATTTCATAGGAAATACTAGCTAAATGCGAGTGAGAATTCAATTTAGCGAATTCAAGCCAAAGAGTACTGGCAAAGTTTTGCTTGTGAACTAGAATTCCTGCTTTTATTTTCTGTTTGTAAAAATCGTTGTCAAAATAAAGCTTGCATAAAACATTTAGGTGACTAGAAAATATTTTTGTTTCGATCATAAACCAAAATGGCTGCCAATGCAGGGATTAGTTTTAACATAGGACCTTATGTGAAAGTCGAAAAAATAAGTTTTCTCCGAAACTATTGATGCCGCCTCAGGTCAAATTTAACATAGTGCCCTATGGAATGATATTTAAAATTATTATTTTAAACCTTTTGTGTTGATAGGGAATCTAGGATTGCCACCTCGATATAACCGAAATATTGTTGAAAGTAGCGTTAAACACCATAAAAAACTAACCAACCAAGATTGCCGCAACCGCAGGGCATAGTTTTAACATAGAACCATATGGAAATGAAAAATCATTTTCTCAGATACTAGGTATAGATTGAATCGAAAAGGCACATAAATAGTCATTTCATTTTCAGTGTGGATCAGAAATCCAAGTTGGCTGACTTCACAGAAAATTATGTAACTATTTGAATATAAAAAAGTTTTTTATTCAAAAACCTCAAACTTTCTAGAACACAAATGTGCATGAATAACCAAGTGAGCGATACAGACTCAGTTGAGCCTCTAGATAATGCATTTTATGTAGAAAGACTTTATACTGTGTATATGTGGTCGAGTGGTCTAGGGCGCTGAACGTAAGGCTAAGCGAATGGTGCTGCAGTGTATCAATGGTGTGGTTCAAATCCCGTCGAGGGAAGAGCAAAAATTTATCAGCTCAAAGATCTAATTCTAACACTGTTTGGTTTAATTTTCAGATGTGTATATATATATATATATATATATATATATATAGCGGATGTGGCCGAGTGGTCTAGGGCGCTGAGCATAAGGCTAAGCGATTGGTGCTGCAGTGTATCAGTGGTGTGAGTTCAAATCCCGTCGAGGGAAGAGCAAAAATTTATCAGCTCAAAGATCTAATTCTAACACTGTTTGGTTTAATTTTCAGACGTATATATATACTGTATATATAGTCAAACGAGCCCATGCGGTCACCTCTATTAAGCAGTCGCCTGTATTTAAAGGTCACTTTTCCTTGTCCTGTATTGGAAAATTTCAATTGAATTGAACCTTTATTAAAAGGTCAATTGACTTATTAAGGTCACTTTTTCTGTGTCCCAAGAGTGACCCCTTAATACAGATTTGTCTGTATGTTTTATATATATATATATATAGTTTTTAAGGATATTTTTTATTACACCTATTGTGTTGCCCATATGAATATATTCAGCCAGTTTATATATAATTTCAGGGAGATTCACAAGCTCCAGAACCTCATATTCCTGGTATGCCATCACCGAATAAAGTGAGAGGAAGTTTCCTCCACAAGGTGGTCTCCCCTAACATCAAGAAATCACCTGCAAAAACGAGAGAAAAGACACCAAATTCAGCAAAAAGGAAGATTATGGCAGGAGATGATTTTCAGAATGATGTATGTTGTATAAATACATGAAATGTCTGTATCCTGTTATCACAATAAATTTGGGGGCTGTCATGGTCGTGATCGTATGATGGTTAGATTTACAACTACTAATCCTGCAAGGTGTACTTGATACAACATTATGTTATAAAGTTTGTCAGTGACTTGTGACAAGTCAGTGGTTTTCTCCGGGTACTCCGGTTTCCTCCACCAATTTAACTGACTGCCGCGATGTATCTGAAATATTGTTTAAAGTGGCATTAAACACCATAAACCAACTAAACCAACCAACCCAAAATATGACCAATGTGTTTTTTTCTCTGTCTAAATTCTTTCCTGCACATTTTAAATGATGACTTTTGCGGGACAATAATTGTTTTTAGTAAAACTAGAACAGCAGACTTATTGTGGTGGTACCATTCTACACTCGTCTTAACCCTTGATTATTTTAATCTACTTACTAGGTGTATATTCACAGATTTTTTTTTTTTTTTTTTCACAGGTTTTCGTTGTTATAAAGTCACCACCTCCAAAAACCAATCCTTTGACTGAACACCAGATTGAGATATTCCGAGAAAAAAGGTAAGCAGCAAAACAACTACAAACGTTTTAAACCTTCAATAATTTTGACATTACATATCTATATAATCGAGTTCTTGTTTATTTCCCCTCGCCTCCAGAGGCTGTTGTGGCCATGATCGTATAGTAGTTGGATTTACAACTACCAATGCAATCAGTGCCTATCACCACTTACGTTGTGAGTTCAAATCCCACTCAGGCGGGGTGTACTCGATACAGCATTATGTGAAAAAGTTTGTCTGTGACTTGCGGCAAATCTGTAATTTTCTCCAGGTACTGCTGATTTCCTCCACCAATAAAACTGATCACCAAGATATAACCGAAATATTGTTGAAAGTGGCGTTAAACACCATAAACCAACCAAACCATCAAGCACACTGCAATCAGACATATCTTAATCAGTATGTAGTTGTCTCTCCTATCCTGATTTATGAAAATTGCAAGTAAAAAATCATTTTTGAAAATGCGAAGAAAAAAGTTTGCCTATGCAAGTTTTATTTTTTAGGGTCGGCATGTTTGAGGGGAAGCAAACTTAATTTGATATTGTTCTGGTTCTGTATCTAATTTAAAATGTAATGTATATTACAGGACGCTGCCTGCCATGTATAATACACTAGATGCCTCTCAAGATGTGTCTTTAATGGCACATTTCAAGTCTGATGATACTCGTTCACAGTAAGTTTTAAATACTAAACATTTACTAAACAGGTAGAAATATAGAATTCACAGACACAAAATAAACCTGTATTCTTGTTTATATTGTGGTAAATCAACATTTAATATAATATTTTTACAATAATAAGTGTACAACACCCCTAACCTGCACTAGAGAAGTACTCTGGACTTTTGTTTGTGCTTATTGAACTGAAAATTCAGTATTCAATAATTCTGAACATACATGTGATATCTAAGAGCATTAAATAAAAATAAAAAACATAATTTTAAGGTGTTTAAAGATCAGAGCTAGAACAAAATCTGACGGAAAAATAAAAATTGCAAAAAAAAATAAAACATCAAATTCGATTAAAAATTGATGCCATTCTTTGTTTACTTTCGTTATATGTTATGACTGTTATTGATCACACTAGAGGTGTTCCGAGTGTACAGGTGAATTACAGGTATAACAAGGAATAAACACAGCAATATAATGTTTTGACAGTAATATGCAACAGATGGCGCAGGTGTTGGTGATTACCAATTAACTATTGTTTTTGATTTAAGATTGAATGGCAAACATCGGAAATCATTTGACTGGAAAATTTATAGGACAATCAATAATTTGAATGAAAAGGATGGTTAAAGTAATAAATTAATCAAAACAACCAATCGTGGTTGAGCCACGAATCCACGAAAAATGGTTCCCTATGAATAATAATGATTTCATTGTATTACTTGACGATTGGTTGAGCTACGTAATCCACGTAAAAATGGTTCACCGCTAATAAGAATAATTTTACAGTAAGACATATCAGTTTTATGTATAGGCTGTAGTATCGTACAATAATTATTTTATGTAATAAATGTGCCAGTCAGCATTGTTTAAAATTACATGTTATTTTCAGGTCACAGAAGACTCGACCAATGATTAATGTAAGTTACTTCTACTTAAAAAGATTATACTTTTGAAGTGATATTTTATAGTTTACAAGATAACAAAAGCAACAGCAGTAGATCGGTTCAAACCAAAGACTATAAAATTGGTATTTGTTGCTTCTCTGATGAGTACGTGGCTCTTTATCAGGATAATATGTCAGAGTGGGGCGACTTGTCTATCAGCGGACTGTTGTTTCAGTGAGCTAGCGCTATAAAAAAATCCAACTAAGCATGTTGGTCTAATACAAAGCAGACCTCGTCATCATCTCATTGAAAATTAAAATGTTCTCACCATTATCTAGCTGAAATATTGCTGAGTTGGTGTTAAACAGCAATCTCTCTCTCACAAAAAAGATATGGGTGTGAACTGAACATGAGAGAAAATCGTGGGAAAAACTGTTGATTAGTTTGATTAACCAGGTAGAATATAGTGTGAAGTGCTACATGATAATCTAACAAAGATTCAGAAAATGGTAAGGGGTTTTGGTGTTTAACCCCACATATACTTCAGTTATATCGTGGTGGTCAGTTTTATTGGTGGAGGAAACTGAAGTACCCAGAGAAAACCACTGACCTGTCACTGACAAACTTTATCACATAATGTTGTATCAAGTACACCTCGCAACTTTAGTGATGATAGATACTGATTGTATCTATATAGGTAGTTGTAAATCCAACTACCATATGATCAAGACCATGATGGCTCCAACTCATGAAAGGTAATATTTGTTTTCACCATCAGCTACATCTAGATTCAGAATGGGTCTGACACTTTTTTTAAGGTTAAAATATCTGCTTATAGATTAGCCACAGGCGTCACAGTCACTGCACATATATTTGTTATTGACTGACAGAGGGGCCGTCGTAGTCGTGATCATATGGTAGTTGCAATCATTGCCTATCAGCACTAAAGTTCATGTACTCGATATGTGATAAAGTTTGTCAGTGACTTGTGATAGGTCGGTCATTTTCTCCGGTTTCCTCCACTAATCACCACGATATAACTGAAATATTGTTCAAAAGTGGCATTAAGCACCATACACCTAAGCCATCAATGGTCAACCAAGTGTTTTTAATTTACTGCAGATTGTCATTATTTTACATAAATTTATGTGATTTTAAAATGTGCATTTATGAAAAACTAATATCAGGCTACACATGTAGAAGAGAAATAATTCTGTAACTTATGATTCAACTGCAAAGAATTTGCCACCCTTTTACGGTATGGATGTGTCTTCATCATCAACATTGTAATTATGTAGACAACAATGATTTTAGTTGTTTTTTTATCCTTCTGAGATTATACCCCAATGATCATTGTCACAAAATTAATTTTAGGATTGATTAGGGGAGGGATCTTTAGATGATTATGAAATTTCCTGTCTGCAGTTTTCAAGCACATTTGATCTAGCACTTTATTGTGTCAGTAATATAATGAATCAAAGGGGAAACTGAAAGTGAATCCCGAAAATTTATAACTTTTGTTCAAACGACTTCTCATCAAAATCCTAATTTTGTCTTTCAAATTTTACAGTTATTAGACAAAGGGAAAGATACTCCATGCAGATCAAACCAAGACGATAAATTGTCACCAGACGAAAAGAAATCTGAGCCAAGAATACATGGCAAGATGAACAAAAACAGGAAAACAAAAGAGACTGTACCAATACGACAAACAAGATCTGTTAGATTTTCAAATGAAACGGTTGAAGATCGTACGAGTCCTGATGCTTCTCAGAAAGATATTGGTCATTTTAATGTTATTAAGACCATGATGCAGAAGATAGAATCTCCTTCTACTGTTACTGTAAACAAAAGTATAGAGAGCAAACCAGAGGAAGCAAATAATTCATTGATCGGCAGAGAAGAAAATGAAATAGATTCTGCCCATCAGTTGCTATCGTTATCAACACCAAGAATATCACCACCGGGAAAATCAACACCTACAGATTCTCCAGTCAAAGATGAGGAATATCAGCCCTCGCCATTACAAAGAAAACTTGATTCATGGTTAATTAGATCTCCTGTAAGGAGGAGAGAAGTTGAATTATTGCCTGAAACCTTCAAAAGTAATGTCGAAAAAAAGCAAGTTAAACAAGGAACCAGTGCAAAGAAACAGAGAGGTAGAAAGTCTGTTTGTTTAACGGAAGATACCAATTCTCCTGTAAAACGCTCACATAGGGTATCAGATAGCTGTCTGAGATCTACAAATGATAAAAATAGTGCAAAACTACAAAGAGTCACAGAAGAACCATCAAGTAAAAAGAAAACAGCCAAAACTAGTGCTAAAAAGTCTCTAGGAGAAGCCTCATTCATTCAGAAAGACAATCCGTCTACAGTAGTAGTACCTCTTGTTGAAGAAACTCAATCACCGAAAAAGTTAAAACAAGCGAGTGATTGTAGCGATTTTGTAAAACCAAATGTTGAAACAAGAGGGAAAAGCTGTTCAAAAGTTGAAAAGCCCAAAGTGTCTCCCATAATAGCTGTTATAGAGGAAACTCAATCACCTAAAAAGAAAATACAATGTGACACTAATTCTGCAGTGCCTATCTTAGAGACCCCACCAAGACCGCATAGGAGTGATTTAACAGCAATGTCTGGCAACAGAAAACTTTTCTTGTCACAAGATGGAGAGATGATAGAGCATTGTGAAGATTCTAATATAATCCCTGCGTCACCGACATCCAATAAATCAATGAAACTGGGAACTCCGGTAATAAAACTTAAAAAGCTGACACAGGACGAAATATTGCAATATAGTCCCTCGCATAAAGAAAGTAAAGGAGAGATTTCCAGTTCAACTTCTACACAGAAGAAACGACTCGGAAGGCCATGCAAAAATTCTAATTTAACAAGTTTGAGTGGTCCATCATCAAGCAAGTCTAGTGACAAAGAGTTGGCTAAATTTTTTTTACATGAACATGATGATTTTTCTGATTTAAGACCGATATTAACAGAACAAACAGAAGAATTATTGTCTTCTGGACAAACTGATGAAAGGGGAGGAGTCAGTGGAGATCTTCCATTATCGCAAGGATTTGATATCGGTAGCAATACTAGCATTTCTAAAGATAATAAAATTTCACAAGGCAATGGTAGTGAAAATGAAATTCCGACAAAGATTAGCAGTTTGTCAGGTTCAGAAGCTCTGTTCACAGAGCAAGAACCTGAAGAATACGATCCTTGTTTTGAATCCACTTTGAGTGATCCCACAATAAAGGCAAAAAAATCTAAACCGGAAAAATCAACAACCAGCAGCACATCGATGAAAAATGATGATATTTCAAAGACACAAGACAAAGCTGCAGCTGAAACTCAACCGAAAATGGAATCCGAAGTTTACAATCCTCATTTGGAATCCACCTTGGCTAGTCCGCCTGCTTTTGGGTCAGCAAGGAAGAGAAAACAAAAAACGCCTAAAAAACTGTCTCCGGAAAGTGCAGGACCTTCAAAACGTAAACGGAGACGTAGTCAACTTTCGAATGAATTAAAGGAAGAAATGTCATCCACATCTTCACAAGGAGATGTCTCAAAAAATGACAGAAAGAAAAATACTAAAGAAAAAATTTCCTCTCAAGATATGTATAAAAATGAAGATGAGGCAAAATATCTCCAATCTGACATTGAAATAAAAGATTTAAAATCAGGTTTACTTTCGTCCAATGTAGAGGATATTGATGGTACTGATATAAATTTAGCTAGTCATACTTCAGTTGTGTTTAACAAGGATCTTGGCATTACAAACCCTGTAAAATCGTCTTCTATTATACCCCCAGAAGTTAAGATAATAGTGGGTAATGTTGAAGTCGATGGCAGCATCATGAAAAAACGAACATTAAACAAACATTCTGATGATCTGAAGAAATCTCCGTTACAAACAGACGATTACATTGATATTGACTTTGACGAATCGTTTACAGAAATGGATCCTAACAAGAACGTGATTACACTTTCTGATATGAAGATTGACAAAACACCAGAATCGTGTTCTACTATTAATAAACAGAAAATGGAGAAGACACCAGAAAATCGGTCCATTCAAGACACTCCTACAAGAGTCAGTACTACAAAAAAGAAGAAAGAAGTTGCTCAGAAGAGATCACTATCTAAAGGAAAATCATCCATACCCTTGGATCTGGATGCAAACCTGGACCCTAATGAATGCACATCTAGTTCTGACAAATTGGTTTCCTTGGATTTGATAAAAGAATCCGAAATTGAAAATGATATGGACATTTTGCATAGTACAGAAGATGTTACTGAAAATGAAAATAGTATTGAAAGGTCAAATGCAGATTTAAAGGTCATACCTTCAAAAATTGGACTTTGTACTCCTGAGAAAGTTAATACAAGGAAAACTAGAAATAATGCATTGATTACTGAAATTAGTGAGGAATATAGCGATTCTGTTGTAATTCCTGAAACAAATGAAGAGAATATACAGGAAGATATTTCACTAGATAACAAATTATCTTGTAACAGTTCTGTTACAGAGGACAATTCAACACTTTATAAAACTGATAAAAATAAGAAACAAAACGGAAAAAAACCAATACAGAAAGAATTAGACAATGAAATTATTGGTTCACAATATGAAATGGTACAAACAAACCAGATTCTTTCTGAACACGATTCTAGTGAGAAACATGATAAATTTGACATTAATTATACAAGCACAATTGCAGAAAAGGTAGACAATTCATGTCAGAATAAGGGAGATAATCCTGTTATTGCGAAGGACATTAATCTGGCCAATAATTCTAGTTCAGAAATGGGAGACAACTGCAATTTAACGACTGATAATTCTTCAGGAAGTGGTAAAATGGGAGACAACAGCAATTTACAGACTGAAAATTCATCAGGAAGTGGTAAAATGGGAGACAACTGCAATTTACAGACTGATAATTCATCAGGAAGTGGTAAAATGGGAGACAACTGCAATTTACAAACTGATAATTCATCAGGAAGTGGAAAAGAGTCCTCATCAATTGACTTCTTTTTTGCCAAGGAAGCAGAAGAAATGTTAGAATACTCCACAAATTTGAAAGATACTGAAGACAAATTAGACAACAGACTATCAGCATCGTTGACTAGTGAAAATGATGATGATGATATACTGTTGTGTGATCTCATATCAAATAAAGCCGTAACCGAAACAAGTCCCAATTCTGATGCTGAAAATAGATCCGACTTAAAAAAACAACTAAGTACCATAAAGAGAGGTAGACCTAAAAAGAATAAACAAGAAAAGAGTAAATCTTCACCATTGTCTCAAAGACTACGATCTTCTAAACTGACTTTGCGTACTCGCGGAATACCAATGCGCAAGTCAGCCGGTGGCAAGTTGTCGCTTTCTAATGCAAAAAAGATTAAGCACCGGAATTTGAGTATTAAAGATTTACAAGAAGATAATTTTGAGAAAGATAAAGTGGCGTTAACGGAAATAGATAAAAATATCAAATCAAATGACGAAGTCATCGTAATTACGTCACAATCTCAAGACAAAGAAGTTACTGACCACGCATTTACAGAAATGGTTCCAAAAAATAAAGAAACGTCGATGGTAGAAGATATAGCTGGTCCAGACAATTTGAAGAAGTTTAATGACATTCTACAGGATGAAACTCCAAGAAAAGCTCCCGATGTTATCAGTACAAGGAAAGATTTAAGATTTGCCGAGAGACATACAGATAGTAAACTTGTGGTCGTTCCGCTAAAGTTTGAAAAGAGATCAAATATGGCTAGACGTAGTATCCTTAAACCTACCTTCCAGTCATTAAGCCTCGAGTCTCCATCTCAACGAAAGTTTCAAGATTTTCATCCTATAAAAATTGGACATGTATTTGCGCCATCTGCCTCACCGAGTGCAGGAATACTAAAGAGAAGACGACTGAGTGGAGAAATTGCAACCAATTCACCTTCACCTCCTTCTAAGGTATGAAAAAAAGGTTAGGGATATGGTGTTTAACGCCACTTTCAACAATATTTCAGTTATATCGTGGCGATCAGTTTTATTGGTGGAGGAAAACGGAGTACTCGTAGAAAACCACTGACCAACTTTATCACATCAGGTTGTATCCAGTACACTTTGCCATGAACGTGGTTCATCGTTATGGTTGATTGATTACATTTATATGAATGTTTATCAATAATTAGCCACTTTGGAAATTTATCAGCCAATTTGAGAAAACTTGATCATTTAACAAAATGCATTTGAATAGAATAAATTCTTTCTGGGGATGAAACCTTGCATATCTTAACAAAGGTAAATATTAATCGTAACTACTCGGCCATTCTCGCTTTGTACATAGATACTAGAAATTCTTCTTAAATTGTTTGCTGAAAGTTAAGTTAAGTTAAGTTAAGCCGCACAAAAATATAGTCCACGAAAATCCAATTTGGAAGACATACTAAGTAAAATCTAATCATGCAAAACTAATTAAAACTTTAACTTTTATCCATGAAAATTGAAATATAGAAAATTGCTTAAAATAAAAACTATCAAATTTTCATGTAACTGACATGTGAAAAGTAGTGCGATTTATATGCCTAATGCATACAAGGTTATTTGTAGGGTAGCGAGAATGGCCGAGTAGTTATGATTGAGGTAAATATAATAATTGGAAACCACATCGGTGGTGTAATTGTTAGCTTGCTCACTTTGAGTGTGGTAGATCGTGGATTCAAGCCATGGTCGGATCAAACTAAAGACTCAAGTTTGTATTTGTTGCTTCTCCGCTAAACAGACTGCTCAAAGGAGTATGAGCAAAGACTGGTTAGCTCGGAATCAGGATAATGTGTGCGAGTGAAGGGACATGTCTACTCACGAACTGTTGTTTCAGTAAGCTAGCATTATAAAGATCCAATTAAGTGTGTTAATCTAGTGCAAAGTTGACACCAGCATTTCATTGAATATAACTTTTCCTCGCCACAATATAGCTGAAAAATTGCTCATTTGGCATTAAACAGTGATCACTTGCTTACTATTGATTGGACATGAGCAATTTGTATTTTATATTTGATTTTTTGCATTTGCGTAAATAGTAATCATTTCGTTGATCTTGTGTAAATTTTAACACTAACAAATTATTCTGTCTTTTATTATTTTAGAGATGCTTGCTCGTAAGTGGTTTTAAATTTGAAGATCAAATACAAATGATTTCAGGTCTTTTAATAAGGGGCTGTACCAGATACTTTTACCCTCTTAAAATGGTAATTGGTACCTCCTAATTTCAAAGAGTGTTGCATAAGATATTCATGCAAAATGTTCAAATTTTAAGAAAAATAGTGAAGTACTGGTACACTTGAAAAATATTGAAAGCCCTGTGATTTTATACCTAAACACTGGCAAAAATCCTGATTTGTGTTGTATGCAGAATTAACATCAAAACAAATCCAGAAAACTAGTATCATCGCCATCTTTAATATTAAAATTAGTTCATTGAGTTCCATTAAACATGCTCAAATTCTGACTTGTCTAATGCTTTTACTTCCAAATATGGCAATCAGTTATGAAAATATAGTAACCCATTGCCAATTGTAGGTTATTCTGGAAATGTGTCGTGCTCTCTAACTTACATATCTACATTTTTATTTTTAGCAAAGACGAGTATCATTTGCAGAACCAGTGTCTGTATCCAAAGAATTATTAAGCCAGACTTCTGAGAGACCTGCTTCTCCTCTTGTCACAAGTACATCTATTGTATCATCATCATTAGAGGAGGTTTGTAAACAGAATCGTGTTCAGTGCTCCCTCAAATGTTGCTCCACATTCACCTTGAGTTTTTAGTGGGATTCGTGTTCCTCGATCTTTAGTTTTATGTGTAGTGTTTTGTAGATCATATTTTGGCCATTGTGATGTCTGTCTTTCTTCCATTTACGGATTCTGATTACCCCTTTGATATCTTCAAGCTCTTCGTTATACATCAAACTGATTACATGCTCAACAGAGAATGTGTTTTAATCTATTTTAAGAATATTGCTTTAATTGTGTTAAGAATACGTCTAGAGGGTGAATACTGTAACTTATGTTGTAATATTCACCGTCAGATCATCACTTGTGTCCATCGTCGTCTATAAACCTTTCATATTTCAATCTTTGCCTCAGAAATATGCAGACAGATTAAAGCCTCATCGGTGGTGTTATGATAGCTTACTCCCACTATTGATGTAAATCATTTATTCGAGCAGCAATTGTGTCAAATCAAAGACTATAAAATGGTATTTGATGCTTCTCCGCTTTATAGCATTTAGTAGAGAGACCAAGGACTGGTTGACTCTAAATTAGGACAATGTGTAAAAATTGAGCGACATGTTGTTTCATTCAGATAGTACTATAATAATACAACTAAATGTGTTGGTTTAATATGAAGAAAACATCATCATCTCATTAAAACATATTTTATTCACCCCATGATTTATATATGATCGATATAGCTGAAAAATATTTTACACAGATATGGAATTTTCTCATGTCTATCTCACACAGATTTAAATTATATTTGAAAAAATTTACAAAAAGGAACCATTTGTATTTCAGTTTTTTGCTGCGTCCAGTGAAAGTCAGAAAACAGATTCTTTACAGGTGTGTAATTAAGTCTCCCAAACAACGTTTGGAGACTTATTGTTTTTGCTCCGTTTCTTATTATAATTATTATTGTTATTCTCCTTTCTTTCTTTCCATGGCACATGAACTTGTCCACGGCAGATCTCAGGAACTACTGGACAGAATTTGTGGTAAAGGGGGTCAAAGTCATATTTTGAGGGGTTCAAAGGGGGTGGGGGTTACTATAGAATCCTATGGGAAAGTTGAAATTTCGTACATTAATGTTGACAACTTCTAAATGGATAATGATAGAGACATAAAATTTGACATAGTGATAGGTCACCATTAGCAGAGCAATTCTGCATTTTCAAAATTTTCGAGATATCTCCCATTTTCAAAATGGCTGCCAAAACACCACATAAAAAATGGGCGGTAAAAATTCAACATTGTCCGATATCATCAAAATTTGATATTTGGGTAGATAATGATGTCCCGACATTGAAAAATTTTACCGATCGCCATTTTCAAAATGGCCACCACAATACTGCCAAAATTCAACATTGTCCGATTTCAACGAAATTTCATATGTAGGTAGATTATGATGACCTGAATTGATTCCTGACATTGAAAAATTTCTACCGGTCTCCATTTTCAAAATGGCCACCACAATACCGCAAAAATTCAACATTGTTCAATTTCAAAGGTAGCTTTTGATTTATTTTTTAAACCTGTTGTCAGTGGCCGCTTTGGGAGACTTGAGACTTCATAATCGTTAGATTATAATCATATCTTGTTCTTTTTCATTTTAGTTTGGTCTAGAGCTATATAAATGTGTGCTAGAGCTATATAAATGTATGCTAGAACCATATAAATTTGTACTAGAGCCATAAATATGGGCTAGAACTATACTATGTTTGTGATAATATTTGAATGTGAGCTTGAGTCATAAAATGAGGGGCTAGAACTGTTAGTTAGAGAATAATACATGGCAAAATCCATATCACATGCTCTATCAACCCGCGTAACCAATATCAGCCAGAGGGCAGAAATCCCGAGGGCTGATATAGGTCGAGGGTTGATGCAGCATATAATGTGTATTTTGACATGTATTGTTCCCTTTATCCATATATTACATCTGGAGAATTCATGACAAAACTTTTTTCACTCAGTTATTTGATACAATATGAGCTACAGATTTGATATGAATTGTTCATTTCATCATTTATTTTTACTCAAATCAGCATATGATATTGATTTTTTTTATGTTAATAAAATATTTCAGCTATATACTTTCAATTGGCTTTGGCTTTGAGTTTACCTGATAAGTTATTCCAGAAACATGTTGTGTACTCTAAATAAAATATCTACGTTTTGATGATAAATATATACTCAGGGATCACCACACATAGTAAAAACAGGGTGACTTGACTTCTCTCTCAGTTGACTTAAGGGCGAAGTGAGGGAAAATCTGGGAGACTTCCGAAAATCGATCCAAATTTTAACATTTCTTTCCCCACTACCGCATGTTCCCCTACCTTTCACAAAACGAACGTGCTGCACAATAATGATCTTAAAAGGATGCAATTAACAAGTTTGGAATAAAATATTGAACATCAAACCCTGTATGGGTCAGATTTCAAGAACATGGGAGCTCATTTTATGTGAATATTGAAGGAAAAGTATGATTGTTGGTTAAAAAAATACTGACTTGAAAAGACTGACAGGGCCACTAAAACTTCGCATTTTGACAGAAATTGGGCGATTTCATTGAAACCAAGGCGAAAAATTCACCCACTTCACCTGGTTTGGTGAGCCCTGTATACTATCATTGATTTGTTTTGTGAGAATGAATTTCTCAGAGCAATTTCACATTGAAGGTGAAAACAGATGTCAGATGGGATGATAAGCTTATTTCGCGCAAAACATCAATGATGGTATGTTTATCGAGGATTTGGTAACATCATTATGACGTCATATTAGAAAACGCCATGTTATACTACTAATGTTACACTAGTTGTCTGATAGATATAATGGCGTGTAAAGATCAAATACAAAATATACAAATCATCAATAAACCATGTAAGTAATGTCTTCTATGAAGATTTTTAGGGTATTTTCACCCATTTCCACATCATCCGTGGAATTCTTCTCATCATGGATGAAATGATCGACTGCAGAAACTGAAGCTGATTACTCCAGAGGTCTTCCGCATACTGATACAAAATGTTCCAAAAGGGGTGCAATACAGGGTATGCGATACTGGGCAAGCGATACAGGTTTCAATTTAAAATGGGAACAGGACAAAAGCCCCCCATAATGAAATAATCATACAATCTTATTACATTTTTTTATATTGATGGTGATCTTAAAGATCAAAACTCATCCCTATTAAAAAGGAAGTGTGGGGAATTAATACAAAATATAAAATACTTTAAGAACATATTTTTCCACATTTTGTTCATTGTAATGATCATTTATGGAGTATAAATTAAAAAAAAAAAACTCCTTAATTATTTAAATTGAAATTAATCAGGTAAAGTTAATCAGGAATTGTTTTTATTGATAAACAATTGATAATTACCTTTATAACCTTTGAAGTTATTATAAGTTATAAGTGAGTTATTTTCTCATCCTGTTTGATATCCTATAATGAATTTTTTAAGATAAAATAACTTTATTTTTGTTTTTACTTTCTTTAACAAGGGTTATTATAATTCTTAAACAAAAGCTTCAATGGTTTATAATATCTTCAAAAATAACTTACTATGAAAAATGATATTCAAAAATAATGTTAACTCATATATATAGCAGTATGCCAGTACAATAAGTCCAAAATGTATGCAAAGATACAAATATATAAACATGGTTCAAGTTGTAAAGAAACCAAAGGTATAATGAATTAAAATACAGAGGTAAAAAAAAGTCTTAATCATGTTAGAAAATACAAAGAAATTTTTATATATCTGAACAGTTAAACAAAGACACAGAAAACATTAACTTACACTTTTCATTATTGGGGGCTTTTGTCCTAGACCCGTTTTAAATCTATATCAGACATTCAAAATCTCAGTAATATGACACTAAATACATGATAAAAGCATATAATATGGACAAGGATGGTAATATCCATGTATGTATTGTAATAGTACAAATAATAATAATGCTATCGTACATTATTTCCAAAATTATGAAAAGCAATAAAAAAAAATTGATTGAAATCTTGATGGTGTTGTAATAATAATATTTGTATGATATTTCAGAGTAAAAAAGATTCCCAGATGACTCAAACACAGAGTAGTTATACAAGTACTCAACAATCCCAGTTAGACACGACAGAAGCTGTATATCCAGACTTGACGTCCTGCTCCATCAGTGTAGATAAAATACTTCCTCAGTTAACTTCCTCACTGTGGTATGTGTATTGTATATATAGAAAATTTGTGATGTCTGTCGAGGCCTTCAGTACTGACGTTATTGTGTTTATTGGTGGCGTCATAATGTGTTTTACGTCAGATTGACCGATAAATTTGCACATGCGAGGGAAGAACTGACTTAATATTTTTGTGGATCAAGGTCAGGTCAGTGATCCAGACTTTATCAGCGGCACACATCAAAGCGAAAAATGTCCAATTTGCCGATAAATATAGAATAATCTCAGTTTTGAAGGTTAAGACAAACATTATCACTGATTGCTCAGTTTTGAAGGTTAAGACGAACATTATCACTGATTGCTCAGTTTTGAAGGTTAAGACGAACATTATCACTGATTGCTCAGTGAATGTGATAGTGCAAGCTGTGGTATTAGTGATAGTGTTTGTTGACACCTTCAAAACTAATATTCTAGTATTGTTATCGGTAATGTTGTGATGTGTTTGTCATCGCACTAACTGATAATTTTCAGTATCAGTCAGTTCACTGATACTGACAATATCGCTCTGTGAGATCAAAGGAAAAATGTCCAAATATGGAACTAAAATTATAGGACTTGGGTGAACCAATGAATATGTTGCTTTACCAAGTTTGTATTTATTGTGTCAAAAATCATGTCTGACGTTCCCGTGAAAACTAGAATGCTGATTGTCCAACAGCCGCTGTCTAACAGTCGGTGGATAATCCTTTGTTTATGTCTGACACTAGAAATATAACATGAAGGTTCAAACTTTTCACGATTATTAGTAGGAGTGGTGGTCTGAGGGTCAGTATACTTTTTGACGATTTTCACTATTGCAGGCCTTTCAATAAAGGGCGGTACCAGGTACTTTACAGGCCTAAAATGGTCATTGGTTGGTACCTCCTGATTTTAAAGAGTGTTGTATAAGATGTTCATCAAAATTGCTCAAATTTTAATAAAAAGTACTGCCTGTAAATAGTGAAATACTGGTAGACTTGAAAAATATTGAAAGCACTGCTATTGTCATTATGGTAAGAGAGTTATTGGACTTTATTTCCCTGAAAAATAATCGGTTGTCAACATGCCATGCACTAACCTCCACTTTAACATGACAAAAAATGTGTAAAAGCTTCACCATATTATTAGGAAATAGTTTCTTTATTACTTTGCTTGCGTAGCAGAGTCGACGGATAGGGATCACAATCTGCTGGTATTTCAGATATATCGTGGCGGTCAGTTTTATTGGTGGAGGAAACCGCCAATCTGCCGCAAGTCACTGACATAATGTTTAACGCCACTTTCAGCAATAATTTAGTTATATCGTAGCGGTCAGTTTTATTGATGGAAGAAACTGCCAATCTGCCGCAAGTCACTGACAAACTTTATCACATACACCTCGCTTAAGCGGGATTTGAACTCACAACGTTAGTGGTGATAGGCACTCACTGCATATGTAGTTGTAAATCCAACTACCATACGATCACGACCATGACGGTTCACCACATGATAGAAAACGACCAAACATACACATAACCTTCAGGACAGGAAGTCGAGCCCCTTCCATTTTATTTTTACTGGCCACATCGCTAGACCTTGAGGGTGCTAAATTTTAACCATGTCCGGACCTCCTGCATTTGATTTCCCCTCAGTAACTTTGCATAGTAAGACCCCTCCCGCCAAAAGTTCACTTCTTTTACAGACCAGATTTCAGATGCACTGAGATAGTAAAATACTAGTAAATTGTTCCCCTCGAGAGAATCCACCCCTTTTTATAAGGCCACTTTCTCATTGCATAAGGGGTTGCCTTGTTTGAGGGAAGGGGCTTCTGTATGTGAAGGTCAGGGATGATTTTTTCAGTTATTTAACTGATTTCAGTTGTTTTGGTCTGGAGAGAAAATTGCTGAAAGTTGCTGGACACAGTCAGAACCGGTCAAAAATGGACCATTTGAAAGGGAGGTCTATGGTTTCAGCCATTTTTCATTGATTTTCCTTTATTTTATTTTCTAACCAGAATCGTCCCTGGAAGATGAAATATGTCTGCTAGAATTGTCATCATTTTTTTTTTATTTTTTTTTTGTGATTTCAGGGCAAGAGGATTAGGATCCCTAATCAAAGCTAGGAACATACATACCATTGGTGATCTATCTTCACTTACTGAGAAACAAGTTGATGAATTACCTATCCGATCTCCTAAGGTATCAGTTGTCAGAAAAGTCCTCAAGAAGTATGGAGAGCAAACAAATTCAAAACAAAGCAAAAATGGTTCCATGGAAACTAACATGAAACGGGATGAAGGTAACTTTAGAAATCAATATTTGTATTATAATGATTTTTATTATTTCTTTCCTCGATGGAGGGATGTAGACATATTGTTTTATTCTCAAATTCGAAATTCTTCTAATGACAAGGTTTTTCCGGAGCAAAACTTATTTTTATCCTTTGTGTCTTCATATTTTCTAGGGCTAGGGGTTAGGTCTATAGTGTTTTAATGCCACTGTCAACAATATTTCAGTTATATCGTGGCGCTCAGTTTTATTGATGTAAGAAACCGGAGAAAACCACAGACCTACCGCAAGTCACTGACAAACTTGATCACTTATTGTTGTATCGAGTACACCTCGCCTGAGTAGGATTCAAACTGACAGTGTTAGTGGTGATAGACACTGATTGCATAGGTAGTTGTGAATCCAACTCTCATACGATCATGACCACGACTACCCCTATATGTACTAGGACATTGGAGAGTGTCCAATATAAGAATGAGCTCACAGTAGTCCTATAATAGGATATAGAAACAATGCTAGTAAGTCATCTTCATCTATTAGATCAAATGATATATATATATGCACACAGCTTAACATCCGATGGAAATACAGCATATTTCTATAAACCATAATATATTATTATTTTTATGTCCCGGACGCCTATTGTTATTAAGTTTTCCCATGTCCATAGCCACGATATAACTGAAATACTGCTAAGGTTAGCATTATACACCAATCAATCAATCGATCAATCAACCCATGTCCTTATGTTTGTCTTACATCCTGCATTTTCCGCAAGTTCCCTTTAAGCAAATCGTTTGATTGATTGATTGATTGGTGTTTTATGCCAACTTTAGCAGTATTTCAGTTATATCGTGGCTATGGACATGGTAAAACTTAATAACAATAGGCATCCGGGACATAAAAATAATAATATATTATGGTTTATAGAAATATGCTGTATTTCCATTGGATGTCAAGCATTATTTCAGTTGTATCGTGGCATGAGCAAATTGTATTATAAACTTAGACACTTACAAGACCCTTAGAAATCATTTGAAATTGAAAACAATGTCGGTGACCATAATTGGAAGGTGTAAGTCCGATTTTAGACTTGACCACTTTTTCTGTTGTGGGGGTATGCCCTTGTTAGCTTTAGAAGGAAGTGGGGACATTTATGTCCTATTAGCACGTTCTTCAATAATTCTTTTTATTTAGAAAATAATTCTATTTTACAGAAAAGAATAGTGTATCATATTGTTTAATATTTTAGATAATCCCCATTCTAAGTTGCATCCAATAGATCTGAACTCCGTCCATGATGGCTGCCATAAAAAAAATCTGAAATGGTCCAAAGCAACTTTTTTATACCCCCCCGCAAACAGTTTGGGGGGTATATAGTCTGTCCATCCGTCCCTGTACCTTGTAAGCGCAACTCCTAAGCGGCTTATTGGATTTTTATGAAACTTTACACATTTGTAGTACACTACCTGCAGATGTGCATGAAGGAATATGGTTGCTGTCCAAAATTTAAAAGGGGAGATAATTCAAGTTATACTTTCACGAAAAGGGGGAGGGGGGTATGTACCTTGTAAGCGCAACTCCTACTAAACTGCTTATTGAATTTTTATGAAACTTTACACGACCTGCAGATGTGCATGAAGGAATACCGTTGCTGTCTAAAATTTAGAAGGGGAGATAATTCAACTTATACTTTCACGAAAAGGGGGATCGTGTACCTTGTAAGCGCAACTCCTCCTAAACGGCTTATTGGAGTTTTGTGAAACTTTACATAGTTGTAGTACACTACCTGCAGATGTGCATGAAGGAATATGGTTGCTGTCCAAAATTTAAAAGGGGGGATAATTCAACTTATACTTTCACGAAAAGGGGGGGGGGGGGCATGTACCTTGTAAGCACAACTCCTACTAAACTGCTTATTGAATTTTTATGAAACTTTACACAGTTGTAGTACACAACCTGCAGATGTGCATGAAGGAATACTGGGATGTTGTCTCCTTGACATAACTCCATATCCATTCATTTTTCATAGGTAACTTGCTAATACACCTGTATTCAAAAGTTTGAACATCATAGTATTGAAAGTGAGGTCACTCACAGTTCTAGTTTATTTATGTTTTATTTTTAAGGTGATAAAGATGAAAAACAAGTGACTGAAAACAAATCTTCTTCTACTGATTTGCTTGACCATGTAGACAGTCCAGATCAGGAAATCCAGGAGATATTACAGACCAAGGAATCGAAAAAATTGTATGTGGATAGTGATAAAAACAACACAAATACTGACACAGCAGCAGATTCAGGAAATGAACGGGAATGCGTGCATAGTGCTTTGACAACGACAGACAATGCCTCAATTGGAGATTTGAAGGTTTATACCTCTCTCTTGTCTGGAGCACCAAGTCAATCGGCAGAAAAATCGGATGAAAAACTAGACATTAAAAAAACAAACATTGTTTCAACATTGGAGACTTTGGTTGAACAGTGTAGTGGTAACAAAATGAAAGATGTGAAGACACAAGATATCTTCATCATCCATCAACAATTATCTAAGTTAACAAATACAGTGGTAGATACACTTAAACAGAGATGTACATCTCCAAGTGACAAATAAAAAATAAAAAACTTTTATACCAGGGAGCATTGGTAAATACACTTAAACAGAGATGTACATCTAGTGAAAAATAAAAAAAAACGTTTGTACCATCAGTGTGGGAAACCATTTTTTTCAAACACTGAAACAAGTACTCGCCAAAATGAAATAGAGCTCGCCATGTTAGGCAAGTAACTTTTTTTTTTAACTCGCCAACAAATACCAAATACCGTATTTTACGGACGATAGGTCAATATTTTTTTTCCTCAACACGCTGGCTTCGACCTATCGTCCACATCGACCTATACAAGGATGAAGTTTAAAAAATCTGGAATTCCTCAAAAAAATCTCGATAAGAATGACGATTTTGTTTACAGTATACCTTTATTTTGCTGCAGTTTTTTTTTCTGAATAAGAAGACTGAAATCATTGATGTTCTTGGTGTTATTTTTTTTTTTAAATAAAGCAATAAAAGTATACAGGGGGTGCAATTGCGGGGGAAAAATGTTCAACATCCAAAAAAAATCAATATTCAATGATTGAAGTGTTAGCGAAAATCAGTTCAATATTGTATTGTATAATAAGATATATACTATAAAAAATGTATGTTGTTGAAAAAAAAATCACAGGGTGGATCGTTTTACAATATAAAATTATTATCACAAAATATCTATATATAGCTTTTCCATCAAGCACGAGCATGTGCACGAAGGTTGTAGTAAACAATGGCGGTTGCATTACATCTCACAATAAACGTGGAGAACAAGCATTTATGCAAAATATACTGGAAAATAATTATCGATTTCGTTAAACTAGAATGTTCTACACTTGAATTGGTCAATTAGGAACAAATAAAATAATCACCATGAGATAATCAACACAGGTGAACTTCAGTCGGCACTTTAATATCCTGATCAGCTGATTGAAAATTTACTGGACCGAGACAATCACATAATTTGTGTAATATTAATAGAATGTTGGATAAATGACAGTTAACAGAAAATTTAACTGTTTGGGAGCTATGATATTTTAAAGCTGTAAACCTGTTATCGTGGCAAGCATTTTCAAGTTCCTACTCGCCTTACAACTGTTAGTAGTGTTACTCGCCAGACCGGCGAGTATAAAGTGGATCTTACTCGCCACCCAAAATTTCCACTCTCATTGGCGAGTTGGCGAGCGGTCGTTTCCCACACTGTACCATGGAGCATTGGTAGATACACTTAAACATGGATGTACATCTCCTAGTGAAAAATAACACAAAAAGTTTTATACCAGGGAGCATGTAAATTATTTTTGTTACAGTATCAAAATAACATAATGTGTAATAGTAGATTTCAAAAAGATTATTATTAAAATTCTTATTTAAAAAAAAATATATTTTCTATATTTAATTGTATTCAGTTTAATTTAATGATCAGTTAGCTCTGTGCTTATTTTTTCAAAGCATGTAATTATTTATGTATATTATATTTGACCTTGAATCATCATTTGACACACATCTTGTGTATAATACATAAGTCATGAGGGGCCGCCGTGGTCGTGATCGTATGATAGTTGGATTTACAACTACCTGTGCAATCAGTACCTATAACCACTAAAGTTGTGAGTTTGAACCCTGTTCATGGCGAGATGTACTCGATACAACATTATGTGATAAAGTTTGTCAGTGACTTGCGGCAGATCAGTGGTTTTCTCCGGGTACTCCGGTTTCCTCCACCAATGAAACTGACCGCCATGATAAAAACCCCTAACTATCAATACAACATAACTACAGAACCATAAATTTCGTATTTCATTATGTTTTGTTATATATACAAGGTCTACTGCAAATTTTTACTGAAGGTAACATTTTCATGTTCATTTCACTTTATCAGTGTCATAAATAAAGGTTGAAATCATGGACGCTTTATTTTATCAGTTATTTATGTTTGTTTGAAATGTTTTCAATGCAAAATATATATATGTACACAAAATTCTGTTGTTGATTTTGTTGTCTAAAAACAAACTCATTTCATTGTTCTGACTATGCCCCCGCGACGAAGAGTCGGGGGGCATATTAATTTACCCCCTGTCCGGATATAGAAACATGGTTTGTCCGGCTATCTCCTCCTAGTTTTGGAGCTACAGCTTTAATATTTTGCAGGATGTTTATACACGTAATGGAGGTGTGCATGTCCAAAGGAGTTTGATTTTCTTCAAATATTCTCAAAATGACAGGTAGTTGGACTTGGTCATTTTTTTCATACTAGCTGCATAAAGGGAACATGGTTTGTCTGGCTAGTTTTAGAGCTACAGCTTTAATATTTTGCAGGATGTTTATGCACATTATGGAGGTGTGCATGTCCACAGGATTTTGATTTTCATCAAATATTCTCAAAATGACAGGTAGTTGACCTTAGTCATTTTGTTCGTCCGTCCGGATATATATACATGGTTTGTCCGGCTATCTCCTCCTACAGTTTTGGAGCTACAGCTTTAATATTTTGTAGGATGTTTGTACACATAATGGAGGTCTGCATGTCCACAGGATTTTGATGGTCAGGTGGGGTTATTTGTGTCTTACAGACACACTTTATTTTTAAAAAATCACTCGTAACAAAACAACTCTGTCCATAATTATCAAGTGCAGGGGCATACTTCTTTTTTAGTTTTTAAAACAAAATAATACATAAAAGAAAAGTTTTAAGATGAAAAAGGGTTACTCAGAAGCCTTCTCTGCTATGGCATATAATCCCTTCCTTAAATTAGAAGTAGAAACTGACCTCAGCTTTAGCATGTAACCCCTACCAGATAATTCCTCCCTAAATTTAGATGTATATCATAGATTCTCGGCTGTGGCATGTAATCTCGTATAGAAGCAGATCCTCTGCTGTTGTATATAGTATCACTCTACAGTTAGAATTGGGGTTCGTCGTGGTTGTGATCGTATGGTAGTTTGATTTAGCACTACCTATGCAATCAGTGCCTATCACCACTTAAGTTATGAGTTCGAATCCAGCTCAGGTGAGGTGTACTTGATGCAACATTATGTGATAAAGTTAGTCAGTGACTTGTGACAGGTCGGGAGTTTTCTCTGGGTACTCCCGTTTCCTCCACCAATAAAACTGACCACCACAATATAATTGAAATATTGTTGAAAGTGGCATTAAACACCATAACCCTAACCCTACATTTAGAATTAGACCTGAGCTGTGGCATCTTACTCCTACTGTAAGATAATCCTTCCCTATGAATAGACAAAATAGAAGCTAGCTTATCTGCTGTGGCATGTAAACTCTACTAGATAAATCTATCCTGAAGAATAGCAGTAGAACCTAGCCTCTCTCCCCTGTGGTGTGTTACCCAAATTATTGTATTCTGATTTATTCTAGCCTCTCCTCTGTGGTGTGTTACCCAAATTATTGTATTTCTTCTCATTTATTCTAGCCTCTCCCCTGTGGTGTGTTACCCAAATTATTGTATTCTGATTTATTCTAGCCTCTCCTCTGTGGTGTGTTACCCAAATTATTGTATTTCTTCTCATTTATTCTAGCCTCTCCCCTGTGGTGTGTTAACCAAATTATTGTATTCTGATTTATTCTAGCCTCTCCCCTGTGGTATGTTACCCAAATTATTGTATTTCTTCTGATTTATTCTAGCCTCTCCTCTGTGGTGTGTTACCCAAATTATTGTATTTCTTCTGATTTATTCTAGCCTCTCCCCTGTGGTGTGTTACCCAAATTATTGTATTTCTTCTGATTTATTCTAGCCTCTCCCCTGTGGTGTGTTACCCAAATTATTGTATTCTGATTTATTCTAGCCTCTCCCCTGTGGTGTGTTACCCAAATTATTGTATTTCTTCTGATTTATTCTAGCCTCTCCTCTGTGGTGTGTTACCCAAATTATTGTATTCTGATTTATTCTAGCCTCTCCCCTGTGGTGTGTTACCCAAATTATTGTATTTCTTCTGATTTATTCTAGCCTCTCCTCTGTGGTGTGTTACCCAAATTATTGTATTCTGATTTATTCTAGCCTCTCCCCTGTGGTGTGTTACCCAAATTATTGTATTCTGATTTATTCTAGCCTCTCTCCTGTGGTGTGTTACCCAAATTATTGTATTTCTTCTGATTTATTCTAGCCTCTCCCCTGTGGTGTGTTACCCAAATTATTGTATTCTGATTTATTCTAGCCTCTCCCCTGTGGTGTGTTACCCAAATTATTATATTTCTTCTGATTTATTCTAGCCTCTCTCCTGTAGTGTGTTACCCAAATTATTGTATTCTGATTTATTCTAGCCTCTCTCCTGTGGTGTGTTACCCAAATTATTGTATTTCTTCTGATTTATTCTAGCCTCTCCCCTGTGGTGTGATACCAAATTATTGTATTCTGATTTATTCTAGCTTCTCCACTGGTGTGTTACCCAAATTATTGTATTTCTTCTGATTTATTCTAGCCTCTCCCCTGTGGTGTGTTACCCAAATTATTGTATTTCTTCTGATTTATTCTAGCCTCTCCCCTGTGGTGTGTTACCCAAATTATTGTATTTCTTCTGATTTATTCTAGCCTCTCCCCTGTGGTGTGTTACCCAAATTATTGTATTCTGATTTATTCTAGCCTCTCTCCTGTGGTGTGTTACCCAAATTATTGTATTTCTTCTGATTTATTCTAGCCTCTCCCCTGTAGTGTGTTACCCAAATTATTGTATTCTGATTTATTCTAGCCTCTCTCCTGTGGTGTGTTACCCAAATTATTGTATTTCTTCTGATTTATTCTAGCCTCTCCCCTGTGGTGTGATACCAAATTATTGTATTCTGATTTATTCTAGCTTCTCCACTGGTGTGTTACCCAAATTATTGTATTTCTTCTGATTTATTCTAGCCTCTCTCCTGTGGTGTGTTACCCAAATTATTGTATTTCTTCTGATTTATTCTAGCCTCTCCCCTGTGGTGTGTTACCCAAATTATTGTATTTCTTCTGATTTATTCTAGCCTCTCCCCTGTGGTGTGTTACCCAAATTATTGTATTCTGATTTATTCTAGCCTCTCTCCTGTGGTGTGTTACCCAAATTATTGTATTTCTTCTGATTTATTCTAGCCTCTCCCCTGTGGTGTGTTACCCAAATTATTGTATTCTGATTTATTCTAGCCTCTCCCCTGTGGTGTGTTACCCAAATTATTATATTTCTTCTGATTTATTCTAGCCTCTCTCCTGTAGTGTGTTACCCAAATTATTGTATTCTGATTTATTCTAGCCTCTCTCCTGTGGTGTGTTACCCAAATTATTGTATTTCTTCTGATTTATTCTAGCCTCTCCCCTGTGGTGTGATACCAAATTATTGTATTCTGATTTATTCTAGCTTCTCCACTGGTGTGTTACCCAAATTATTGTATTTCTTCTGATTTATTCTAGCCTCTCCCCTGTGGTGTGTTACCCAAATTATTGTATTTCTTCTGATTTATTCTAGCCTCTCCCCTGTGGTGTGTTACCCAAATTATTGTATTTCTTCTGATTTATTCTAGCCTCTCCCCTGTGGTGTGTTACCCAAATTATTGTATTCTGATTTATTCTAGCCTCTCTCCTGTGGTGTGTTACCCAAATTATTGTATTTCTTCTGATTTATTCTAGCCTCTCCCCTGTGGTGTGTTACCCAAATTATTGTATTCTGATTTATTCTAGCCTCTCCCCTGTGGTGTGTTACCCAAATTATTATATTTCTTCTGATTTATTCTAGCCTCTCTCCTGTAGTGTGTTACCCAAATTATTGTATTCTGATTTATTCTAGCCTCTCTCCTGTGGTGTGTTACCCAAATTATTGTATTTCTTCTGATTTATTCTAGCCTCTCCCCTGTGGTGTGTTACCCAAATTATTGTATTCTGATTTATTCTAGCTTCTCCACTGTGGTGTGTTACCCAAATTATTGTATTTCTTCTGATTTATTCTAGCCTCTCCCCTGTGGTGTGTTACCCAAATTATTGTATTTCTTCTGATTTATTCTAGCCTCTCCCCTGTGGTGTGTTACCCCAATTATTGTATTTCTTCTGATTTATTCTAGCCTCTCCCCTGTAGTGTGTTACCCAAATTATTGTATTCTGATTTATTCTAGCCTCTCACCTGTGGTGTGTTACCCAAATTATTGTATTCTGATTTATTCTAGCCTCTCCCCTGTGGTGTGTTACCCAAATTATTGTATTTCTTCTGATTTATTGTAGCCTCTCCTCTGTGGTATGTTACCCAAATTATTGTATTCTGATTTATTCTAGCCTCTCCCCTGTGGTGTGTTACCCAAATTATTGTATTTCTTCTGATTTATTCTAGCCTCTCCCCTGTGGTGTGTTGCCCAAATTATTTTATTTCTTCTGATTTATTCTAGCCTCTCCCCTGTGGTGTGTTACCCAAATTATTGTATTCTGATTTATTCTAGCCTCTCCCCTGTGGTGTGTTACCCAAATTATTTTATTCTGATTTATTCTAGCCTCTCCCCTGTGGTGTGTTACCCAAATTATTGTATTTCTTCTCATTTATTCTAGCCTCTCCTCTGTGGTGTGTTAACCAAATTATTGTATTCTGATTTATTCTAGCCTCTCCTCTGTGGTGTGTTACCCAAATTATTGTATTTCTTCTGATTTATTCTAGCCTCTCCCCTGTGGTGTGTTACCCAAATTATTTTATTCTGATTTATTCTAGCCTCTCCCCTGTGGTGTGTTACCCAAATTATTGTATTTCTTCTGATTTATTCTAGCCTCTCCCCTGTGGTGTGTTACCCAAATTATTGTATTTCTTCTGATTTATTCTAGCCTCTCCCCTGTGGTGTGTTACCCAAATTATTGTATTCTGATTTATTCTAGCCTCTCCCCTGTGGTGTGTTACCCAAATTATTGTATTTCTTCTGATTTATTCTAGCCTCTCTTCTGTGGTGTGTTACCCAAATTATTGTATTCTGATTTATTCTAGCCTCTCCCCTGTGGTGTGTTACCCAAATTATTGTATTTCTTCTGATTTATTCTAGCCTCTCCTCTGTGGTGTGTTACCCAAATTATTGTATTCTGATTTATTCTAGCCTCTCCCCTGTAGTGTGTTACCCAAATTATTGTATTCTGATTTATTCTAGCCTCTCTCCTGTGGTGTGTTACCCAAATTATTGTATTTCTTCTGATTTATTCTAGCCTCTCCCCTGTGGTGTGATACCAAATTATTGTATTCTGATTTATTCTAGCTTCTCCACTGGTGTGTTACCCAAATTATTGTATTTCTTCTGATTTATTCTAGCCTCTCCCCTGTGGTGTGTTACCCAAATTATTGTATTTCTTCTGATTTATTCTAGCCTCTCCCCTGTGGTGTGTTACCCAAATTATTGTATTTCTTCTGATTTATTCTAGCCTCTACCCTGTGGTGTGTTACCCAAATTATTGTATTCTGATTTATTCTAGCCTCTCTCCTGTGGTGTGTTACCCAAATTATTGTATTTCTTCTGATTTATTCTAGCCTCTCCCCTGTGGTGTGTTACCCAAATTACTGTATTCTGATTTATTCTAGCCTCTCCCCTGTGGTGTGTTACCCAAATTATGATATTTCTTCTGATTTATTCTAGCCTCTCTCCTGTAGTGTGTTACCCAAATTATTGTATTCTGATTTATTCTAGCCTCTCTCCTGTGGTGTGTTACCCAAATTATTGTATTTCTTCTGATTTATTCTAGCCTCTCCCCTGTGGTGTGTTACCCAAATTATTGTATTCTGATTTATTCTAGCTTCTCCACTGTGGTGTGTTACCCAAATTATTGTATTTCTTCTGATTTATTCTAGCCTCTCCCCTGTGGTGTGTTACCCAAATTATTGTATTTCTTCTGATTTATTCTAGCCTCTCCCCTGTGGTGTGTTACCCAAATTATTGTATTTCTTCTGATTTATTCTAGCCTCTCCCCTGTGGTGTGTTACCCAAATTATTGTATTTCTTCTGATTTATTCTAGCCTCTCCCCTGTGGTGTGTTACCCAAATTATTGTATTTCTTCTGATTTATTCTAGCCTCTCCCCTGTAGTGTGTTACCCAAATTATTGTATTCTGATTTATTCTAGCCTCTCACCTGTGGTGTGTTACCCAAATTATTGTATTCTGATTTATTCTAGCCTCTCCCCTGTGGTGTGTTACCCAAATTATTGTATTTCTTCTGATTTATTGTAGCCTCTCCTCTGTGGTATGTTACCCAAATTATTGTATTCTGATTTATTCTAGCCTCTCCCCTCTGGTGTGTTACCCAAATTATTGTATTCTGATTTATTCTAGCCTCTCCCCTCTGGTGTGTTGCCCAAATTATTTTATTTCTTCTGATTTATTCTAGCCTCTCCCCTGTGGTGTGTTACCCAAATTATTGTATTCTGATTTATTCTAGCCTCTCCCCTGTGGTGTGTTACCCAAATTATTTTATTCTGATTTATTCTAGCCTCTCCCCTGTGGTGTGTTACCCAAATTATTGTATTCTGATTTATTCTAGCCTCTCCCCTGTGGTGTGTTACCCTAATTATTGTATTCTGATTTATTCTAGCCTCTCCCCTGTGGTGTGTTACCCAAATTATTGTATTTCTTCTGATTTATTCTAGCCTCTCCCCTGTGGTGTGTTACCCAAATTATTATATTTCTTCTGATTTATTCTAGCCTCTCCCCTGTGGTGTGTTACCCAAATTATTGTATTTCGTCTGATTTCTTCTAGCCTCTCCTCTGTGGTGTGTTACCCAAATTATTGTATTCTGATTTATTCTAGCCTCTCCCCTGTGGTGTGTTACCCAAATTATTGTATTTCTTCTGATTTATTCTAGCCTCTCCTCTGATGTGTTACCCAAATTATTGTATTTCTTCTGATTTATTGTAGCCTCTCCTCTGTGGTGTGTTACCCAAATTATTGTATTCTGATTTATTCTAGCCTCTCCCCTGTGGTATGTTACCCAAATTATTGTATTTCTTCTGATTTATTCTAGCCTCTCCACTGTGGTGTGTTACCCAAATTATTGTATTTCTTCTGATTTATTCTAGCCTCTCCTCTGTGGTGTGTTACCCAAATTATTGTATTTCTTCTGATTTATTCTAGCCTCTCCCCTGTGGTGTGTTGCCCAAATTATTGTATTTCTTCTGATTTATTCTAGCCTCTCCCCTGTGGTGTGTTACCCAAATTATTGTATTCTGATTTATTCTAGCCTCTCCCCTGTGGTGTGTTGCCCAAATTATTGTATTTCTTCTGATTTATTCTAGCCTCTCCTCTGTGGTGTGTTACCCAAATTATTGTATTCTGATTTATTCTAGCCTCTCCCCTGTGGTGTGTTACCCAAATTATTGTATTCTGATTTATTCTAGCCTCTCCTCTGTGGTGTGTTACCCAAATTATTGTATTTCTTCTGATTTATTCTAGCCTCTCCTCTGTGGTATGTTACCCAAATTATTGTATTCTGATTTATTCTAGCCTCTCCCCTGTGGTGTGTTACCCAAATTATTGTATTTCTTCTGATTTATTCTAGCCTCTCCCCTGTGGTGTGTTGCCCAAATTATTTTATTTCTTCTGATTTATTCTAGCCTCTCCCCTGTGGTGTGTTACCCAAATTATTGTATTCTGATTTATTCTAGCCTCTCCCCTGTGGTGTGTTACCCAAATTATTGTATTTCTTCTGATTTATTCTAGCCTCTCCCCTGTGGTGTGTTAACCAAATTATTGTATTCTGATTTATTCTAGCCTCTCCCCTGTGGTGTGTTACCCAAATTATTGTATTTCTTCTGATTTATTCTAGCCTCTCCCCTGTGGTGTGTTACCCAAATTATTGTATTTCTTCTGATTTATTCTAGCCTCTCCTCTGTGGTGTGTTACCCAAATTATTGTATTCTGATTTATTCTAGCCTCTCCCCTGTGGTGTGTTACCCAAATTATTGTATTCTGATTTATTCTAGCCTCTCCCCTGTGGTGTGTTGCCCAAATTATTGTATTTCTTCTGATTTATTCTAGCCTCTCCTCTGTGGTGTGTTACCCAAATTATTGTATTTCTTCTGATTTATTCTAGCCTCTCCCCTGTGGTGTGTTACCCAAATTATTGTATTTCTTCTGATTTATTCTAGCCTCTCCCCTGTGGTGTGTTACCCAAATTATTGTATTCTGATTTATTCTAGCCTCTCCCCTGTGGTGTGTTACCCAAATTATTGTATTTCTTCTGATTTATTCTAGCCTCTCCTCTGTGGTGTGTTACCCAAATTATTGTATTCTGATTTATTCTAGCCTCTCCCCTGTGGTGTGTTACCCAAATTATTGTATTTCTTCTGATTTATTCTAGCCTCTCCTCTGTGGTGTGTTACCCAAATTATTGTATTCTGATTTATTCTAGCCTCTCCCCTGTAGTGTGTTACCCAAATTATTGTATTCTGATTTATTCTAGCCTCTCTCCTGTGGTGTGTTACCCAAATTATTGTATTTCTTCTCATTTATTCTAGCCTCTCCCCTGTGGTGTGATACCAAATTATTGTATTCTGATTTATTCTAGCTTCTCCACTGGTGCGTTACCCAAATTATTGTATTTCTTCTGATTTATTCTAGCCTCTCCCCTGTGGTGTGTTACCCAAATTATTGTATTTCTTCTGATTTATTCTAGCCTCTCCCCTGTGGTGTGTTACCCAAATTATTGTATTTCTTCTGATTTATTCTAGCCTCTCCCCTGTGGTGTGTTACCCAAATTATTGTATTTCTTCTGATTTATTCTAGCCTCTCCCCTGTGGTGTGTTACCCAAATTATTGTATTCTGATTTATTCTAGCCTCTCTCCTGTGGTGTGTTACCCAAATTATTGTATTTCTTCTGATTTATTCTAGCCTCTCCCCTGTGGTGTGTTACCCAAATTATTGTATTCTGATTTATTCTAGCCTCTCTCCTGTGGTGTGTTACCCAAATTATTGTATTTCTTCTGATTTATTCTAGCCTCTCCCCTGTGGTGTGTTACCCAAATTATTGTATTCTGATTTATTCTAGCTTCTCCACTGTGGTGTGTTACCCAAATTATTGTATTTCTTCTGATTTATTCTAGCCTCTCCCCTGTGGTGTGTTACCCAAATTATTGTATTTCTTCTGATTTATTCTAGCCTCTCCCCTGTGGTGTGTTACCCAAATTATTGTATTTCTTCTGATTTATTCTAGCCTCTCCCCTGTGGTGTGTTACCCAAATTATTGTATTTCTTCTGATTTATTCTAGCCTCTCCCCTGTGGTGTGTTACCCAAATTATTGTATTTCTTCTGATTTATTCTAGCCTCTCCCCTGTGGTGTGTTACCCAAATTATTGTATTCTGATTTATTCTAGCCTCTCACCTGTGGTGTGTTACCCAAATTATTGTATTCTGATTTATTCTAGCCTCTCCCCTGTGGTGTGTTACCCAAATTATTGTATTTCTTCTGATTTATTGTAGCCTCTCCTCTGTGGTATGTTACCCAAATTATTGTATTCTGATTTATTCTAGCCTCTCCCCTGTGGTGTGTTACCCAAATTATTGTATTTCTTCTGATTTATTCTAGCCTCTCCCCTGTGGTGTGTTGCCCAAATTATTTTATTTCTTCTGATTTATTCTAGCCTCTCCCCTGTGGTGTGTTACCCAAATTATTGTATTCTGATTTATTCTAGCCTCTCCCCTGTGGTGTGTTACCCAAATTATTTTATTCTGATTTATTCTAGCCTCTCCCCTGTGGTGTGTTACCCAAATTATTGTATTCTGATTTATTCTAGCCTCTCCCCTGTGGTGTGTTACCCTAATTATTGTATTCTGATTTATTCTAGCCTCTCCCCTGTGGTGTGTTACCCAAATTATTGTATTTCTTCTGATTTATTCTAGCCTCTCCCCTGTGGTGTGTTACCCAAATTATTATATTTCTTCTGATTTATTCTAGCCTCTCCCCTGTGGTGTGTTACCCAAATTATTGTATTTCTTCTGATTTATTCTAGCCTCTCCCCTGTGGTGTGTTACCCAAATTATTATATTTCTTCTGATTTATTCTAGCCTCTCCCCTGTGGTGTGTTACCCAAATTATTGTATTTCTTCTGATTTATTCTAGCCTCTCCCCTGTGGTGTGTTACCCAAATTATTGTATTCTGATTTATTCTAGCCTCTCTCCTGTGGTGTGTTACCCAAATTATTGTATTTCTTCTGATTTATTCTAGCCTCTCCCCTGTGGTGTGTTACCCAAATTATTGTATTCTGATTTATTCTAGCCTCTCCCCTGTGGTGTGTTACCCAAATTATTATATTTCTTCTGATTTATTCTAGCCTCTCTCCTGTAGTGTGTTACCCAAATTATTGTATTCTGATTTATTCTAGCCTCTCTCCTGTGGTGTGTTACCCAAATTATTGTATTTCTTCTGATTTATTCTAGCCTCTCCCCTGTGGTGTGTTACCCAAATTATTGTATTCTGATTTATTCTAGCTTCTCCACTGTGGTGTGTTACCCAAATTATTGTATTTCTTCTGATTTATTCTAGCCTCTCCCCTGTGGTGTGTTACCCAAATTATTGTATTTCTTCTGATTTATTCTAGCCTCTCCCCTGTGGTGTGTTACCCAAATTATTGTATTTCTTCTGATTTATTCTAGCCTCTCCCCTGTGGTGTGTTACCCAAATTATTGTATTTCTTCTGATTTATTCTAGCCTCTCCCCTGTGGTGTGTTACCCAAATTATTGTATTTCTTCTGATTTATTCTAGCCTCTCCCCTGTAGTGTGTTACCCAAATTATTGTATTCTGATTTATTCTAGCCTCTCACCTGTGGTGTGTTACCCAAATTATTGTATTCTGATTTATTCTAGCCTCTCCCCTGTGGTGTGTTACCCAAATTATTGTATTTCTTCTGATTTATTGTAGCCTCTCCTCTGTGGTATGTTACCCAAATTATTGTATTCTGATTTATTCTAGCCTCTCCCCTGTGGTGTGTTACCCAAATTATTGTATTTCTTCTGATTTATTCTAGCCTCTCCCCTGTGGTGTGTTGCCCAAATTATTTTATTTCTTCTGATTTATTCTAGCCTCTCCCCTGTGGTGTGTTACCCAAATTATTGTATTCTGATTTATTCTAGCCTCTCCCCTGTGGTGTGTTACCCAAATTATTTTATTCTGATTTATTCTAGCCTCTCCCCTGTGGTGTGTTACCCAAATTATTGTATTCTGATTTATTCTAGCCTCTCCCCTGTGGTGTGTTACCCTAATTATTGTATTCTGATTTATTCTAGCCTCTCCCCTGTGGTGTGTTACCCAAATTATTGTATTTCTTCTGATTTATTCTAGCCTCTCCCCTGTGGTGTGTTACCCAAATTATTATATTTCTTCTGATTTATTCTAGCCTCTCCCCTGTGGTGTGTTACCCAAATTATTGTATTTCTTCTGATTTATTCTAGCCTCTCCCCTGTGGTGTGTTACCCAAATTATTATATTTCTTCTGATTTATTCTAGCCTCTCCCCTGTGGTGTGTTACCCAAATTATTGTATTTCTTCTGATTTATTCTAGCCTCTCCCCTGTGGTGTGTTACCCAAATTATTGTATTCTGATTTATTCTAGCCTCTCCCCTGTGGTGTGTTACCCAAATTATTGTATTTCTTCTGATTTATTTTAGCCTCTCCTCTGATGTGTTACCCAAATTATTGTATTTCTTCTGATTTATTGTAGCCTCTCCCCTGTGGTGTGTTACCCAAATTATTGTATTCTGATTTATTCTAGCCTCTCCCCTGTGGTATGTTACCCAAATTATTGTATTTCTTCTGATTTATTCTAGCCTCTCCACTGTGGTGTGTTACCCAAATTATTGTATTTCTTCTGATTTATTCTAGCCTCTCCTCTGTGGTGTGTTGCCCAAATTATTGTATTTCTTCTGATTTATTCTAGCCTCTCCCCTGTGGTGTGTTACCCAAATTATTGTATTCTGATTTATTCTAGCCTCTCCCCTGTGGTGTGTTGCCCAAATTATTGTATTTCTTCTGATTTATTCTAGCCTCTCCTCTGTGGTGTGTTACCCAAATTATTGTATTCTGATTTATTCTAGCCTCTCCCCTGTGGTGTGTTACCCAAATTATTGTATTCTGATTTATTCTAGCCTCTCCTCTGTGGTGTGTTACCCAAATTATTGTATTTCTTCTGATTTATTCTAGCCTCTCCTCTGTGGTATGTTACCCAAATTATTGTATTCTGATTTATTCTAGCCTCTCCCCTGTGGTGTGTTACCCAAATTATTGTATTTCTTCTGATTTATTCTAGCCTCTCCCCTGTGGTGTGTTGCCCAAATTATTTTATTTCTTCTGATTTATTCTAGCCTCTCCCCTGTGGTGTGTTACCCAAATTATTGTATTCTGATTTATTCTAGCCTCTCCCCTGTGGTGTGTTACCCAAATTATTGTATTTCTTCTGATTTATTCTAGCCTCTCCCCTGTGGTGTGTTAACCAAATTATTGTATTCTGATTTATTCTAGCCTCTCCCCTGTGGTGTGTTACCCAAATTATTGTATTTCTTCTGATTTATTCTAGCCTCTCCCCTGTGGTGTGTTACCCAAATTATTGTATTTCTTCTGATTTATTCTAGCCTCTCCTCTGTGGTGTGTTACCCAAATTATTGTATTCTGATTTATTCTAGCCTCTCCCCTGTGGTGTGTTACCCAAATTATTGTATTCTGATTTATTCTAGCCTCTCCCCTGTGATGTGTTGCCCAAATTATTGTATTTCTTCTGATTTATTCTAGCCTCTCCTCTGTGGTGTGTTACCCAAATTATTGTATTTCTTTTGATTTATTCTAGCCTCTCCCCTGTGGTGTGTTACCCAAATTATTGTATTTCTTCTGATTTATTCTAGCCTCTCCCCTGTGGTGTGTTACCCAAATTATTGTATTCTGATTTATTCTAGCCTCTCCCCTGTGGTGTGTTACCCAAATTATTGTATTTCTTCTGATTTATTCTAGCCTCTCCTCTGTGGTGTGTTACCCAAATTATTGTATTCTGATTTATTCTAGCCTCTCCCCTGTGGTGTGTTACCCAAATTATTGTATTTCTTCTGATTTATTCTAGCCTCTCCTCTGTGGTGTGTTACCCAAATTATTGTATTCTGATTTATTCTAGCCTCTCCCCTGTAGTGTGTTACCCAAATTATTGTATTCTGATTTATTCTAGCCTCTCTCCTGTGGTGTGTTACCCAAATTATTGTATTTCTTCTGATTTATTCTAGCCTCTCCCCTGTGGTGTGATACCAAATTATTGTATTCTGATTTATTCTAGCTTCTACACTGGTGTGTTACCCAAATTATTGTATTTCTTCTGATTTATTCTAGCCTCTCCCCTGTGGTGTGTTACCCAAATTATTGTATTTCTTCTGATTTATTCTAGCCTCTCCCCTGTGGTGTGTTACCCAAATTATTGTATTTCTTCTGATTTATTCTAGCCTCTCCCCTGTGGTGTGTTGCCCAAATTATTTTATTTCTTCTGATTTATTCTAGCCTCTCCCCTGTGGTGTGTTACCCAAATTATTGTATTCTGATTTATTCTAGCCTCTCCCCTGTGGTGTGTTACCCAAATTATTGTATTTCTTCTGATTTATTCTAGCCTCTCCCCTGTGGTGTGTTAACCAAATTATTGTATTCTGATTTATTCTAGCCTCTCCCCTGTGGTGTGTTACCCAAATTATTGTATTTCTTCTGATTTATTCTAGCCTCTCCCCTGTGGTGTGTTACCCAAATTATTGTATTTCTTCTGATTTATTCTAGCCTCTCCTCTGTGGTGTGTTACCCAAATTATTGTATTCTGATTTATTCTAGCCTCTCCCCTGTGGTGTGTTACCCAAATTATTGTATTCTGATTTATTCTAGCCTCTCCCCTGTGATGTGTTGCCCAAATTATTGTATTTCTTCTGATTTATTCTAGCCTCTCCTCTGTGGTGTGTTACCCAAATTATTGTATTTCTTTTGATTTATTCTAGCCTCTCCCCTGTGGTGTGTTACCCAAATTATTGTATTTCTTCTGATTTATTCTAGCCTCTCCCCTGTGGTGTGTTACCCAAATTATTGTATTCTGATTTATTCTAGCCTCTCCCCTGTGGTGTGTTACCCAAATTATTGTATTTCTTCTGATTTATTCTAGCCTCTCCTCTGTGGTGTGTTACCCAAATTATTGTATTCTGATTTATTCTAGCCTCTCCCCTGTGGTGTGTTACCCAAATTATTGTATTTCTTCTGATTTATTCTAGCCTCTCCTCTGTGGTGTGTTACCCAAATTATTGTATTCTGATTTATTCTAGCCTCTCCCCTGTAGTGTGTTACCCAAATTATTGTATTCTGATTTATTCTAGCCTCTCTCCTGTGGTGTGTTACCCAAATTATTGTATTTCTTCTGATTTATTCTAGCCTCTCCCCTGTGGTGTGATACCAAATTATTGTATTCTGATTTATTCTAGCTTCTACACTGGTGTGTTACCCAAATTATTGTATTTCTTCTGATTTATTCTAGCCTCTCCCCTGTGGTGTGTTACCCAAATTATTGTATTTCTTCTGATTTATTCTAGCCTCTCCCCTGTGGTGTGTTACCCAAATTATTGTATTTCTTCTGATTTATTCTAGCCTCTCCCCTGTGGTGTGTTACCCAAATTATTGTATTTCTTCTGATTTATTCTAGCCTCTCCCCTGTGGTGTGTTACCCAAATTATTGTATTCTGATTTATTCTAGCCTCTCTCCTGTGGTGTGTTACCCAAATTATTGTATTTCTTCTGATTTATTCTAGCCTCTCCCCTGTGGTGTGTTACCCAAATTATTGTATTCTGATTTATTCTAGCCTCTCCCCTGTGGTGTGTTACCCAAATTATTATATTTCTTCTGATTTATTCTAGCCTCTCTCCTGTAGTGTGTTACCCAAATTATTGTATTCTGATTTATTCTAGCCTCTCTCCTGTGGTGTGTTACCCAAATTATTGTATTTCTTCTGATTTATTCTAGCCTCTCCCCTGTGGTGTGTTACCCAAATTATTGTATTCTGATTTATTCTAGCTTCTCCACTGTGGTGTGTTACCCAAATTATTGTATTTCTTCTGATTTATTCTAGCCTCTCCCCTGTGGTGTGTTACCCAAATTATTGTATTTCTTCTGATTTATTCTAGCCTCTCCCCTGTGGTGTGTTACCCAAATTATTGTATTTCTTCTGATTTATTCTAGCCTCTCCCCTGTGGTGTGTTACCCAAATTATTGTATTTCTTCTGATTTATTCTAGCCTCTCCCCTGTGGTGTGTTACCCAAATTATTGTATTTCTTCTGATTTATTCTAGCCTCTCCCCTGTAGTGTGTTACCCAAATTATTGTATTCTGATTTATTCTAGCCTCTCACCTGTGGTGTGTTACCCAAATTATTGTATTCTGATTTATTCTAGCCTCTCCCCTGTGGTGTGTTACCCAAATTATTGTATTTCTTCTGATTTATTGTAGCCTCTCCTCTGTGGTATGTTACCCAAATTATTGTATTCTGATTTATTCTAGCCTCTCCTCTGTGGTGTGTTACCCAAATTATTGTATTTCTTCTGATTTATTCTAGCCTCTCCCCTGTGGTGTGTTGCCCAAATTATTTTATTTCTTCTGATTTATTCTAGCCTCTCCCCTGTGGTGTGTTACCCAAATTATTGTATTCTGATTTATTCTAGCCTCTCCCCTGTGGTGTGTTACCCAAATTATTTTATTCTGATTTATTCTAGCCTCTCCCCTGTGGTGTGCTACCCAAATTATTGTATTCTGATTTATTCTAGCCTCTCCCCTGTGGTGTGTTACCCTAATTATTGTATTCTGATTTATTCTAGCCTCTCCCCTGTGGTGTGTTACCCAAATTATTGTATTTCTTCTGATTTATTCTAGCCTCTCCCCTGTGGTGTGTTACCCAAATTATTATATTTCTTCTGATTTATTCTAGCCTCTCCCCTGTGGTGTGTTACCCAAATTATTGTATTTCTTCTGATTTATTCTAGCCTCTCCTCTGTGGTGTGTTACCCAAATTATTGTATTCTGATTTATTCTAGCCTCTCCCCTGTGGTGTGTTACCCAAATTATTGTATTTCTTCTGATTTATTCTAGCCTCTCCTCTGATGTGTTACCCAAATTATTGTATTTCTTCTGATTTATTGTAGCCTCTCCCCTGTGGTGTGTTACCCAAATTATTGTATTCTGATTTATTCTAGCCTCTCCCCTGTGGTATGTTACCCAAATTATTGTATTTCTTCTGATTTATTCTAGCCTCTCCTCTGTGGTGTGTTACCCAAATTATTGTATTCTGATTTATTCTAGCCTCTCCACTGTGGTGTGTTACCCAAATTATTGTATTTCTTCTGATTTATTCTAGCCTCTCCTCTGTGGTGTGTTGCCCAAATTATTGTATTTCTTCTGATTTATTCTAGCCTCTCCCCTGTGGTGTGTTACCCAAATTATTGTATTCTGATTTATTCTAGCCTCTCCTCTGTGGTGTGTTGCCCAAATTATTGTATTTCTTCTGATTTATTCTAGCCTCTCCTCTGTGGTGTGTTACCCAAATTATTGTATTCTGATTTATTCTAGCCTCTCCCCTGTGGTGTGTTACCCAAATTATTGTATTCTGATTTATTCTAGCCTCTCCTCTGTGGTGTGTTACCCAAATTATTGTATTTCTTCTGATTTATTCTAGCCTCTCCTCTGTGGTATGTTACCCAAATTATTGTATTCTGATTTATTCTAGCCTCTCCCCTGTGGTGTGTTACCCAAATTATTGTATTTCTTCTGATTTATTCTAGCCTCTCCCCTGTGGTGTGTTGCCCAAATTATTTTATTTCTTCTGATTTATTCTAGCCTCTCCCCTGTGGTGTGTTACCCAAATTATTGTATTCTGATTTATTCTAGCCTCTCCCCTGTGGTGTGTTACCCAAATTATTGTATTTCTTCTGATTTATTCTAGCCTCTCCCCTGTGGTGTGTTAACCAAATTATTGTATTCTGATTTATTCTAGCCTCTCCCCTGTGGTGTGTTACCCAAATTATTGTATTTCTTCTGATTTATTCTAGCCTCTCCCCTGTGGTGTGTTACCCAAATTATTGTATTTCTTCTGATTTATTCTAGCCTCTCCTCTGTGGTGTGTTACCCAAATTATTGTATTCTGATTTATTCTAGCCTCTCCCCTGTGGTGTGTTACCCAAATTATTGTATTCTGATTTATTCTAGCCTCTCCCCTGTGGTGTGTTGCCCAAATTATTGTATTTCTTCTGATTTATTCTAGCCTCTCCTCTGTGGTGTGTTACCCAAATTATTGTATTTCTTCTGATTTATTCTAGCCTCTCCCCTGTGGTGTGTTACCCTAATTATTGTATTCTGATTTATTCTAGCCTCTCCTCTGTGGTGTGTTACCCAAATTATTGTATTTCTTCTGATTTATTCTAGCCTCTCCTCTGATGTGTTACCCAAATTATTGTATTTCTTCTGATTTATTGTAGCCTCTCCTCTGTGGTGTGTTGCCCAAATTATTGTATTTCTTCTGATTTATTCTAGCCTCTCCCCTGTGGTGTGTTACCCAAATTATTGTATTCTGATTTATTCTAGCCTCTCCCCTGTGGTGTGTTGCCCAAATTATTGTATTTCTTCTGATTTATTCTAGCCTCTCCCCTGTGGTGTGTTACCCAAATTATTGTATTTCTTCTGATTTATTGTAGCCTCTCCTCTGTGGTGTGTTGCTCAAATTATTGTATTTCTTCTGATTTATTCTAGCCTCTCCCCTGTGGTGTGTTACCCAAATTATTGTATTCTGATTTATTCTAGCCTCTCCCCTGTGGTGTGTTGCCCAAATTATTGTATTTCTTCTGATTTATTCTAGCCTCTCCCCTGTGGTGTGTTGCCCAAATTATTGTATTTCTTCTGATTTATTCTAGCCTCTCCCCTGTGGTGTGTTACCCAAATTATTGTATTTCTTCTGATTTATTCTAGCCTCTCCCCTGTGGTGTGTTACCCAAATTATTGTATTTCTTCTGATTTATTCTAGCCTCTCCTCTGTGGTGTGTTACCCAAATTATTGTATTTCTTCTGATTTATTCTAGCCTCTCCCATGTGGTGTGTTACCCAAATTATTGTATTTCTTCTGATTTATTCTAGCCTCTCCCCTGTGATGTGTTACCCAAATTATTGTATTTCTTCTGATTTATTCTAGCCTCTCCCATGTGGTGTGTTACCCAAATTATTGTATTTCTTCTGATTTATTCTAGCCTCTCCTCTGTGGTGTGTTACCCAAATTATTGTATTTCTTCTGATTTATTCTAGCCTCTCCACTGTGGTGTGTTACCCAAATTATTGTATTTCTTCTGATTTATTCTAGCCTCTCCTCTGATGTGTTACCCAAATTATTGTATTTCTTCTGATTTATTGTAGCCTCTCCCCTGTGGTGTGTTACCCAAATTATTGTATTCTGATTTATTCTAGCCTCTCCCCTGTGGTGTGTTGCCCAAATTATTATATTTCTTCTGATTTATTCTAGCCTCTCCCCTGTGGTGTGTTACCCAAATTATTGTATTTCTTCTGATTTATTCTAGCCTCTCCCCTGTGGTGTGTTACCCAAATTATTGTATTTCTTCTGATTTATTCTAGCCTCTCCTCTGTGGTGTGTTACCCAAATTATTGTATTTCTTCTGATTTATTCTAGCCTCTCCTCTGTGGTGTGTTACCCAAATTATTGTATTTCTTCTGATTTATTCTAGCCTCTCCTCTGATGTGTTACCCAAATTATTGTATTTCTTCTGATTTATTGTAGCCTCTCCCCTGTGGTGTGTTACCCAAATTATTGTATTCTGATTTATTCTAGCCTCTCCCCTGTGGTGTGTTACCCAAATTATTGTATTTCTTCTGATTTATTCTAGGCTCTCCTCTGTGGTGTGTTACCCAAATTATTGTATTTCTTCTGATTTATTCTAGCCTCTCCACTGTGGTGTGTTACCCAAATTATTGTATTTCTTCTGATTTATTCTAGCCTCTCCTCTGTGGTGTGTTGCCCAAATTATTGTATTTCTTCTGATTTATTCTAGCCTCTCCCCTGTGGTGTGTTACCCAAATTATTGTATTCTGATTTATTCTAGCCTCTCCCCTGTGGTGTGTTGCCCAAATTATTGTATTTCTTCTGATTTATTCTAGCCTCTCCCCTGTGGTGTGTTGCCCAAATTATTGTATTTCTTCTGATTTATTCTAGCCTCTCCCCTGTGGTGTGTTACCCAAATTATTGTATTTCTTCTGATTTATTCTAGCCTCTCCCATGTGGTGTGTTACCCAAATTATTGTATTCTGATTTATTCTAGCCTCTCCCCTTTGGTGTGTTGCCCAAATTATTGTATTTCTTCTGATTTATTCTAGCCTCTCCCCTGTGGTGTGTTACCCAAATTATTGTATTTCTTCTGATTTATTCTAGCCTCTCCCCTGTGGTGTGTTACCCAAATTATTGTATTTCTTCTGATTTATTCTAGCCTCTCCTCTGTGGTGTGTTACCCAAATTATTGTATTTCTTCTGATTTATTCTAGCCTCTCCTCTGTGGGGTGTTACCCAAATTATTGTATTTCTTCTGATTTATTCTAGCCTCTCCCATGTGGTGTGTTACCCAAATTATTGTATTCTGATTTATTCTAGCCTCTCCCCTTTGGTGTGTTGCCCAAATTATTGTATTTCTTCTGATTTATTCTAGCCTCTCCCCTGTGGTGTGTTACCCAAATTATTGTATTTCTTCTGATTTATTCTAGCCTCTCCCCTGTGGTGTGTTACCCAAATTATTGTATTTCTTCTGATTTATTCTAGCCTCTCCCCTGTGGTGTGTTACCCAAATTATTGTATTTCTTCTGATTTATTCTAGCCTCTCCTCTGTGGGGTGTTACCCAAATTATTGTATTTCTTCTGATTTATTCTAGCCTCTCCCCTGTGGTGTGTTACCCAAATTATTGTATTTCTTCTGATTTATTCTAGCCTCTCCCCTGTGGTGTGTTACCCAAATTATTGTATTCTGATTTATTCTAGCCTCTCCCCTGTGGTGTGTTGCCCAAATTATTGTATTTCTTCTGATTTATTCTAGCCTCTCCCCTGTGGTGTGTTGCCCAAATTATTGTATTTCTTCTGATTTATTCTAGCCTCTCCCCTGTGGTGTGTTACCCAAATTATTGTATTTCTTCTGATTTATTCTAGCCTCTCCCATGTGGTGTGTTACCCAAATTATTGTATTCTGATTTATTCTAGCCTCTCCCCTTTGGTGTGTTGCCCAAATTATTGTATTTCTTCTGATTTATTCTAGCCTCTCCCCTGTGGTGTGTTACCCAAATTATTGTATTTCTTCTGATTTATTCTAGCCTCTCCCCTGTGGTGTGTTACCCAAATTATTGTATTTCTTCTGATTTATTCTAGCCTCTCCCCTGTGGTGTGTTACCCAAATTATTGTATTTCTTCTGATTTATTCTAGCCTCTCCTCTGTGGGGTGTTACCCAAATTATTGTATTTCTTCTGATTTATTCTAGCCTCTCCCCTGTGGTGTGTTACCCAAATTATTGTATTTCTTCTGATTTATTCTAGCCTCTCCCCTGTGGTGTGTTACCCAAATTATTGTATTCTGATTTATTCTAGCCTCTCCCCTGTGGTGTGTTGCCCAAATTATTGTATTTCTTCTGATTTATTCTAGCCTCTCCCCTGTGGTGTGTTGCCCAAATTATTGTATTTCTTCTGATTTATTCTAGCCTCTCCCCTGTGGTGTGTTACCCAAATTATTGTATTTCTTCTGATTTATTCTAGCCTCTCCCCTGTGGTGTGATACCAAATTATTGTATTCTGATTTATTCTAGCTTCTCCACTGGTGTGTTACCCAAATTATTGTATTTCTTCTGATTTATTCTAGCCTCTCCCCTGTGGTGTGTTACCCAAATTATTGTATTTCTTCTGATTTATTCTAGCCTCTCCCCTGTGGTGTGTTACCCAAATTATTGTATTTCTTCTGATTTATTCTAGCCTCTCCCCTGTGGTGTGTTACCCAAATTATTGTATTCTGATTTATTCTAGCCTCTCCCCTGTGGTGTGTTACCCAAATTATTGTATTTCTTCTGATTTATTCTAGCCTCTCCCCTGTGGTGTGTTACCCAAATTATTGTATTTCTTCTGATTTATTCTAGCCTCTCCCCTGTGGTGTGTTGCCCAAATTATTGTATTTCTTCTGATTTATTCTAGCCTCTCCCCTGTGGTGTGTTACCCAAATTATTGTATTCTGATTTATTCTAGCCTCTCCCCTGTGGTGTGTTACCCAACTTATTGTATTTCTTCTGATTTATTTTTCCGACACTTAAAAATCTCATTAACTTGAGAATTCACGACATACGTAAATATAAGTCGAATCTAGTATTGCTCATGTATAATGTATTTAAAACTTGCAATATCATACTGAACACTTGTATTTGAGAGATACTCTCCATAATGATGAAAATCGTGTTAGAAAAATAACCACACAAACAGTGATGGTTCAACATAACTTAACAGTGGAAAGTGTATGAGAACTTACACTGGGAGTTTTGCTAGCTAACCTGAGCTAGCTGTTGCTTTGTAGGAATGATGTATGGGCGATCCTGTACAACATTTACATATTTTGTGCCAATCATGCAACTAATATAGCCACCATAGGCAGTTCTTGTAATTTAAGTCCAGTTTCCATAAAGTTTTCAGGGGCGGATCCAGGATTTAAAGTTGAGGAGAGGGGTCGCACTTAAAAAAATTGCGCAGAGCGGAGCGAGGCGCGAAAATTGTTGAGGTATTTCGTGTGAAAAATCACGATTTTACGCCAAAAAATATATTTATTCCAATATTAGGGGGGGGGGGGGTGCGCCGCCCCTGGTTTTTTTGTGTAGCTACCTGATAAAATTTCCTGCATAATTTGACTTGGCATTCCTGTTTGAAGTTTTCCAACAGATTTGTTGTAGCTTTTATTACTGTTCCAGAGTAAGAGGGGACTTAAAGGGGTGTCTCGAAAATGAGTCCACAACAAAGAACAAGAGTCCACATGAGTTCAGAAGCACAAAATGATATTTAAATGCATGGTTATGATTTCTATCAAATAAATTTATATGTTTTAAATAAATTTCATATATATTTTATAAATTACAGTGGCTTTTAAGGTTCTTACAATGGAAATTGGGGAGAGACCAGAAATATTCGATATCGGGCGATTGTAAAAGGAATGTCAATTATGGGACCTGCATAAAATATCCGGATTTGGAGCAATGCCAATCACGTTTTAGTTTATTTAAATTTTTAATCAATGTTTCAACATTTTTAATTTCATGGATAAAATATTTATTTTTTTCAAATATACTAGTGTATCTGTTCAAACTGACTTTGGTGTTATTGTCTTTACTGTGATTGCTTATAAGAATATGTTTATCTCTAGTATGGATTGATTATATTATCAGCTGTCAAAATCTTGAACTTTTTCATCAAAGTTAAATTTGAAAAATATATATTCTAAGAATATATGTATAAAAAATTAACAAGAAAGAAAGAAAAAATTTGTATATTTTTACAAAACAAATGTCTTGTTAATAAAAATAACATAAAGTTTTTTTTATTAATAAAAGACGTTTGTTCTATACAAATATACAAATTTTATAAATTACTTATGTAGAGATCCTAGCCATTCTTACGAATGTTTCCAGACCACACGACGTGGACGTGGCTCTACTTCGGGGTTATAATCTTTAACTTTCACAACAATTTACTAATTTATGTGCAATCAGTGAAATTTGTGGGCTTGTGTTGTTTTAGATTTTTCTAATTTTTAACTTCCTCACAACTTCCTTTGATTGCTTTTATATTTTTTTACTATTAGACAATGCATATCATAAAATTTGTAGATTCACGGCTGGTAATCGGCACAAGCAGAACAGTTGGTTCTGCAAAGAAATTCGTGAGGATAACTTCCGGTTTTGGTGGAGGAGAGTTCACGAAGACGCTTCGCATGTCAAAAATTGAAATTTTCTTTTTTACTGCTCGAATATTGCAAAATCAGAGAATGCTATGCTGTGGCGAATGCTTTCACGATTAGAAACATGTATAGTTTATTCTTGTATATTAAGTGTAACTCTCGCAAAATCAATCGTCCCACGAAAATCATGATGAAAATTGTGACACTCTTACATTTATAAGTTGTTCTTGACAAAGATGCAAGTTAAATTTTCAATATTTTTTCATCATGGGAGTCTAAATGTAATCGCGGATAAATTCCGATTCATCAGAAGTAAATTGAAGTCTAGATAAATCTACAAACTGTCAATTTTCTCGTTTTCCTGCTTGAGGAGATCGGTCCTGATAGAGCAAATTGCGAATGCATGAGGAGATTTGCTAGTTTTGTTAATTGTTTTCTGCAAAATTGATAAATTGACACTTAAGCACAAAACTGATAAATACTCTAATCAAAATAAACTATTCTCTGTCCACTTTCAGGAGATGCCAGGATTCAAGGGAAAGAGGAAAAGGGGACTGACATTGACTCTTTACAAAAACCATTTCGATATAGATTATCATTGCCTGTATCACCGCCAAGGAAACGAACAAAAACAAGTAGCAGTACACCAAATTTAAAATCCCCATCAATCAGGACACCAAGTTTATTAAAAAAATCTCTTTCAATTTCAAAATATTTATATCCTTTCAAACGGGTTTCCACATCTATTCGGCGCAACCTTTTTACTAAAGATGACGGAAACTTCACCGCAGATCTACACAAGTTATAATATTACATGATTTCAGCATATGCATAGGTCTAACGTAAATAAACATTCACTTAGTGCTAGTAGTCATGAATGAATTAAACACAAGATGTCAATTAAACTCATATGATTCACATTAAGTTTAATTATTCTTGATTATAAAATTATCTTACAGTGCATTTTCATTTTTTTCCAATGTAAGGGAAGTTAATCTTGTGTATTCAATACACAATGGAAGTTGTCACAAACAACAAATGATCAATAATGAAAAGTTAAATCATGGGAAACCGCAGTTACAATTATGAATTGATTCCTTAAATGAAATGTTTCTTTCTAGGTGGACAGCCCATGAACAATGAAATATTGCTTTTATACTTTTAAAAACCCGACGGGAAGAAGGGTATCAGTTCGTGAATTTATTACCAGACAGACATGCACAATTTGTGATTATACAGTGGATTACATGTGTTGTACCAAAACTAGCAAATCTCTTCATGCATTCACAATGTGCTCTATCAGAACCGATCTCCTCAAGCAGGAAAACGAGAAAATTGACAGTTTGTAGATTTATCTAGACTTCAATTTACTTCTGACGAATCGGAATTTATCCCCGATTACATTTAGACTCCGATGATGAAAAAATATTGAAAATTTAACTTGCATCTTTGTCAAGAACAACTTATAAATGTAAGAGTGTCACAATTTTCGTCATGTTTTTCGTGGGACGATTGATTTTGCGAGAGTTACACTTCATATACAAGGATAAACTATACATGTTTCTAATCGTGAAAGCATTCGCCACAGCATAGCATTCTCTGATTTTGCAATATTCGAGCAGTAAAAAAGAAAATTTCAATTTTTGACATGTACATACCTTGCGAAGTGTCTTCGTGAACTCTCCTCCACCAAAACCGGAAGTTATCCTCACGAATTTCTTTGCAGAACCAACTGTTCTGCTTGTGCCGATTACCAGCCGTGGATTGTCAATAAATGTATTCGTTCATTACTAAAAAAGTGAAAGTGGAATACAATTACTTTTTAGTTCATTTAGCTAATTATGGTCTTCAATAACTTTAATTTATATTGTACAAATTTATTAAAAACATATAAATCTATTTGATAGAAATCATAAAAATGCATTTTAATATCATTTTGTGCTTCTGGACTCATCTGGACTCTTTGTTGTGGACACACTTTCGAGGTGCCGGACTTAAAGGGAACAATGTCCATTATTATTTATTGAATTCCTACTTTAATGGGTTACAACTGAACATCGGGTCATAAGTAAAAATAAATATAATAGCTTTTCTTAAAATCTAGATCTCATTGAACACAAACTTGCATATGAATAATCAGGTGAGCCTCTGGTTAACTTCTACTGCAGAACCACGGCATGCCCGGTCACCAAACTTACCACAATTGGTCCTCGAGTGTCATGAAGAAGGGATTAGATATTCAAGATGGCTGCTCTTAATTGCCTCTGATTGACCAAAACATTTTCAGTTTCTTCTCCATGTGAAGTCACCAGACTAGGCGTCTAACGTGGCTACCCCTCGCCTGTGATTTGGATGAGATTTTTTTTTACTTTTCTCCCTAAACAATATTTTATTGTCATATCCCCCCCCCCTTTTTTTTCAGTCGATGGGATGCGAACCCACGTTCGAATAAATAACAGCTATATACGTCTGATTTTTATTTAATATCCAGGGTGAAAATCAATAATGTTATTCAATAAATTAGACCAAATGGCACTGAAAACTCCTATCTAAAATTCCGATATTACTGTAACAATTCCCTAATGAAAAACTATTTTATTATGCATCAAGTCAGCTGTTTGTTTGTACATGTCTAATGATATTAGAACTAATTAAATAGATTGAAATTAATTTACAGATACCAATGTTATTTTTGTTGAGAGTACATTGGCAATAATTAGAAAACCTTTTACTATTGTGCAGTGTGACACTTATAAGGAACAAATTTACCTTTGTGTATTGAATTGTATATTATCTTAATTATTGTCTACAGCGACGTATCATAACTGTTTTTCAATGTATGATCAAAAACGTAGATAGCAAATTTAGTGTATACGACACGTTTCTGGAATAACCAGGTACGCTCAAACCTAGACATCTCTAATGTGTCGCGTCCTGCTTTGGAAAAATGCTGCATGTTTTCGAACACACGACTTTACAGGATGACCAAAATCTTATCTCTCACTTGTTCTTATTTACTGATATGTGAAGAGGGGTGTGTGCATCGTGTCGTGATCGTATGGTAGTTGGATTTACAACTACCTATGTAATCAGTGCCTGTAACCACTAAAATTGTGAATTCATGACGAGGTGTACTCTATACAACGTTATGTGATAAAGTTTGTCAGTGACTTGTGACAGGTCTGGTTTTCTCCGGGTACTCCGGTTTCCTCCACCAAATAAACTTACCCCCCACGATCAGTGCCATCTTAGCGCATGGGCACACAGGGCAGTTGCCCGGCGACCCCATGCTGATCTTATGTATGTTGTGCATGGCATGTTTTTAAAGTTTAAACACTGATTTTGCTGGAAGTACCAATACGATATATATATATATATATATATATATATATATATATATATGTTTAATTTCATGGACATTTACAGTTGTTTTCCTGTGAGAGGCTGTGTAGATATGAACCCCAGTGCACTGCATTGCCCGGAGCCTATAATGATGCTTAGACGGCACTGCCCACGATATAACTGAAATATTGTTGAAAGTGGCGTTAAGATCATAACACAACCTTTTACAAATATGTCGCGTCATTGGAGATCTAAGGAATCCCCATTACGGGTCACATGTGAGTGACCCTATGTACCATCCAATGAAAATGGCGACTGTGAAAATATGAAAATGTTACTAAACGTCATTCCATGCTAGGAGCAAGCCGATTGGTTGGGAAATTCATAACCGTATTTATCATGTAATTATATATTCATGATATAAGGTCACTCGCATGTGACTAGTAATATTCCACGTCGCGACATACCAGTAAAGTCACATTGAAAAAAAAACCAACTGAATAATTATTTTTTTAATAACATTGTGAAACAGATTAAAAAAATATAACGGCTTCAGATTTTGGAATAACGAAAAATTAGGTATCTATATTTTTATTATTATCTGAAATGATGGTTTTCTAAGGCACGCCACGATATAGCTGAAATAGACGTTAAACACCAATCAATCAATCTTAATACTAAGAGTGAATTGTTAACGAGCAATCGTACTAGTTTTATTGAAATATTTTGGTACACAGTTGTACATTTCATTTTCTGATAATGCTGACATTAATTGAAAACTTTTGATACACAATTGTACATTTCATTTTCTGATAATGCTGACATTACTTGAAAACTTTTGGTACACAGTTGTACATTTCATTGTCTGATAACGCTGACATTGATTGAAATCTTTTGGTACACAGTTGTACATTTAGTTTTCTGATAACGTTGACATTGATTGTAATTTATCACGAACAACATTTGACTTCAAAAAGTTTTTAATTCATCGGACGTCCATTCTAGGAATGAGCTTCCTATCCCATTCAAGGTAAGTTTTAATTTTATTCCATAATAATAATAATAATAATAATAATAATAATAAACTTTATTTCAAGAGGGTAACTCAATTAATTTTCACTAATCTAACTTGAGGCCCTCAATCCATGTTATTGTTTATTTCTATCCAAATAGTTTATAATGTCCACTTTTATTGCACATTTTGTTTTGTCGATGGCAGAATGGCCAATGCTTTTATAAGCCTCACAGCCGCCTCGGTGGTGTAATGCCCCCAGTAATGGTTAGCATATGTTCAGTGCCGGATTATTTAGACCAAGAGAGACCCTAGGCTTCTCCACTTGTGAGACTCCTCTCAATCCCCCACCCTCACGACTTCAAGGAAAACTACTGAAGTGTTGTTTAGAGACTATGTACAGTGCGCTATGTCATCTTATGTAAGAAAGGAATATGATAGCATAAGCAATATTATACACCTTTACCGGAGGCCCCTTAGACGTTGAGCCCCAAAGTTATCGAACCCATCATTCAACATACTCTAATATGAAGTGTCGCATTTACCTATAGGATTGAATGTTGGATCATGGGTTTCATCCCCAGTCGGGTCAAACCAAAAACAAAATATGGAAGTGTATCCAGCATAGTGATCATAAGCGAACGTCACACATAACTTCATACACGGGGCGGGGTGTTGAGGGTTGGGGGGTTGATTCATTTAGACGTGTCGTTTGTAGCTTTCAACTGGGGTAGCGGGGTGTTGCTTCTCGTAATCATATACGAATATATACAGGCACGTGTCGCTGGTGCCAGTCGACTTTTTTACCTTTCAAATATATATATGACTGGATCACAAATTTAAAACTGCAATATATTAATAGGCGAGGATTTTTAATTAAGCTACGACATACATGTATCAATGGTTCTTATTTCTACAAGTCAAAAACTTATTGATTGCTAGTACAAATTCTTCTATAATCACTTGGGAAATTGCTGCTATAATCTAAATCGGTAAGATTCAAATTTGATATATTCTGATATATGATTGTCTTTGTGTGTTTTATTCAGTTCTATTTATTTTGTTTGTTTATTTATTTGTTTATTTATTTGTTTGTTTGTTTTTGTTTTTTTTTTTTTTTTATGGCTTTAATCTTACATATGAACATAACAACTACAATATGTTTTTTTCATTCCGCGAATATATGAATGGGTACAGTTTTCATTCAGAAGGAATATATGAATAATTATGATGAACGCGGGTGTGTTAAGGCTGTTTCACGTCGGTTTGTTTCATACAGTTGCTTCCCTTTGTAATAGTTTACGTAATGACGTTGCATCCATGGAAACGTACTCTTCATGGATGAACTGCCCGAAGGAAAAATGTGATTCTGCAGATCTAATGCACTTATTCCTTGTTCGTTTTGTGACAGTAAGATTAACATATATATTTATTGACTATCCAGATTGTGAATATATCATTATTTTGAATACTACGATTGTAATATATGATTTTTGGCGCTTGTCAGTCTTGCGAAGCTCCACCCCTTCAATGCCCATATTTGGAAATCGCCATCGCCAAAATGCTTGTTTGTTGACAAATACGAGAATGATACACACGCACTTGTTTACTATCAATATGATACTTATGTAGCAGAATTTCACAAAAAAAGGAAAATGTACACATCGTCAGTTGCAGACAAATGATGCTGAGAGGTAAACCTTAGTTTAAATTAATAATGACAATCTCCTGAAGCACATGTAATGTATACTGAAAAAAGGGGGTCGTATACTATACCTACCGAACTTGAAGAAAGCACATGGAGAATCAAAATAAGATACATAAGCCTAGAACTCTATCATGTCAATACCAACATTTTCGTGATCTTTTTTTTAAGATCGAGATGTTTGATTTGCATTCAGTATCTATTTTTGCCACAGGCACAGGTGAATCGGACACCACCACCCCCTTTTTTGAAAGTTGTGGAACACAATTTATAGATGAATAATCAATATAAGGACTATAATATTAATGAAGAAAACCATTAAAAAACGTTTTTCCTCAAGCAAATCTTCTGTCAAGTTACTGGGGAGGATGACTTCAATTTCATCAATATTTAAGCTTCTGAAATTTTTTTTGGTCAAAATTCATTTGCACATGTTTGATCAAATAAACAACAGGCGAAAACTGATCTGACACCAGTTAGTTATTCTCTAAATCCAGTTTGTTTTTTTACCAACTAACAGATCATGGTCCATACAGTTATTACATAAAACCATAAAACCAAAACCTGAAATGAAACTTAATTATGTACATTGTAATTTAAATCCAATTTTTAATTAAAGGTGGGTGATCTGATTGTGCTACAATATCACATTTTGATCAAAGAAATTTTTATTGAGACATATATTAAGACAGATGCTCAATTCCTTTTAATATACATATTGTAGTTTATTTAGTTATGCCAAAACATGTTCAGTAAAATTAAACCTTTACATAATTAAAAATTGCACTGATCAAATTGTATAAGCATTGATACCGGTATTAAGTTTTTTACTTAGAAGACATACCTGGTTATGCATACATTGTACAGTGTACTGTTAGTGTTAATTCTAAAAAAAATTGTTTACATAAAACCCGATTGTAGAATGAATTTATCCTGCAATTGTGTGATTTTGAGTACTAATAGACAGGTCAAATAAACTTAAGTCTTATTTAATCATTGTATGTTTTGACAATATATGTTGTAGGCATATACAATGTATACAACATCTTACATTAATAATAATTTTAGAAGATGGTCAATATTCAGCATTTTCATTGGATTTACAAATGTAGTTCAGTAGCTGAGTATCATATTAACTCTCTCTGCACTGAGCTAAGTTCATTGTTATGCATTCAATCATCTTGGTGATATATTAAGGGTATGATAAATGGGCATCAAGGTAAGATGCTAAACATGTTATACATGTACATATTGATCTATTGATGAAACAGATTGATCTTCAGAGCAGCCATCAATTGATTTTCAAACCACTCAAGAAAGACAACACTATTCATCTCCTGGTGATGGTCACCATCCTTTGATTTGGCCAGAAACACTAAATCGCAGCCGTCAATCCTCACTTCGCTTACTTGCATGCAAAACAATCAAACGTTTGCCTTTACCCGAGGGTATTTTTGGGGCATCAGACCCATCATTCGGAAGCCACATATAATCTGTGCAGTGATTTTGGTTAACCCATGTTTCATCCATGTACACGATATCATACCCTGCTTCCCTAAAAGATTTGATCTTTCTCAAATAATTACACCTATAATTAATACTAAACACTTGATCGTACAGAACTCTTCGATTATCACCTATTTCTTATAAGTATGTCCAAGATCAATGAGAGTTAGAGTAAGCTTAGACTTTGATATTTTAATAGAATCTTTTATTTCCTTATGTATTATGGAGACGGTCGGAGCAATTTTCCGTGAATATAAACCGTGGATTGTTCTTTTAATAACACAATGATCAAAGTCGTCAAAAAATTCAGCTCTTTCTTTGGGTCTATTTGACTTACAAGGCCTCTTACCATTCATAATACGGTGCACTGATGTGTAAGACACACTCAAAGCTTTAGATGTCTTTTGATATACCCTATCAAATGTGACAATTGGCTTCTTCGTTGCCTTTTCCTTACTATAAAAGGCAAACAACTTTTTTACAAACTTTTGGCATTCCGGAGATAAGTCAAACTTTTTACCCATTTTACACAAAATGCAAAATATAACAATAATTTATGAGAGAAATGCTTGTCAGGTTCGTCTAAAGTACACGTGGCCGAGAGAAAGATTTTACAGGTAAGATACATGACGTACGGATGGCTCTTCTATAAAGTACATCTATAAAAATGACAACAAAATAGGACCAAAATATAAAATTTCATCTGAGTGCAGCCTCAGCCAAAACAATAAGAAGCATTACTGTAACATATTTAGTTAGCACTTCTAATTTTTAAATAAAACTCTCGTTTATTTTGCTGTTCAACAATCTATAGTTTAAAAGATATTTGGATTTTTCGTTATTCTAATCAAAAAATTATTACTTTTTAATTTATCAATCAATACAATTAGCTTCTTGGTAAGCACATGTGTGTACTTGACAAATCAACATAACAAATAATAAGACAAGCTTAAAATAGAACCAAGTAATATATTCCTTTTAAACCATATAGTCGTGTATATAAATAATTGTTCATACAAAAGACAAGGTATTCTATTTAAACCTAATAAGGAAGATCAAGATCAAATACAAAGAACAGGATGTCTGTGTAAATCCTGTGTTCATCTTTCATTGTACATATCCCGAATGCAAGCCATATATGCTGATGTCTTAGATAAAAAGGTCAAAACTTTGCAAAGGACATCCTAGTACCATAAATCGAGACCAAATTATGAGGTATAATTCGTAATTGGATAAGTATTTCATCGCATGCCAACTTTTTAATCATCTTTCTTTATGATGGTTAAATTTATGTTTGTAATAAACAATCCAAAGGGAACACATTGATGAATATTTTCCAAAATTTTCCAACAAAAAATATTCTTTATCTGTATGATATATCCAGTTTAAGGAAAGGAAATCTTAATTGACCTTCCCTACAATATTTAACTCAGTAGTCCGTTAGGGGCCTTCGTGGACGTGATCGTTTGGTAGCTGGATTTACAACTACCTATGCAATCACTACCTATCACCAATAACGTTATGAGTTCGAATCTCGCCCCGGCGATACAACATTATGTTATAAAGTTTGCCAGTGATTTGTGGCAGATCCGTGTTTTTCTTTGTGCACACCGTTTTCCTCCACCAATAAAACTGACTCCCACGATATAACTGAAATTTGTTGAAAGTAGTGTTAAACATCAAACCGAGTAGTCCGTACGTTTATATTTTATTTATGTTTTTTTTTATTGTATAGAACGCTGGGTTTTATGCAAATTCTCGATTTTTTCGTAACATTTCTAAAATTGTAATTCAAATCGTTTGACTGTTTATTTCAATAACATGCAGCTAACTAAAGTTATAAATAACGTTTTTACCTGCATTAGAATGGAATAAACCCACAAAAAATAATGTGGCATATATACTGCAATGAAATCAATTTGATAATTGGGATAGTATAGTGGTGCATGAATATGTCAACAGATAAGAAAAGTTTTTTCGTAGATGCCAAAAGAGTTATCGGAATGCAATGCAATGGCCAATCGAAAAAGGAAAAAATGATAAACAGTGGTCTTAAAAAAAACTACACAGAAAACTGAAGATTGAGCAGCACGAATGACACTTAAAACCCGGACGGAACTCTGTCGGTGACAACTTGAGCCTTTAGTTGTACATTGTATGGCAGTTCCAGGTTTTGTACCATGGTCCGCCAGTCTGATTGTACAAAATAGTTGAGTGCTACCAAAATCTGTCGAAAATAGTAAGAAACAGCAAATTTTCTTTATTTAACAATTTAAAATAGGAAGAAACAGCAAATTTTCTTTATTTAACTATTTATCATAAGTTATGCCATTCATAATACATCTGCTCAAAATCTTTCCAAAATAAATGCTATGATTAATCCGCTTGTTGTCGAATCTTTTTAACAGTTAATAACACTACACGAAGAAGGAATGCATTATATGTATAATTTTGTACCAAATAATTTTAAAGATTGTGATTTAGATTTGAAGATTGCTTAAATATAGATAGACCTAGATATATTCATGATTCAAAATTTTGTACTTGGAGACGGTGTCTTTATCATTCTATTTTGTTCACTTAGAGGTAGTATTTCCCAAAATACAGGTACTTTAAAATGTTGAAATGAAGTTCATCAGTATTGCAGTATGAGTAACCAAACATCATGTACACCTTGTATAGGCTACACCAAGATACATGCCAATATGGCTTGTAAACGTCCGTTGTATTTCTTAATATGTTCAAAATAAAACTCTTTTCTTACGACTTTAAAGACTTATACTTTTATTTTACATATAGTCGTCAACTAAATCTATACTTATAACAGGTAATACCACCCCAGGCTGTACTAGTTAAACCTTCAATGTTTACACTGTCCAAGTTTTATAATTCAGTTCCGTCATTAAGTTAACGTTAGATACAAGCGTTTTTGTGATTCAAACGCACATGTAACCACTTATGGAACAGCAGCGTCACCAAATGGGAGAAGCAGTGAATGGTCCCTATTGCTGGTGTCTAAAAGCTTTTAACTATTTATAGTTTATTTTGTTGGTTCAAAAGCCCATGGAGATTGATACAGCTTTTATGTTATTTTGTTTATATGCTTGCAGAACTGAAATACAAATTATCTTGCTACTATTTAATGGGGAAAAAAACTTGGTGTAAAGCTACATGTACCGCTGTATTTCATTGCCCCTTTCTTCAAGTTTATTTAACCTAGCATACACACCAGTGGCGTAGCTTGGGTCTGTTTCTAGTGAGGCAATTCACCGAGCGCAGCGAGGCGAAAAAATGCTAGGGGGGTGCGGAAATTGAAAAAAAATGGGCGATTGAAACGCATTTTCCCAAGTTTAAATGGATAATTTATGATTTCAATAATAACCGAAATAACACGCAGAAAACTATTTCGATATGCGTCAAATGACTGTGTTTGTGAATTTATTTCAGAACCTTGGGAGTGGCTACATGAAGCTTCTTCCCGAGTTTCAGATAGAATCTATATCTGCAATCGAAAAAAAAACGAGAAGATAAAATAAGCTTGTATCTAAGAGCGTATTTAAGCCCGGCGCATTTCCACTTTCAAACTTTGGCACACGGCAACAAACTATACTAAATTATGTAACATGATGGAGCCAAAAGTTTCCGTAAACGATTTCAATTAATGATGTAGAATATATTTTTATTACAAACTTTGACAAAGGTTTTTATTTCTCGTATTTTAATCAACTTTTATAATATTAATCACATTAATTTTTTTCTGCAAAAAAATCTAGTGAGGCAGTTGCCTCATTGCCTCAATGGAAGCTACGCCACTGCACACATAGTAACGAAAACAAGATTACATACATAACATTGAACCATATATATGTAGATATACAGATATACTAAAAATGTATTAGTAGACTCAGTGCCATATTAACGCATGGGCACGCTGAGCAGTTGCCCGGGGGGCCCCATGAGCATAGGGATCATATGCTAATCTTTGTATGCTGTGTGCGGCATGTTTTTTAATGTTTAAACACTGATTTTTTTGGAAGTACCTATACAATAACTATATATTTAATTTAATCGACATTTACATTTATATTCCTGCGAATGGTTGTATAGGTAGCCGCGTACTGCTATGCCCGGGGTCCTATAATGCTGTTAAGACGGCCCTGAGTAGACTAGCTTTCCCCAGATTCACAAAACATATACAAAACAATGTAACCCAAGATTCATTTTTATTTAATTAAGATTTAATCAATTTAAATATTCCATCAGTTTCATCCGGTTCAAGTTCTAGATATGAAAATTTACAGGAATAGAAAACAGATTTGAGGGTTATGAGTGCTATCTGGGTTTTTTTCACTTCATCTGTAGGCCATTATAAAAAAGTAACATTTTATTTTGTAAAAAGAGATGTGAGGGGAACAAAAGAAACAAATATATCATTACACCATGCACACTCAGATATTCACTATGTTTGCAAATATATCAATTTTTGCCATTTTTTTTCAAAAGTATTTCAACTCAAAATATAATTTAACAACTTATTTTAACAGAGAATTGTCGAATAATTCAATATGAACATCTACTGATATACCCAATACATGCCGAGACATAATTGTGTTATATGTCTCTGATACATGAATAAGTAATACATGGATATTCAATATTTTGTTTTGTACATGACGCCCAAGACCAGGTACAAGATTGTGTGATAGTGATAGAAGTTGACATGGATAATTACACCATCTTACAATTGATTAGCAATCACTTCACAGAAACCTTTTTTTTATATATGAAATAAACAATTGATTAATTATCGAATCGACGACAAATTTAGTTTACTTTAATTAAATAAAGCTTAAAATTATATTGTTTTCATATTTGCCTTCGATAGAGTTGACAAATATTGTTACCTCCCTTTATCGGTGCGCCGGATCACTTGAGTGTTTTATTGTTTTCGAAATTGATTAAATATTGAGTACGTACACTTCGACATGAAAGTTCTAGAATATACGCGTCAATAAATTCACAGTTGAAAACATATTAATAAAGAGCAGATAATAAAGATATATGATTTTGCTACGAGATCAATGAAAAACTTGACAGAAGACGATGATTTACAATTTTACACCATTGGCCAACAGGAATCGTCAATTTTCCGCGTTTTATCTTGTCTTAATCTCCATTGTTGGCTGTATAGTAGCTCTCGTAGCACTTTTCTTAAACAAAAACAAAAAATCTTACAGAAAATATCCAGTTTTTAATTCAACTTTCACTCTAAATACTAGAACTTTTCGAAATTAGTTAAGGCACTCATTGTAGTCACGTGACCATCATTTTATCAACAGAAATCCACGTTGACTCGCACAAAGTTGAAACATTTTCACTTTCGAACATGTATAAATAATGGTTGCAATATGCATCAAATATTGTTATGTTTTACTCATTAATTTGTATTACATACCTGACCCCCCTTTTTTATTGCATGCAATCTTAGAAACAGCCTTAACACACCTGCGAAACTCACTTTCTCACTAGATGTCCACAATTTAGTGGGGAGAGAGATTATCTTTTCAATTCCATATCAGCTAAAGTTAAAAATTTTACCAATTTATCTGATAAAAATAAGTTATTTTGGTTGTTGAATTGTGAAAATCAGGAGATCTTAAACTCTGTTGGAAGATTTCTTTACCAAAACATGCCCTAATTACTACTATATATTTATATTATATACTTTATGTATTTATAACATGTTTGTATGTCATGTTCTATCAATCATCAACTCTTTCCCTCTTGTGAGTTTATATGTGTAATTTTACTATATGTGTAATTTCTGTTTGCTCCTCGAAGGCCCTTAATTGGAATAAAATTTATTTGATTATTTGATTTGTGCATGCTATATCCAATTGTTAACAAAATTTTATGACAACACGTAGCGTAGCATCAATGTAATTGTATTCAATCTATTTGGAATTAGATCTCATCACCAATATCTCAGTTATATCGTGGCGGTCAGTTTTATTGGTGGAGTAAACCCGGAGAAAACCTACGACCTGTTGCAAATCACTGACAAACATTATCACATAATGTGGTATCGAGTAAACCTCGCCTGAGCGGGATTCGAACTCGCAACGTTAATCGTGATATGCACTGATTGCATATCACCACTAACGTTAACGTTGGGAGGAATCAAGCGAGGAGACATAATTTCAATTATATTTTGCATATTTGAAGATTATTCAAACAAAAACTTCTATTTTTTAGAGTGTAATAGAAGACATGTTACACCTCTCGCTCTTTACCATGCAGATGGCGTTGTTGAACAGTGACGCAAGTCAGTTGATAAGTTCCAGAATAGGAAACTGTGATTGTGAAACAAAACGTAGAATTGTGATCACGAACACTGAATCCACAACAGATGATATTCACACAAAAATAACACTAAATTTCGGGTCAACTCGAGTATTCTATTGTCCGTTTCGAAACTGTAACAATTCAAACAGATCTAAAATAAACTGGATCATTCCGGACAAAGTACCACTCGTTACCAATGGAGAAACTAATTTCGGAGCACATTTTTCGAGAAACTTTTCTGTGTTGACCTTAAAATCAATTCAAAAAAGTTATAGTGGCACTTACACGTGTTTTGTGACGTCAGTAGGTGGAATTTGTCACGTGATTAATTTTCTAGTGGATGTTTCAGAAGGAACCCGATTAAGCATGAAGCATCGCCTTTTGATTGGATTTATATCTTTTTTGTTTACCGTTTTATTACTTTTTCTTGGAAGGAAAATCCACCTTGTTTTCTGCAGCAGACGTTACAAAGCTCACGTGATGCCTGTAGAGACAGAGACATCAAACACGGAGTTGGAAAAGTTTTAATCAAATACGTGAAACTGCTTGTTTTATTCTTTAACATTAAACAGTGATCCGCGTGAAGTTGTTCTTTTCATGTAGGGGCCGTCTTGGTCGTGAACATATGGTTGTTGGATTTGCCTATCACCACTAAAATTGTGAGTTCGAACCCTGTTCATGGCGAGGTGTACTCGATACAACATTATTTGATATAATTTGTCAGTGACTTGCGACAGGTTGGTAGTTTTCTCCAGGTGCTCCGGTTTCCTTCATCAATATATAAAACTGACCACCACAGTATAACAGAAACATTGTTGAAAGTGGCGTTAGACACCATAAACTAACCAACCATCTTTACATGTATTGATATTCTATGGAAACATCTTTATATCTCCCCCCCCCCCTCCCCCCTCTGGAGGCATGTTGCAGTCGGCGATACTTTATAAAATCCGATGCACAGAAATTATTTCGCTATCATCGATTGGATTGATTGTTTTTGTTAATAAACTTGTTGAGGAGGAACTACATACCTTTCCGGAGTACCAGAGTCACCCCCGCCGGTTTTTTAGTGGGGTTCGTGTTGCTAAGTTTAGTTTTCTGTATATTTGACACCATTGTTTAGTAAGAAAGGATATGGATGTAATTGAACATGATAATCTATTCAACATTATAGTTAAACACAACATTATAGTTAAACACAACATTATAGTTAAACACAACATTATAGTTAAACACAACATTATAGTTAAACACAAATTCAAGTAAAGGAACTGGGTTTGTATTGTGGTTCTGCATTTCAAATTTGGTCATAGTATTTTCTGTCCTTATTCGATTTACGGCTTCTGATTACTCATTTGCTATGTTCAAACTTGCTTAAGCTTCCCAATCTATCAGGTCTGTCCAGTGCCGTCATAGCGCATTGACACGATGGGTAGTTGTCCGGGAGCCCCATGCTAATCTAGGTATGTTGTGAATGGCATGTTATTTAATGTTTAAACACTGAGTTTATTGGAAATACCAATACAATAAATATTTGTTTAATTTTATCGACCATTTACATTTTTATTCCTGTGAGTGGTTGTGTAGGTAGGGCCCCACTGCACTGCTTTGCCAGGGAGTCTTTAATGCTGTTAAGACGGCCCTACGCAGCTCTTACGTGGATGAAGTCCCATTTGAGTGACCGAACTCAACGTGTCGCCGTTTGTTCAGTAGTGTCATATGCAATGCATCTTCAATATGACGTGCCGCAAAGTTCTGTATTTTTGCAAAACCAATCAGTGAAATTTGCCGACGCAATAAAATCACTTGATAACTGAACAAATATATCCAGACGCCTGGAGGTATATGTTATCTGGATGTGAATTGATTGATACCGAAAATATCAGCCTACCGAGCCAGAATATGAAGTTTGTTGGCGAGTGAGCGAAGCGAACGAGTTGATAAAGGACGAAGTCCTTCTAACGGTAAGCTGTCCGATTTTTCCTTCTATATTGATAGCCAAAAATCTGCTCACCGGAAGTTTAAAAAATAGATCAATTGATAATTTAGAAACGCAAAAGAAATCTATTTCAATGAAAAATTCCCAATTCTTTGATTATTTACTCTATGCAAAATCGAAATAAACTTTTATTAAAATTCTAATAAAAAAAATCTCATACTACGAAACTCCCGACAGGAAGAGTGGCGTAGGTAAAATGAACGCCATAACAAATCGGCTACACAATTCATTCAAAATAAAAGATAATAGCCTCACCGGACGCAATTACGAACGAAATAAAAAGTATGTCCCCTAATTGTTCCTTCAAAACATGAATTAAAAAAATGCTTTTATAAATAGATATCCCGCTAAATTACTCGTGTTTTTGGAGAAAATTATTCATGCGCAGTTGTTGAATGTTGCAGACGACGGGTTTTCATATTTGTAAGCAGAAAGCGATCGACAATTGCACTTGGAATCTATCTCTAAAATTCATTGAGGTACGCATATTTTGTTATCTTATGCCTGTAATTGGAAAGAATATGATCTCCTGGTTCTATGCATATGTAGAACACATTGAAATTAAAACAAAAACAGTCAATATAATACATTTTCCTTACCTTGATCTATCCCAAAATGTCAAAATCCGTGATGTACCTTATTCATTGAAGAGTCCAAGGAATTCCGAATGCAAACTGGCACACATTTATGGTATGAATAAAGGAAAGGTTTTTATGTCATGTGTATTATATACAAATAGATATGTGAACGTAAATGAATGAATGCTCTTTCAATTTTAACAGTTGTCATTAAATAATTTACACTAGAAAGGTTATTATGATGTCGTTCGAAATTGTGTCCGGATCTAGGTCACAGAGTGACTAGAACGGGGTCATGAAAATCTGTTCTAAGTTAAATTAACTTAAAACCCGTAACAATGCATTGAATAATATATGGGCTATGATTCAAAAGGAATATTGGTGTTTAATCTGAAATATGAACATGCAATCAGCTTCATCAATTTGGTCAAATTTATAAATTATTATCAAATGCCAAGGTCAATATCATCGAAATTGTTCGTAATTGCGTCCGGTGAGACTAACGTGTACGGATCATCGTAGTATTGAAATTTTAGGACTTCGTCCTTCAAACAGGTTGCCTGTCTCATATTATTTTTCAATATCAATCATATTCACATTCAGATGACATGTTTATCATCCTTTAATCAAACATAAACACGGATACATCTATATTTGTATTTTCGCGGGAAAAATTACATGATTCAAAATATTCAAAAGACGCTTCCCCAAAACCGTAGTTCATAAGTAGCTTGCAAATATACCATTCATTTTTACAGGTTTATATAAATGTTAAGATTGTTGCATTTTTCCTTTAATGGTGATATTCATTGGGTTTTTTTTTATTACAAACATCAAAATCACCCATTTTCATTAAAAGTTGTGTTTCCCAATGCCGTTCCGGAGTAGAAAACACAAAGGTCGCGACCTCCCTTATGACGTAAAAATTATGACGTCTCAGCAGAGGTTATCTAGAATTGTGTCAAGTACATTTGTGTAGGACGATGTTTGTTGATATTGCTGACACGAAAGTTCCTAATTTGATATATGTTTAAAAAAATAATGTTAACTAGCTAATGGTGTTGATGAATTTTATTTACTTTTGCCATCTTCACAGAAATTGTCATTTAAATGTTGGGAAAATTTGGTGATAATTCTATTCTTACTAGAATTTATCAATAACTCGTAATCCGATTGGATATCGTCACTTATTCTACGTCATTCGAAAGGAATTTATAAATCAATAACTCCTGCTCACTGTTGATAAGTCCAGCTCAGCTCACACGAACTTTGATACGAGTTTTGCTTATGGAGTCAGTAGGTAGATATAGCAGGAGGGAAGGATGATATACTTGTTTATCAGACGTTAGTGTGTGGATGAGCTCACATATGCTCAAATTAAACCAAGACAAAACAGAACTTATTGTATTTGCACTGAAACACCATGTGAAGGAATTTTCAGAATGTTGTCTCGCTTTCGACGGAACTATAGTAACCAATGCTTCATTTGTTAAAAACCTGGGCATATTTTTTGACAGGACATTATGCATGCAAAAACGGTGTCGGCCCAATAGTCCGAAGGCCCAATAGTCCGATAGTCCGAAAACCCAATAGTCCAAAGGATATTTTGATGGTCAATATATGAAGATTTTTTTCTCAACATCCTAAAGGTTTTGAATGAAGTTTTGTAATACATATTTCTATTAATGAGGGGGTACTTATTAATGTTCTAGTGAAGCAAACGGAGGGTGTGAAAATATATTTTGTCATATATCTGGAAAAAATTAAGAAACAAAGTCGTACCGAAAGATTAATAAAACAATTTATTTGGGGGGTGGGGGTTAACGCCACTTTCAACAATATTTCAGTTTTATCGTGTCGGTCAGTATTGTTGGTGGAGGAAACCGGAGTACCCGGAGAAAATCACCGACCTGTCGCAAGTCACTGACAAACTTTATCACATAATATCGTATCGAGTACATCTTGCGTGAGCGGGAATCGAATTCACAACGTTAGTGGTGATAAGCACTGATTGCATAGGTAGTTATATATCCATCTATCATACGATCACGACCACGACGACCCCAATACTAGTTTTGAGTGAGTGAGTGATTGTTATCTAACGCCAATTCAGCAAGTTTTCAGCTATATCACGGCGATAACAAGTTAATTTTCAATGAGATGATGATGAGGTCCACGTTGTACTAGACCAACACGGGTTGGATGTTTACAGTGCTAGCTCACTGAAACAACAGTCCGCGGGTAGACATGTCACTCTACTCGGACACATTATTCTGATTCCGAGCCAACCAGTCTGCTCTTTCTCTTTTTCCTTAATGCTGCGTGCTTAGCGGAGAAGCAACAAATACCAATTTTATAGTCTTTAGCTTAACCCGACCGGGGCTCGAACCCACGATCTACCGCACTCGAGGCGAGCACGCTAACCATTACGCCACCATTACGGTTGAATAATAGTTTTGGTGTAGATTAGAAGTTCATCAGGTCCGATCAAAGTTTACACTAGCTTTATAGGAAATTCATTATCATCTCTTGGAGAGGCACTAAAGAGAATGAATTCTATTAAATTTGACAAAGATGTTGCCTGTCAAATCATGCACAAACGATGCAACTTAGTTACAAATGTGTCCACAGATATGACAGCAAAGGCATCGATTGAAATTTCTGATAATTTCTCATTAACTTAACCCAGGAATTCCGGATCTTGTGAGCCTCTCTGTGCCTTTATTCGTCTAAGTTATAATCATAAATGTATGTGCTTCAACTTAAATAGCCAGGACAAAAATGGATGCTTTCAATTGCAAAAAGGGTGTGTTTTTGCTTAGAAAGCGACGAACCACAGTATATTTGTCAGTATGCGTGCACGTAGTAGGAACTCTATTAGTTATTAAATGATTCCGAATATAAATTACTTAAAAAAAAAAAATGAATAAATAAAATTAACGGAAGAAATATGAATGATTTTAACTTTAGAGCCGATATGCATTTGTAACTGTTACCACATTGGTCCAAACAATCGCTAAGCTGTGTTTTTTTTAATCTACTGTACTACCGTGGATTTAGATATCCAATTTCTAGCAAAGGGAATCCATATTTTATCAACCTGGATATTCAAAGACGATTAACTGAAAAAGTTTAAAAATGGGTTGTAAGCCGTTTATATATCGAGCTTCTGCCGGAATAAAAAATAAATAAATTTGGTATTTGGGTTTCGGACTATCGGAACATCGAATTATTGGAACTTCGGACTATCGGACCTTCGGACTATCGGACCGTCACCAAAAAAAAAAACAAGCAAGTGTAATTACAAAGTCATGTTACTTACAAATTCGCAACATCGCACGTATTCTATCGTACACCACCGAAGATGCATGCAAAACATTAGTTTGCTTGCTTGTAGCGTCACGTTTGGACTATGGCAATGCTTTGTTGTATGAAGTAAATACCGACATAGTTACAGTGTGTTCAAAATACAGCTGCTAGACTGATAACCTGTAGCAATAAACATGATCACATTACACCAGTTCTCGTGTCACTTCACTGGCTTCCGGTGCAGTATCGCATCCAATACAAATTATTATCATACACTTTCAAAGCTCTTCATGGCCAAGCTCAGATACATATTAAGGGACTTGTCAGTTTTTATCAACCATAAAGGTCGCTAAGGTAATAGAACGACATGATGATTCAACAACCATGTGTAAGGACAAAAACTTGTGGTGATAGACGATTTGACAAGACAGTTTCCACACTTGCTAGTGAAACTCGAAATGAACAGTTCCTGGAAATTTCAAGGAAAAATGTTAAAACTTATCTTTTTAGAATTGCTTATTAGGGATGTTGCACAACATGATATTACTCTACATTACTCGACTTAAGTCCACTGCGCATGACACACGGGATCACATATTGTTGATTGATTTAATTATTTGATTTATTGCGTTTAACGCCACATTCAGCAATATTTCAGCTATATCATGGCGACCAGTTTTAGTGGTGGCAGAAGCTGGAGTATCCGGAGAGAACCATCGACCATGGGCAAGCAACTGGTAAACTTTATCACTTGCGGCTGCGAGTCGAGTGCACCCTTTTTGTAATTTACGAACCCGGGCGCGAACCCACGCCGTATTGGTGATAAGCTTGTATGAGTAATCCAACTACCTAACTCATTGAGCCACCTCACATATTGTTAATTGTTAGGTTAATATAATTGATCATGTGTCAATTCAAGCTAAAGTATATTCCAAGTTTTTATTTATACCATATTTTCTGCGAATATCAAACAAGCTTAAACTTGTAATAAAAAAAAAAATAGTGCAGACAAAAGCTCAAAAAATCACTTGTAAATTGTCTATCGTATCGAGTACACCTTCCACCTATCATTAATTAACAAAGTGTGTGAATATTCATCATCTCAACAGCATGTTCGTGTTTTTGGATATACAGCTGTCAAAGTCACTAGATGGAAAGCATTTTTTTTTTTTATCTTTATCGCCCTGTTATCTGCGAATTAACACAATGAGAAGTTACCACTGTCATAGGCCATATAACAAAGGAATCGTTCGTGTATGTCCATTGCGAAATACAACGATCTGTTTTCATATATAAATAAATCATAATTTAAGTAGTATGACCTACGAGATACGGAAACGTATTAGAAACATTCATAAAACAAATCAAAAGTCAAAGTTTCGGTTTTTTATTTTAATATAAAAATTTCGACATTCTAATCTTGAAATTTCGACTTTTTAAATCTCTAAAAGTTCGACTGCCGTTCGTACAATCCGATGTTTTCTGTACATTATTACATATGCAGTGGCGTAGTAAAGGATTACAGAGGCAAGAATCAAGCTTTTGAAACGGATCGGAAAGTTGGGAAGGGAGCTTGCAAAACTGACAAATTAAGCAAACAATAAAACAAACAAACAAACAAACAAGCAAACAAACAAGCAAACAAACAAACAAACAAACAAACAAGCAAACAAACAAGCAAACAAACAAACAAACAAACGAAAAGGGTTCATACCTCTAGGTAACTTGAACATTGTTGACCTATATGCTAAGATTCTGTTACTAATAAATGTTTTGCCATAACAAGTAAAATAGTATAATACAAATGTAGTATTTTCGTATTTTTACTAAAGGAATGATCGTTTAACTTTAAGGGGGTGGGGATATGTTTTTTGTTTATAGAAAGCATATCTTGACCTGAGAGATGCAAAAATTAGATAACATCACCCTCCACTTTCAAAAATAGACTGATAAAATTTGATTAAGATAAACCTATTTTTCATATAATATTTTTGTTTAGTGTCAAGCAAAATTCTGGTTCGGGGCAAAACTATACCTAGTGTCACACCAATACTTGGTGTAGAGAATAACTATAACTGGTGTCAGACCAATACTCGGTGTAGAAAATAACTATAACTGGTGTCAGACCAATACTCGGTGTAGAAAATAACTATAGCTAGTGTAAGACCAATACTTGGTGTAGAGAATAACTATAACTGGTGTCAGACCAATACTCGGTGTAGAAAATAACTATAGCTGGTGTAAGACCAATACTCGGTGTAGGGAATAACTATGACTGGTGTCAGACCAATAATCGGTGTAGAGAATAACCATATCTAGTGTCACACCAATACTTGGTGTAGAGAATAACTATAACTGGTGTCAGACCAATACTTGGTGTAGAAAATAACTATAGCTGGTGTAAGACCAATACTTGGTGTAGAGAATAACTATAGCTAGTGTCAGACCAATACTTGGTGTAGAGAATAACTATAGCTGGTGTAAGACCAATACTTGGTGTAGAGAATAACTATAACTAGTGTCACACCAATACTTGGTGTAGAGAATAACTATAGCTGGTGTAAGACCAATACTTGGTGTAGAGAATAACTATAGCTGGTGTAAGACCAATACTTGGTGTAGAGAATAACTATAGATGGTGTAAGACCAATACTTGGTGTAGAGAATAACTATTGCTGGTGTAAGACCAATACTTGGTGTAGAGAATAACTATAGCTGGTGTAAGACCAATACTTGGTGTAGAGAATAACTATAACTGGTGTCAGACCAATACTTGGTGTAGAAAATAACTATAGCTGGTGTAAGACCAATACTTGGTGTAGAGAATAACTATAGCTAGTGTCAGACCAATACTTGGTGTAGAGAATAACTATAGCTGGTGTAAGACCAATACTTGGTGTAGATAATAACTATAGCTAGTGTCAGACCAATACTTGGTGTAGAGAATAACTATAGCTGGTGTAAGACCAATACTTGGTGTAGAGAATAACCATAACTAGTGTCACACCAATACTTGGTGTAGAGAATAACTATAACTGGTGTCAGACCAATACTCGGTGTAGAAAATAACTATAGCTGGTGTCAGACCAATACTTGGTGTACAGAATAACTATAACTGGTGTCACACCAATACTCGGTGTAGAGAATAACAATAACTGGTGTCAGACCAATACTTGGTGTAGAGAATAACTATAACTGTTGTCAGACCAATACTCGGTGTAGAGAATAACTATAACTGGTGTCAGACCAATAATTGGTGTAGAGAATAACAATAGCTGGTGTCAGACCAATACTCGGTGTAGAGAATAACTATAACTGGTGTCACACCAATACACGGTGTAGAAAATAACTATAGCTGGTGTAAGACCAATACTCGGTGTAGGGAATAACTATGACTGGTGTCAGACCAATACTCGGTGTAGAGAATAACTATAACTGGTGTCAGACCAATACTTGGTGTAGAGAATAACAATAGCTGGTGTCAGACCAATACTCGGTGTAGAGAATAACTATAACTGGTGTCAGACCAATACTCGGTGTAGAGAATAACTATAACCGGTGTCAGACCAATACTTGGTGTAGAGAATAACTATAACTGGTGTCAGACCAATACTTGGTGTAGAGAATAACTATAGCTGGTGTCAGACCAATACTCGGTGTAGAGAATAACTATAACTGGTGTCAGACCAATACTTGGTGTAGAGAATAACCATAGCTGGTGTCAGACCAATACTCGATGTAGAGAATAACTATAGCTGGTGTCACACCAATACTTGGCATAGAGAATAACCATAACTGGTGTCAGACCAATACTCGGTGTAGAGAATAACTATAACTGGTGTCAGACCAATACTTGGTATAGAGAATAACCATAGCTGGTGTCAGACCAATACTCGATGTAGAGAATAACTATAGCTGGTGTCACACCAATACTTGGTATAGAGAATAACTATAATTGGCGTCAGCCCAATACCTGTTCAGAGAATAACTACAATTGGTATCAGATCAATACTTGTTTGAGAGAATAACTATAATGGGTATCGGACCAATACTTGTTTTAGAGAATAACTATAGCTAGTGTCAGACCAATATTTGGTGGAAAGAATAACTATTACTGATGTCAGACCAATATTTGGATTGGAGAATAACTACAATTGGTATCAGACCAATACTTGTTTTAGAAAATAACTGTAACTAGTGCCAGACCAATACTTGTAATGGAGAATACCTATGACTAGTGTCAGACCAATACTTGGTGTAGAGAATAACTACAATTGGTATCAGACCAATACCTGGTGTAGAGAATAACTATAACTGGTGTCAGACCAATACTTGCATTGGAGAATAACTATAGCTAGTGTCAGACCAATACTTGGTGTAGAGAATAACTATAACTGTTGTCAGACCAATACTCGGTGTAGAGAATAACTATAACTGGTGTCAGACCAATAATTGGTGTAGAGAATAACTATAACTGGTGTCAGACCAATACTTGGTGTAGAGAATAACAATAGCTGGTGTCAGACCAATACTCGGTGTAGAGAATAACTATAACTGGTGTCAGACCAATACTTGGTGTAGAGAATAACCATAGCTGGTGTCAGACCAATACTCGATGTAGAGAATAACTATAACTGGTGTCACACCAATACTTGGCATAGAGAATAACCATAACTGGTGTCAGACCAATACTCGGGGTAGAGAATAACTATAATTGGCGTCAGCCCAATACCTGTTCAGAGAATAACTACAATTGGTATCAGATCAATACTTGTTTGAGAGAATAACTATAATGGGTATCGGACCAATACTTGTTTTAGAGAATAACTTTAGCTAGTGTCAGACCAATATTTGGTGGAAAGAATAACTATAACTGATGTTAGACCAATATTTGGATTGGAGAATAACTACAATTGGTATCAGACCAATACTTGTCTTAGAAAATAACTGTAACTAGTGCCAGACCAATACTTGTAATGGAGAATACCTATGACTAGTGTCAGACCAATACTTGGTATAGAGAATAACCATAGCTGGTGTCAGACCAATACTTGGTATAGAGAATAACTATAATTGGCGTCAGCCCAATACCTGTTCAGAGAATAACTACAATTGGTATCAGATCAATACTTGTTTGAGAGAATAACTATAATGGGTATCGGACCAATACTTGTTTTAGAGAATAACTATAGCTAGTGTCAGACCAATATTTGGTGGAAAGAATAACTATAACTGATGTTAGACCAATATTTGGATTGGAAAATAACTACAATTGGTATCAGACCAATACTTGTCTTAGAAAATAACTGTAACTAGTGCCAGACCAATACTTGTAATGGAGAATACCTATGACTAGTGTCAGACCAATACTTTGTGTAGAGAATAACTACAATTGGTATCAGACCAATACCTGGTGTAGAGAATAACTATAACTGGTGTCAGACCAATACTTGCATTGGAGAATAACTATAGCTAGTGTCAGACCAATACTTGGTGTAGAGAATAACTACAATTGGTATTAGACCAATACTTGGTGTAGAGAATAACCATAAGTGGTGTCAGACCAATATTTGTTGAAAGAATAACTTTAAATAGTGCCAGACCAATACTTGGAGTAGAGAATAACCATTATTGGTATCAGACCAATACTTGGTGTAGGGAATAACTAGAATTGGTGTCAGACCAATACTTGGTGTAGAAAATAACTATAATTGGTGTCAGACCAATACTTGGTATAGAGAATAACCATAGCTGGTGTCAGACCAATACTCGATGTAGAGAATAACTATAGCTGGTGTCACACCAATACTTGGTATAGAGAATAACTATAATTGGCGTCAGCCCAATACCTGTTCAGAGAATAACTACAATTGGTATCAGATCAATACTTGTTTGAGAGAATAACTATAATGGGTATCGGACCAATACTTGTTTTAGAGAATAACTATAGCTAGTGTCAGACCAATATTTGGTGGAAAGAATAACTATAACTGATGTTAGACCAATATTTGGATTGGAGAATAACTACAATTGGTATCAGACCAATACTTGTCTTAGAAAATAACTGTAACTAGTGCCAGACCAATACTTGTAATGGAGAATACCTATGACTAGTGTCAGACCAATACTTGGTGTAGAGAATAACTACAATTGGTATCAGACCAATACCTGGTGTAGAGAATAACTATAACTGGTGTCAGACCAATACTTGCATTGGAGAATAACCATAGCTAGTGTCAGACCAATACTTGGTGTAGAGAATAACTACAATTGGTATTAGACCAATACTTGGTGTAGAGAATAACCATAAGTGGTGTCAGACCAATATTTGTTGAAAGAATAACTTTAAATAGTGCCAGACCAATACTTGGAGTAGAGAATAACCATTATTGGTATCAGACCAATACTTGGTGTAGGGAATAACTAGAATTGGTGTCAGACCAATACTTGGTGTAGAAAATAACTATAATTGGTGTCAGACCAATACTTGGTATAGAGAATAACCATAGCTGGTGTCAGACCAATACTCGATGTAGAGAATAACTATAGCTGGTGTCACACCAATACTTGGTATAGAGAATAACTATAATTGGCGTCAGCCCAATACCTGTTCAGAGAATAACTACAATTGGTATCAGATCAATACTTGTTTGAGAGAATAACTATAATGGGTATCGGACCAATACTTGTTTTAGAGAATAACTATAGCTAGTGTCAGACCAATATTTGGTGGAAAGAATAACTATAACTGATGTTAGACCAATATTTGGATTGGAGAATAACTACAATTGGTATCAGACCAATACTTGTCTTAGAAAATAACTGTAACTAGTGCCAGACCAATACTTGTAATGGAGAATACCTATGACTAGTGTCAGACCAATACTTGGTGTAGAGAATAACTACAATTGGTATCAGACCAATACCTGGTGTAGAGAATAACTATAACTGGTGTCAGACCAATACTTGCATTGGAGAATAACTATAGCTAGTGTCAGACCAATACTTGGTGTAGAGAATAACTACAATTGGTATTAGACCAATACTTGGTGTAGAGAATAACCATAAGTGGTGTCAGACCAATATTTGTTGAAAGAATAACTTTAAATAGTGCCAGACCAATACTTGGAGTAGAGAATAACCATTATTGGTATCAGACCAATACTTGGTGTAGGGAATAACTAGAATTGGTGTCAGACCAATACTTGGTGTAGAAAATAACTATAATTGGTGTCAGATCAATACCTGCTGTATAGAATGACAATAATTGGCCTACATTTTGTATGTGTTCACTTGTAATGAAAGCAAATGACATGACATAGCTGTGAATTATAAAAATAAATAAGATCACCTACCCATTTGCATACATTTTTATAATGCATCAAACTTTTATAATTTGTTTTCATGTTTTTAGTCAGTTAATTGATTATTTTCCATTTAATATTAACTTGCATGAAAGGGAGTGACTGATTCGCTTATGAGAGAACCATGGATACTGCGAATCAAGCCTCTTGGTCTCTAAGAAAAGATCACGTAAGTGTTGACCGAAAAAGTGAAAAAGTTCTAAGCCTAAAGATCTTACCGGTATTTTGATTCTCTACTGAATGACCTCATTAATATCATAGCTGATTGTGCTTCATTATTAATTTACCTTTTCCCATTTTTTTTTCGTGAATTTCCGCTAAATAGGTATCAAATTAATGATAAACGTGCTTGTATCATTCTCGCACTTGGCGCCATTCAAGAAAAGTATAGCAATCCATGAAATCACAAACTGAACACATAAACATCAATAATTTCCATCTTATTTCAGAAATGTTTACAATATATTTAACTTTTCATACTGCAAGAAAACTAGCATTGTCTTTATGTTATTATCAAAGTGAGTATAAATTAACTAACTGTATTCATGCACTACAGCAAAGCAAAGACAGTACATGTACATGTATATCTATTAATAAAATAAATACTGCCCTTATGTAGAAACAGTATTTCGAAAATTCTAGCTTAGCATTTTTTCAAGACATCTTTGTCAAAAGTTGAAATATGAACAAAATCTATAATGTCAATGTAAACATATTAAATTAATTTTTGTTGTAATGGACATTTAAATCATAGTTTCTTTCCTAAAATGATTTGCCACCTTTGCCTCTTCTATACAAATATCATGAATTTTATAATACCTTATTCTACATTCCTTTGCAAATTCAGTTGATAATAGATGCTATGGATCCATTGCACATTGGTCTCTATAGCACTCTGTATGCATCCGGTCCACTGCATAAGGGTCGATTCTTGAATAGGGATTAAGGGAGGAAAAGGGGAAGGGATAAGGGAGAAAGAGGAGTAGGGTTAAGGGAGAAAGAGGAGTAGGGTTAAGGGAGAAAGAGGAGTAGGGATAAGGGAGAAAGAGGAGTAGGGTTAAGGGAGAAAGAGGAGTAGGGATAAGGGAGAAAGAGGAGTAGGGTTAAGGGAGGAAAAGGAGTAGGGTTAAGGGAGAAAAAGGATTAGGGTTAAGGGAGGAAAAGGGGAGGGGCGGAATAATAAGGTCATAATAGGAATGTTGCACAAGATGAAATTACCGTTCATTATTCTACATAATCACACGGGATCGCACATTTCTAGATTAATCTAATTGATAATATGTCAATGCACGCTAAAGGACATTCAAGTTTTTATCTATACTATATATTTTCAGCAAACTTAAAAATTTAATAACAATCTCAAACAATCACTTGTATTTTTTTAAGTATCTCAAGTTCGACGGTCTTTCGTTCAATCCCATATTTTCTATACACTGTGCATATGCAATGGCGAAGCAACGGTTACAGAGGCGAGAGTCAAGCTTTAGAAGTGGCCAGGAAAGTGTGAGGCGGGCGGGTCAGACTGTGGAAGTGGACAGGAAAGTGTGAGGCGGGAGGGGTAAGACTGTGGAAGTGGACAGGAAAAGGGCTAGCTGTCAAAACAAAATAAAAGCAAACAGACTTGCTCCATCTGACACCCATACGCTTCCAGAGATCTGAGACTGCCGCGGAATACGGGTATAGTCTTCGAATACTTGCACAAAAAGCATATATACACTCTTTGAGATATTCTGATATCGAACCCACAGTAATAAACACCATACATACACAGGTTAAGTAATCATGAATTAAAAAAGCACATCCAATTTCACTACCTTCAAACCTTGAGGGCTTCATAGAAATTCGGAAAGCATATGTGATGTTCCATGGTCTGTTACACAATCTTTTGGAAATCCACCTTTGGGGCCTCATAGAAATTGGGAAAAAGATGTGAGGTTCAATGGTCTGTAATAAAAATATAGAAAATGCCCAATGGGAGCTCATAAAAATTGGGAAAGCATATCTGACAGTGGCGTAGCTAGGCGGAAGCTTGGAAGCCAAGGCTTCCACATCGTTTTGACCAAAAAAAGAGAGAGAGATGAATATCGTCGCTTCAAAGCTAATCGTATACTATGTGGTTCTTCAAGTTTTTAATCACATCGGAATATCGGCTCTTACTCTGGATTGAATCCGTAACGAATATTCAGTTATTTAATGGTTGCGGGTGCAATAGACTGGAATATTTGCCCTGAGGTCCTGGGAATGACCAAAGGGCAAATGTTCCAGTCTATTGCACATGAAACCATTAAATAACAGATTTATTACCTAATACCTTACCAAGAAAGTGTTTTTCTTTATGTCAGCAAAACATTACCAAGTCCTAATTATTTATATTTATGTTGCATTTGTGTTGTTGGCATCCCTGGCTTCAAGGAGAGCGTCCAGATCGGCATCATGCATGGACAGAAACCTGTCCGCTTCATGTGTAACCATTGTTGTTTATGCCGAAGATATCACCACTGATGTTGTGAGTTCGAATCTCGATCAGGGCGAGGTGTACAACATTATGTGATAAAGTTTGTCAGTGACTTGCGACAGGTCGGTGGTTTTCTCCGGATCTCCGGTTTCATCCACCAATAAAACTGACCACTACGATATAACTGAAATATTGTTGAAAGTGGCGTTAAACACCAACAAATAAACAAACAAACAACATGAAACTGATTTAGTTAGAATTGAAATATATTGAAATAAAAGTGTTCGATGTCACAGCTATTATTCTTCTGGTTCTATAAATATGCGGTTGCCAGGTACTTTTCATATTTACTCATGTTACCGCGTAAGCAAGAGTAAAATTTTAAAATCCTTGTTTTTTTAACAACAACGAAACAAAACCAATCAAAAACAAACTCATTTGTTCAATCTCGTTCATGAAGAACTCGTCGTACTTGAAACACAAATTTCACTTTGAAGTAATCTTGATAGAACTAAAAGGGTACTGAAAGAGACTCTATTCAATACATGAGAGGGTACAACACATCCGAAAGAAAGGGGGCTTCCGTATGCGTTGTACGGGACGGATCACACCCACAATTCGGCATATAGACGGAAGGTAAATGAATGTCTCGTGAGTGGGGTATTTCACTTATTTTACACATCAGACAAATTCCAGCAGCTCACATTGTCATCGTTAGTGGTACGATGCAAAGATAATTTTTCTCATCATCCCTAATTATCCAGTAAATCTTATTTTCCTTTGAACATCTAAGCTACGCCGATGCATATAACAGTGCAATCAATTGATCTACAAGATACGTTGCTTATAAATTGTTTTCATCGGAATTGTAACTGAAATAATACCCAGTTGGCTTAAAACAACAATCAATCACTTTAAAATACGGTATTCAGCAGATTCGGTTACTGCAAACTAATACTCTACTAATATTTCCGAATGGAAGCAATTTTCGGTTCGTCTTGACCTTCAGTCGTTTGTAGGAGGGCTCATGTCTTGCTTACGTTGTTTGTGTTTGTTTGCATATAGTGGTGTGTTGTTTTTTTGTTTTTGTCTTCGTCCTGTGTGCCTTGTGTGCCCAATATTGCCAGTTTCCCTTGGATTGTCCATTTGTTATTGCCCCTTCGGTGTTCTCAAACGTTTGTTTAGCAAATGTATGGCAAACGCACTCGGAACACTTCGCGTCCTTCTTGTATTATATCGGCGAAAATTTGATATTGCTCAGGGTGCATTTTAATGGGAACTGACAACTCGGTAAGTAAATTGGGCGAATTAAGTAATGTAAATAATAACATTTTTCTTTCCGATGTTAGGGGCCATCATGGTCGTGACCGTATGGTTGTTAGTTTTACAACTACATATGCAATCAGTGCCTATCACCATTAAAGTTGTGAGTTCGAATTCCGCTGATGGCGAGGTATACTTGAAACAACATTATGTGATAAAGTTTGACAGTAACTTGCGACAGGTCGGTTGTTTTCTCCGGTTTCCTCCATCAATAAAACTGACAGCGACAATATAGCTGAAATTTTGCTGAAAGTGGCGTTAAACACCATAACTCTAACCCTTTCTTATGCTGAATATTGAAGTTCTCATTGTTAATATTGTAATTGACATTTGCTTCTTTTTTTTTCTTTTTTTTTAATTTGTGATATTTTTATTGAAATCTGTACATTTGTTAGTTGAATACATAAAGTACCGGTACCTTATCCCGGCCTCGTTAACATTAGTAAAGCACATAACATATAAAGATGTTAGTATTTGTTAGTAATTTACATACAGAATGGCATACTATTTCTATTTGAATAACATGACAGAAAATACCAAATAATGTGATTCCACAAAAAGATGAGTTTTTCAATCATAATAAACCAAATTAACAAATATACAGATAATAAAAAAATAAGGTTTTAAGTAGTTATAGAAGTAAAAAAAAATAAATGGAAAAAGTTTAATTTATTGAGTTTTTAAAGGCATAACAATAATTTTTAAAGAGAATGAAAAAGTTTTTTAATTTGCTTTGATGAATAGGTAATTTTAGCATTCATAAAAACAAAGGGCTATTTCTTTTCTATCATGTTATATACAGAATGAATATTTGTATACATCTTTATATCTAATTAAACATTAAAGTGAAAGCATTCCATATCTGGTTGAATTTTTTTTTTTTTTTTTTATTTTTAATAGCAATAGATTTCTCAATGTTATATAGTGACTGTATTTTCCTTTGCATTGTGACCAAATGATAATTTTTTCTGAAAATATTTACAGTTAAAAATATACTGCTTTATTTGTAATAAAATGAGGTTGATAGCATCTCCCCGAGACGATTTTGAAGTATCACCAAAAAGAAAAAAATGCATAGTATTAAATGGAATACTAACACCATTTGACAATAACAAAAAATCTATTTCATCAATAAAAGCTTGTACAATCTCACAGTTCCAAAATAAATGTTCTATAGTTTCCTCATCTTCCTGACAAAAAGTACAAAAGGCATTGTCTTTTACTTCAATTTTATACAGAAATGCATTTGTTCCTAGGATACGTTGGTTAATTCTGTACTGTAACCATTGTAGTTTGGTATTTTGTGTGACTATAAAGGGTAGTTTGAATATTTCTCTCCATTTCGTTTCATCTAAACCTAAGGCTAAAATTTCCTCCCACTTTTTCTGACCATTTGACACTATGTTATTCCTTATTAGTAACAAATACATGTCTTTAGTTCTCCTTTTACTCTTCAAAATGGTCTTAGCAAACGAAGGAATAAATGGGGTAAGTAGCTTATTACTATTATACACATTTTGTTCCAGCATGCTTAACAGCTGAAATTATACTATTAAATTTCATAATATTTTTGGAAATGTAAAATTTTGCCTCTAATTGATCAATAGAGATAATATCATTAACAAAACAAATACCTTTTCTGAGCCAGTCTTCATAGAATACTGGTTTGTTTTCTATTTCTATAGTTTTGTTCATCCACAGTGGAGAAGACAAAAAATATTCCCATGTAAAGTTTTCTTCTTTATCAATAAAGGTGTTCCAAGCATGGAACATATCTTTCCAAAATTTATTTTTTACAACATTTTCTTTTATGTAAGGAATATAGCCATTACCAAAATTGAATAATTTTTCTTGATTTATTGTCGAAAATAAGATATTATCCCATTTACATTCAGTTCGAAATAGCTTTCTTACCCAGGTTGTTCTTAGGGCTAACATAAATAAATTTAGATTAATCATTTTTAATCCTCCTTCACAGAAGTCTTTTTGTAACAATTCCTTTTTAACTCTGTGCACAGGTGAACTCCATATAAAGGTAAAAATAAGCTCTTTCACCTTCTTTAAGATGTCTTGAGTAGGATTAGGCAATGTAATGATTAGGTGATTTAAGACAGGTAAAATCAGAGTTTTCACAACAGTAATCTTTCCAATGACAGTAAGATTCCTTTTTGACCATATCTTAATTAGTTTTTTTATTTGCAAAATTCTCTCATTATAATCAATATTTACAATTTTATCCAAATCAACATCAAAATTAATACCCAATAGCTTGAAGAATGTTTTACCCCAGGATAAGTTTCTGTGTTGACCTAAAATGTCATTACTGTATTTTTTACTCCATACTGCCATATAGCCCAGAGAGTTTTGCATACCAATCTAATTCAAGTAAAGCTTCATTTAGAGACTTTTCACTGCCATCTAAAATTAATGATGTGTCATTTGCAAACTGTGAAAACTTATGTTCAATCCTTGTCACATTTATACCATCAATATTTTTATTACCCCGTATCTTAATGGCTAAAATTTCTGCACATAAAATAAAAAGATAAGGCGATAACGGATTTCTTTGTCTACAACCACGGCCTATTTTAAAAAATTCTGAAAGATTACCACCCTGAATGACTGCTGATGATATATTATTATGAAATACTTTAACCCAGTTTATAATAGATTCCCCAAAGTTGAAAAATTTTAATACAGATAAAAGAAAGTCCCAAGATATAGAATCAAATGCCTTTTCAAAGTCTATCAAAAGTAACAAACCAGGTGTGTTGTTTTCTTCTGTAAATTGTAGCATATCATAGATTAATCTAATGTTATCTCCAATGTATCTTCCACTAATAAAACCTGTTTGATCTAAATCAATCAATTTTTCCAGATGTCTATTCAATCTACTAGCAATAACACCAGAACCAATTGTGTATGCAGTATTTAGTAGTGATATTGGTCTCCAATTTTTGAGAAAGTGTCTTGGTTTGTTATCTTTTGGTAAACATGTAATGATTCCCTGTTTTTGATTTACTGATAGCTCACCTAAAAGTGACCCACAATTTATAGAATTTACAACAAATGACTTCAAATCTATCCAGAAAAATTTGAAAAATTCTGTTGAAAAACCATCTGACCCAGGTGATTTATTATCATTCATTTTTTGTAAAGCATTACTTGCTTCATTTACATTTATTTCCCCTCCTAAGCTTAATTGCTTCTTGTCTATAATCATATAACATGGAATCGTGTAAGCTCCAGGGAGTAGCTGTTTGACATTTTATAAATCTAAAGTCAATTAGTAACATTATTTTAATCAGTAACAAACTATCTATTTTCGTTTCTTTCATCTGTATTTGAGTAGAATGGTTATATTAAGCCACATTAGACGATCTCGTTGGCTTAGCGACCCCTATATGATGATTTTTTGGCTGGTCTTCTGTCAGCATTTTCAATTTCTGCAATTTAAAAGGTAAATGCAACAACATTCAAAAGATAAATTAAACAATATGCAAAAGGTAACAGGTATGACTTGGCTTATGGCGTTTAACGCCACTTTCAACAATATTTCAGCTATATCGTAACGGTCAGTTTTATTGGTGGACGAAACCGGAGTAACAGGAGAAAACCACCAACCTGTTGCAAGTCACTGACGAACTTAATCACATAATGTTGTATTGGGTACACCTCGCCTGAGCGGGGTTCGAACTCACAATGTTAGCGATGATAGGAACTGAATGCATAGGTAATTATAAATCCAACTACCATACGATCATGACCACAACGACCCTCAATTAGGACTATATACAACAGTGATTTACTAGACCACACTACAATTGGACAAGTAACAACAATGGGTTGCGATAACGTACAGCAATATGACAAGATATATGCTATTTAACTAAATAAAACAATGGACATTGAGACTTCAACATCATAGGAGGTTCTGATATCTCACAACGACATGACAAGGTACTAGTATATGTAAATGAACTAAATAAAACAATGGGTTCTGAAATCTCAACACTATGAGAGGTTCTGTTACCAAACAGCGATATGACAAGATATATGCGTTAAATTAAATGATACAATGGGTTCTGAGACCTCACAACCATAGGACAAAATATATGCTATTGAACTAAATGATACAATGTGTTCTGAGAACTCAACACCATTAAATAGTGGTTCTGATAACTCCTCACCATAGGACAAGATTTAATAGTGTGTCTGATAACTTCTCACCAAAAGACAATATTTAACAGTGTGTCTGATACCTACTCACCATAAGACAAGATTTAACAGTGTGTCTGATACTTACTCACCATAAGACAAAATTTAACAGTGTGTCTGATACCTACTCACCATAAGACAAGATTTAACAGTGTGTCTGATATATACTCACCATAAGAAAAGATTTAACAGTGTGTCTGATACCTACTCACCATAAGAAAAGATTTAACAGTGTGTTTGATGCCTACTCACCATAAGAAAAGATTTAACAGTGTGTCTGATACCTACTCACCATAAGACAATATTTAACAGTGTGTCTGATGTCTACTCACCATAAGAAAAGATGTAACAGTGTGTCTGATACCTACTCACCATAGGACAAGATTTAACAGTTTTTCTGATACTTACTCACCATAAGACAAGATTTAACAGTGTTTCTGATACCTACTCACCATAAGACAAGACTTAACAGTGTGTCTGATACCTACTCACCATAAAGCAAGATTTAACAGTGTGTATGATACCTACTCACCATAAGACAAGATTTAACAGTGTGTCTGATACCTATTCACCATAAGACAAGATTTAACAGTGTGTCTGATAACTCCTCGCCATAGGACAAGATATATGTCATTGGATGAGATACAACAGTGGTTCCCGAGTTCTCACTGCCAATGGACATATGCCATTGGGCAGAAACAACAGAAGGTTCTGAGACCTCAACATTATTAGACAAGATAAAACAATGGCCATCATAACTCACCACCATAGGACAATATATACTAGAATGTCATTGGACAAAATGCATCAGTGGGTTTTGAGACTGCGTGTCTAAAGGACAAGATATATACCATTAGTCAGTTACAGCGGTTTCTGTGACATCCACCTTCATTTGACAATATTTAGAAGTGGGCTATGAGACCACACTGACATTACACAAGATAAAATAATGGGGCCTGAGACATTTCTGCCAAAGGACAAGATAGATACCATTAGTCAGCTACAACAGCGGTTTCTGAGACATTCACCTTCATTTGACAATATTCAACAGTGGGCTATGAGACCACACTGACATTGTACAAGATAAAACAAAGGGCCTGAGACCTTTCTTCCAAAGGACAAGATATATATGTCTTATGTATATCTCTAGATTTTCCTTACGAGACAAGGTAACACTCCGATCATTGAAGCTCCATTTTTATATGGAGCGGATGTGGTCGAGTGGTCTAGGGCGTTGGACATAAGGCTATGCGATTGGTGCTGCAGTGTATCAATAATGTGAGTTCAAATCCCGTCGAGGGAAGAACAAAAATTTGACAGCTTACAAATCTAATTCTAACACTGTTTGGTTTAATTTTCAGACGTATATAATATTTAGTGTTAACCTAGTATCCTTAGTAACTTTGAGATTCAGTGGCACAGATATATTGTATGGTTGTCACTTGCTTCTAAACGTTATTATAATATACTTTATTTCATGTGACTGTATAATGAATTCTTCATTATCCTATACAATATATTAAAAATTGCTGAGTTAGATTGCTGTCAAATTATAATATAAGTATATATGTACAATCTACACACGCTTAGGCACATGTCTTATGTATATCGCTAGATTTTCCTTACCAGACAAGGTAACACTTCGATTATTGAAGCTCCATTTTAATATGGAGCGGATGTGGTCGAGTGGTCTAGGGCGCTGGACATAAGGCTAAGCGATTGGTGCTGCAGTGTATCAATAGTGAGTTCAAATCCCGTCGAGGGAAGAACAAAAATTTGACAGCTTAAAAATCTAATTCTAACACTGTTTGGCTTAAACTTCAGACTTATATATTTATAAAATTAAATCAAACAGTGTTAGAATTAGTTTTTTGAGCTGTCAAATTTTTGTTCTTCCCTCGACGGGATTTGAACTCACACCATTGATAAACTGCAGCACCAATCGCTTAGCCTTATGTCCAGCGGCCTAGACCACTCGATCACATCTGCTATATTTATATACCATTAGTCAGTTACAACAGCGGTTTCTGAGACATTCACCATCATTTGACAATATTTAGCAAGTGGGCTATGATACTCTTTGTTTATTTGAATATAGTAACAATTTCTACTTTGCTGACTTTTACCTGTTTATATTTGTCCATGTTTATATTTACATATACCCATACGTACAACCCTTTTCTTCTTTTCAATATCGATTGATATTCTAAATTCACAAGTCCATCTTTTTGCCAAATATGCCGTGATAATTTTAAAATGGCCACCCTGCAAAAATAAAAATAAAAATATCAGTATGTTAATGCACATTTGCCTGGTGTATGAATCTTTGGCCCCGCCACCTACAAAATATAAAATAAACAAAAATAATTGTAGCTAACAGTTTCAGAATTTATTTAAGTATATATGAACAGATACGAAACCAAATGATGGTCCTTTAAACCATGAGTCCCTAATACAACTTAAAGAAAAATATGTTGGTTTATAAGCGTCTAAAAATAAAGTTAACTCTATCAAATAAATGTTAGAGAATACCGAATGGGCAATCAAAAAGGGACAATCCAGAGAAACTGGCAACATAGGGTACACTAGACGAAGAAAAACAAAACACAACACAACACAATCAAGCTTTGTAACTAATATAATAATGATAATGATCATAGTAATAATAATAATAATAATACTTTTAAAAAATTGAACCGCTTCGATGTCGTAATGGTTAGCGTGCTCGCCTTGAGTGTGGTAGATCGTGGGTTCGTGGGTTCGAGCCCCAGTCGGGTCAAACCAAAGACTATAAAATTGATATTTGTTGCTTCTCCGCTAAGCACACAACATTAAGGAGAAAGAGCAAAGACTGGTTGGCTCGGAATCAGAATAATGTGTCCGAGTGAAGCGACATGTCTACCCGCGGACTGTTGTTTCAGTGAGATAGCACTATAAAAATCCAACTCAGTGTGTTGGTATAGTACAAAGCGGATCTCATCATTTTCTCATTGAAAATTAACTTGTTCTCGCCATGATATAGCTGAGCAATTGCTTATTTGGCGTAAAACAACAATCACTCACTCACTATTAGGGTAAACTCAGTTAGCTACACGTAATATTCTCTGTAACGTTAATGCATTCAGTTAACAGAACCAGTTAAACAGCTATTGTTGACAATATCTGATATACAACAAAAATATTGCAAACCTAAACCGAAGGCTAGATGTGACGGAGTAACATTTCGTTCTCAAACGGCACTTGTTGTCATTTTTAAGGGCCTAGGGTTTAGGATTATGGCGCTTGACACCACTTTCAACAATATTGCAGTTATATCGTGTGGAAGTCAGTTTTATTGATGAAGGAAACCAGAGTGCCCGGAGAAAACCACCGACCTACGGCAAGTCACTGACAAGCGTTAGTCGTGATAGACACTGGTTGCATAGGTAATTGTAAATCCAATTACCTTTCGACCACATCCATGACGGCCTCCAGAACCAGTTTAAACAGCTATTGTTGACAATTTTTCATATACAACAAAAATATGCCACACCTAATCCTGAAACTCATAGACAATGACATAAACCGAAGGATAGATATAACGGAGTAAAGTTCTCAGCCGGCACTTATTGTCAATTCCAAAGGTGTTGATCAAAGTATGAAAAAGACGTAGCTGAATCTGTGAGATCCTTTATTTCACGCTCAATTGCGCGTCCGATGCAATAAATTTATCTAAAACCGAGTGTAATATTAGGTTAATCTTGTGATAATCAACTGCCAGAATTATACAACTAACCTGTTTTTCGCTTTATCAGCCACTTTATGTTTGACGCTTCCACAATATCCATATTCTTTAAAAGGTCTTATTAATGTATAATTATTTAGTTTTATCCTACAAAATAACATAACAACGATAAGAAAAGGCGGAAAATACCAAAGGGGTTATCAGAAGCCGCAAGTCGACCGATGCAATCAGTGCCTATCACCACTAACGTTGCGAGTTCGAATCAGAGTATTTGGTATCGAAACTGAATCCGTTGTATGCAATGTATTAGATAAGTATTATTTTGAGACAGTTTTTATTTCATGTTGATCAGAACAATATAATACTTAGAAACGGCATCTAAAAGAAACGTCTATTTAAACATATAAGATTTCCTCATATCTTCTATATCCTGACATTGAACTGTATCCGACAGTGTTCATTTTTGTAACAACATTAACACGACGGGTGTCACTAGTGGAGAAGGAACTACTTACCCTTCCGGAGAACAAAAGTTCACCCCCGGTGTTTAGTGGGATTTCGTGTTAATCAATCGTTAGTCTTCTGCCTAGTGTTTTGTAGGTCATTATTTGTTCTTTTGTCCTTTTCACTTTGTCCATTGCATTGTCTTCGAATTACGGCTTTCATTGGAGCCTTTTAGCCGTAATGAAAGCGGGAGGTTTGGCGCCTTAACATCTGATTCAACCCACCATTTCTTTAGAAATGCCTGTACCAAGTCAGGGTCATTACGGTTTTCACAGTTTTCCGGTTGTTGACTGATTTTGTCTGTTTATATACTTATGAGTTTTGACTTTCCCTTTGGAAGATTGTTCGGAGTTCGGTAATTTTGTTATTACCCTTATTTACGGCTTTCATTTACCCCTTTTGTATCTTCAAACTTTTCTTCAATTTTTTATGGATGTATTAGCCACCAACATAGAAGCGTGACATTATTAGATAAATGTAATGGGATCAAAACTATAGTTGCATTTGGTTTTTGGGTATGCTCCCTATGTTCAACACTATGTATTATGATTAGAGGGTAAAATTAAACCTTATTGTCATAATTAGAACGGGTCCGTTGTGGCCGTGATCGTATGGTAGTTGGATTTACAACTACATATGCAATCAGTGCATATCACCACTGATGTTGTGAGTTCGAATCTCGACCAGGGCGAGGTGTGCAACATTATGTGATAAAGTTTGTCAGTAACTTGCGATACGTCATGGTTTTCTCCAGGTACTCCTGTTTCCACCACTGGTCAATAAAACTGACAGCAACGATATAGCTGAAATATTGTTGAAAGTGGCGTTAAGCACCATCAAATAAACGAACAAATCAAACCAATGTTAAAAAAAATCTTACACTATGCATAATGCTTAGTGGGTAAAATTAAATCTTATTGCCAATACGGTGTGGGTTCGCGCCCGGCTTTGTAAATTACAAGAAAGGGTGCACTTGATAGTGATAAAGTTGATCAGTTGCTTGCCCATGGCCGGTGTTTCTCTCCGGGTACTTCGGCTTCTTCCACCACTAAAACTGGTTGCTATGATATAGCTGAAATATTGCTGAAAGTGGCGCTAAGCACGACGGACGAATGTGTACCTGGTCTAGCAAGAGCAATGGAAATGACAACAAATTTGAGTTACAATATTAGAACTTTGAACAGATATTATGAAAAACAATATATCATTGATCTTTGCATGAATGAGAACCCTTTTCCCGCCTTAAATAGAAAAAAATGCTATAAAATTAATATTAATATAATTTTAGAATCAAAGTCGGAAATGTGAATGGTCTATTATGCTGACGATTTCGTGATCTATTGATTTAGGTGTTCGACCTTCCATAATTAACGATAACCTTCCCTTTATCAATAACATACTGAATAGTACATAGCCCACTTTTCATTCTTCTTCCCTTTTTATCTTAAGTGAATATTTTATCATTTACTTGCTTTTACTGAAACATCCGGGTTCCTCTATGTCTATTATTGGTCACGATGATATATCAATATGCAGATGACTTCAACAAAAAATGGCGTCATATAATAATTTAAAGACCACAATGTTCTTCATGGTCGTCACGACATTTTGTAAGAATTGGGCTAACTGGAAAGACTGAGAACAGCTGACAAATATTAGGAACAAATGTAGATCACCATGGAATGCAACAGACCGTGTACGTAAGTTAAGCTTAGTTACGGAACAATGATACAAGCAACTTGAACATTATATAGAATTGTAGCGAACATAAAACTCGAAAATGGAAACCCCATGTTCATGACCATAGGGGTCTACAGCTTGGGTTTTAAGTGGGTTGCTTCTGTTAAGGACTGGGAAATATAAGGGCCCTATATGGCCCCATATTTAAATAATTTTTGGAAATACTTGATCAAAATTTGATGTGCTTTATTTTATAGACGACATCATTGAAAATATCGTCTTATTGGCTTCCGCGAATATCACTTAGTCTACGGAAATGTCACGAGATTCACTAAGTCACTCATCTAAATATTTAAAGCTACGAAATATTTTACCTTCTATACAAATCGTCATCTTCTCCACCCCATCCAAAGAACTGGTTTGAAAATCCATTTATCTTTATATATTGTTCTCTGCTAAATGTAGTCACACCTCCAGCAAATTGCCCGTAGATTAACCTATCAGAAAATGTTTTAAGTAACTAGATTAACACGACGCATGCCACTATTGGAGCAGGATCTTTTTCCCTTCCGGAGCACCTTAGTTAAGTTGAAGTCATCAATTCAAAAGCTTTACGGTCACTACCACGACTTGGCTGACCGTTATGGAATATCTGTGTCACAAATGACCACGGATATATTCCACTTGTCGTAAGCACTTCCCGGTCATTTCCTCGTTCATGACTTGTCACCGGGTTTATAACTAGATTAACACGACGGGTGTCACTAGTGGAGCAGGAACTGCTTACCCTTCCGGAGCACCTGAGTTCACCTCCGGTTTTTAGTGGGGTTCGCGTTACTCGATCTTTAGTTTTTTTTATATATATGTTTTGTTGATCGTTGTTTGTCCTTATGAAGACAGATCAGACGGATGCCATTCGCAACCAGTCCTGTTATGAAAATCTGAAAAGGCAATGGTTACCAAATAGACGTCTGTCAGCAAGAACAGTGAGGAACCGTTTGAAATCAGCAGGACTGAAGTCATGGAGAGTAAATAAACGTCCCATGGTATCAAATCGACATCAGCGATACGCTTGACATATTGTTCAACGAGACGTGGTTTGAATTTGAGGACCTGGCGTAGGACCCATTGGTCGAACAAGGGCCGGTTTCTGCTTCATGTAGCCGATAGACGAATGAGAGCTTGGAGACAGAAAAATACGGCGTATACCCCAAGGAATATCCAGCCAACTGTCCTTTACGGTCGGGGATCAGTAATGATATGGGGTGTATCTCTCATAATTGCAAGTTGGATCTGGTTACCATACAAGGAAACCTAGCAGGTGATCAGTAAATCAGAAAGGTCTTACAACCAGTTGTTGTTCCCCAATTAGACAACCACTCACTACCTACAAGACCTGTGTTCATGGATGACAAAATAAATTTCTAAAATACACCATTATTTGCTTAGGAAACAATCTTCAACCAGAATATATATATTTTCTTTAACTTTTTTGCCAAAATATGTCTACTCAGAAATGCAACATACTATTTGTGGGGATAATCATAGCCCCCTTTCCAGTTAAATGGGCGGTACAGATATAGCTTCACAAATACTCATAATAGTAAAGCTTCTAAACATCAATGGGAATGAAAATAAGTCACAAATACATTTGCATAATATGTGGATGTGTTTGTGTGTGTCTGTCTATGTTTTGTCTTAGATTCCATACTAAAATATGGTTGATTCCGCTAATATATAACAATTTTTTGATGGAGACAAAATGCAAAATACTTTCTAACTCATTGAGTCATTTGACTGTATCATAGGCTCTATAGACTTATTAAACCTTGTTCCAAAATATTTTTTCTAAACTGCAATTAGAAAATGAAATACAGACATTAAAATCATGTTCAAGTTTAAGGTGGAAGAAATAATTTGTTGTTTGTCAAGACATGCACTCAAAGTTCCTCGGTTCTGCGAAGCCAATTTTGGTCATCGATATCGTAACGAGTAGCAAATAAGAAAACTAAACGACGTTCTTTCTTCACGACAAAGGAATGAATTACTTTCTCAATGTCAATTTCCCTTTGTTTATAGCAGTGTAAGACTGCAAAACTAGAGAGCCTCTCTATAGGCATCGGCGACCGGACGTAAGTTTCAACTCTTCTCATGATACTAATGCTTCTCTCATCTGCTGCTGTTGTTACTGGCATTGTGATTAGTATCAGTAAACAAGAATACATGTATTAGGCGCCTTTTGTCGCTGTCAGAGTTTTCTTAATTTATTAATTAATTATGTGGATGCACGTGCATACATGCCTCTGCGTAGCCAGGGGCGTAGCTCCGTTAGGTTAACGTAGACACGTGCCTATGCATAAATTTGACAAATTTGTTTAATCAATCAATGCTACATTTTCCTTCTGGAATGCGCATGTAGATATGGTCCATGATTAAATCTACATGTATAATGTATATACTATAAATGTACAGAGCGAATTATCCTGTAGACAACCCATCTGACTACGGGAAAATATCCATATACATTGTCTTCTTGGATCATTTAGTGGAAGAGATATCAAAGCGAGTAGATTGAGGAGCTTTTTTTTTCCGCATCTTATCCAAACCCTATAGTTGATAGATTGTTCGATGCCTATCAGAGGAAAGTAGATTTTGAGGATGAGGCTGTACGTTGGAAAATCAAGTTAGTTCTTGCAGATGATAAGCCAGAGACTACTCGACACTGTACATGCAACAAATCGTGACTTATACCCGGCTATATACAACATCAGCTGTATCTTACTGACAACGCCGTTGTCATCGGAAGCAAGCGAGAGATCTTTCAGTGTAAATTAGACGCATAAAATCCTTAACTTAAGGTCGACCATTGGCGATGAATGACTTATCACTTATGTATATATACACAAACATGTGATATGATAATTGATGACTTTTCATAAACTTATACAAGTTAAAAACAATGAATAATTCATGACAAGTTCAGAGAGTTTCGAAGGATATAAAGTAGCATGCCCATCCGTCCGTCCTTGAAAGGTCTGACTGAGTAGTTAAGGACGTTAAAGTTCTAGTTAGTCCGTAGTGGTATTCTCAAAAAGGGACAAGATAATCTGAATGTCATGTTGTTAAAAGCACTTCCAAATTTATCAAAAACGTTACCATAATTTTTGTTGTATAACCCGTGAGCTTCCGGGAGGTCCTTGTCCCATGGACCTCATTGAGAGGCCCCAGGCACCTGCATCTCCATTATTCTGGCTACGCCCATGCGATGCCATTTTGGACAGATATACCCAGAAAAAGAAATCGGTACTGTTTTAATTACCTGTAATTAAATTGTTCGACTTTCACAGCCATATGTATCGGGTTGTTTGTACATGTATAAAAGTTCCTGTCATCTTCGGGTAGAATGTCAAGGTCATGTATTACTATGCAATCGTATCCGATATCTAGCATAGCCTCTTTAAAACCTATATTGGACAATATTCCTCTATTAAAAGGTACGCCAGATGTCTGAAATTTATATTAAAAGAAGTACATTAAGGCAAAGAAAGCAATCAACAATAAAAACAACATATTGAGCCATATGATACAGTCAACTATATTCATGAATGAACTCTGATGATTTAAACTATTTTATTATCAATATTATGACAAAAGGAGACACAAGTTTTTCTAGGGTCAAGGGTTAGGGTTATGATGTTTAACGCCAATTTCAACAATATTTCAGTTATATCATGGTGGTCAGTTTTATTGGTGGAGGAAACCGGAGTATCCGGAGAAAACCAATAATCTGTCGCATGTCACTGAAAAAAATTATCACATAATGTTGTATCAAGTACACCTTTCCTGAACGGGGTTCGAACTCGTAGCATCAGTAGTGATAGGCACTGATTGCACAGGTAGTTGTAAATCCAACTACCATTCGATCACGACCACGACGGCCCCTTGTAGCAATAAAGCAGAATGCGACAGAGGAATACCATTAAGGGTAGCTAAACAGACCCGAATATACAAAAAAACGGGGACATAGACTGTTTGTCTGTTGAACTCTGATTAATGTATACATTTTCATTTATAATAGATACTCGCACAACTCGATAGAGGCCATTGGCTTTACAACTCGAATAATCAAACTTAGACAGTCGTGTGATATTAAATTAATCAAGTCTTCTTGAGACAGTAAATCGACATGAAATAAAGAAGAGAAGTATTTGACCTATTTAACATTGTATATATACCAACTCGGTATCTAGGTTTGTTAATTTGGTGAGATAAGCATTATATTTGCAAGAGGGCTCGTGTTTTCTTACGTTATTTGTGTTTGTTTGCGGATAGTGGTGTCTAACAGATATCGTGTCATGTTTTTGCTTTGTTTTTCTTCGTCTTGTTGCCAGTTTGTCCAGATTTCCCATTTTTGATTTCCCTTTAGTTGTTCTCTAACGTTCATGTTAGATAATATAATTGATTATTATGCATATTATACAGTCTGTAGGTTTTTTTGTCTAAGCTTGTATCATTGTGAGTTTTAATTTTGATTTGGTTTATGGGGTTTAACGGCACTTTCAACAATATTGTGGAGGTCAGTTTTATTGGTGGAGAAAACCGGAGTACCCGGTGAAAACTACCGACCTGCAACAAGTCACTTAAAACCTTTATCACATAATGTTGTATCGAGTACATCCCGCCATGATCGGGATTCGAACTCACAATTTTAGTTGTGATAGGAACTAATTGCACAGGTAGTTGTAAATCCAACTACCATTGCGATCACGACAACGACGGCCTCTTTTCAGCTTTAGGAAATATTTTGATGATTATTATGCGTATTAGTATAGTAAATCTTTCAAAGTATCAAATTATAATATTTTTATTCCTGTTCTACTTGTGTCACCCGTCATGCTACTCTTGTTACAAACCCGGTGTTAAGTCTTACCTGTTCCACTATGTATATTCCAAATTCTAACTGCTGTCGGTATATACGTGGTATCACATTATTTAGAAATATTTTCAGCTGTGATTCTCTGTCTCTATAGGGAACTATTATAGCTACTTTCTTAACAGGAGTACAATTCAATGGCTTGTAATGTCCATCTTTCATGAAACTGTAAATTTCAGTGAGGCTTTCAATGTCTATAACAGTTCTGTTTAATGCCTCGCGTCCTCCTAAAATAGGGGACAGTCATGCATCAAATAAAGTTCGCAAAAGGGGGGGTTAGGGTTATTGTCATAGGAACAATACATACAAATTTAGTAACACTATGGCTTTAGGTTTGGTGTATGGTGCTTAACACCACTTTCAACAATATTTTAGTTATATCGTGAAGGTCCGTTTTAATGGTGGAAGAATCCGGAGTACCCGGAGAAAACCACCGATTTGTCGCAAGTCACTGACAAACTTTATCACATAACATTGTATAGAGTACACCTCACCGATATTCGACCTCATAGAACAATATTAGTGGTGATAGGCACTGATTGCAGAATTCGAATTCAAATTTAGTACGCACGACGAGTTTCTTGAGCACGATGAAAATTACACCACCGATGCTGTTCAAACAGTATATGAACCTTCCCCACATTCTCCAAGAAATTACATCAAATAACGTATAAGCAGATTTAGAAAGCAAGGAATAGACGTTAGAGAAACCCAAAAGGGCAATCAACAATGAACAATCCAGAGACACTGGCAACATTGACACACAAGACACATGACGAATACAAACAAGACATAAAAAAACACAACACAGAAAACAAAAAAGATGAGCAAGACTGATCCCAGCAAAAACTGGGGGCTCGCAAGGAATAAGAAGTTCCGGCCTCATATAAGACACCCGCAGTGTTACTCATATAGTTAAGACGTGTTGGACACCAATATGCGCAAACAAACCAATAGCAATTATATGACATCAGCTTTACGAAATGATTAGAAAAATGTGTTTCACTTTAAAAATGATTATTGAACTATGACCATGTTCTGAATCCCATGTTTCGAAAAGAGTGGTACTGATGCATGTAAAATTAGATCGGTGTGAGCTGAAATTTTTAAATAATGTCTGCTCATCCCCTAACATTCAGATTTCATAGCAAATTAAGGATGAAAATCACTTCATGGCTCCTTGTCCACGACAAAGTTAGTTGATTAAGATCAATATACTGTCATGAAAGATAATACTTAAGACATACCGGGGCCGTCGTGGGTGTGATCGTACCGTAGTTGGCTTTATAACTACCTATGCATTCAGCACCACTAACGTTGTCACTTCGAATCCTGCCCATGGTGAGGTGTACTCGATTCAACATTCTGTGATAAAGTTTGTCGGTGACTTGCGGCAGGTCGGTGGTTTTCTCCAGGTACTCCAGTTTCTTCCACCAATAAAACTAACCACTACGATATAACTGAAATATGTTGAAAGTGGCGTTAAACACTATAACCCATAACCCCTAAAGACGTCCTGCTACATAATATGTATGTAGTGTTCCTATGACAATATATGGTAATCTATATAATTGAGAAATTGTAGCATTGTGTAATCAACTGAAATAAAATAATGTGTCTGTTTCTATGTTTCAATAATTTTTTTTAGATTATTGCTTTCTGTATAAAGCAAACAGCAATATAAAATCAAGTCTTGTGAATATTTTGAAATGAATTTTTTTTAAAAAAAATATGCAATCAGTCAAATTTTTATTGAGAGGTCACCTTTGAGACAGAGAAAAAGTGGCCTTATTTAGATAGATGATCTCTTAAAAGAGGTTTAATTCATAATAAATTTTCTATGGCAAGATAAAGAAAACTGACCGTTAAATACAGGTGAATGCTTAATAGAGGTGACTGCATGGGAAGGTTTGACTGTATATTTATATTCCTGGTTAATGCAATTGTTTCTTTTTAATGGTACTCACTCAAATATTTTGGTGGCCAAGGACAAAATTCTTTTGACAACAGCAGTTCAACGAATTTAATATTGTTCACTACAGATGCTATTTTTTTCAAATCTAAACGAATCCGTGACACAGTAAAGAAAAACTGCAAATTTAACATGTAAACTACTGCTGTAGACACTAGAAGTCCTATCAGGAGTGTTCGAAAGACAACAGAACAACCCTTTCCTAAAATCTGCAAGAAACAAACACAATAGTGTTAATATTTTGAATTTAACTTCAACATTTATTACCTTTGACTAAAGTTAATACGTTTATCACCTTTAGCTACAGTTAATATGTGAATAACCGTTGACTACAGTTAGTATGTTTATCACCTTTGACTACAGTTAGTATGTTTATCACCTTTGACTACAGTTAATATGTTTATCACCTTTAGCTACAGTTAATATGTTTATCACCTTTAGCTACAGTTAATATGTGTATCACCTTTGACTACAGTTAATATGTTTATCATCTTTGACTACAGTTAGTATGTTTATCACCTTTAGCTACAGTTAATACGTTTATCACCTTTGACTACAGTTAATATGTTTATCATCTTTAGCTACAGTTAGTATGTTTATCACCTTTAGCTACAGTTAATATGTTAATCATCTTTAGCTACAGTTAATATGTTTATCACCTTTAGCTACAGTCAATAAGTTTATCACCTTTGACTATAGTTAGTATGTTTATCACCTTAGACTACAGTTAATATGTTTATCATCTTTAGCTACAGTTAATATGTTTATCATCTTTAGCTACAGTTAGTATGTTTATCACCTTTAGCTACAGTTAATATGTTTATCACCTTTAGCTACAGTTAATATGTTTATCACCTTTAGCTACAGTTAATATGTTTATCACCTTTGACTACAGTTAATACGTTTATCAACGTTAGCTACAGTTAATATGTTTATCATCTTTAACTACAGTTAATATGTTTATCACCTTTAGCTACAGTTAATATGTTTATCACCTTTGACTATTGTTAATATGTATATCACCTTTAGCTACAGTTAATATGTTTATCACCTTTAGCTACAGTTGATATGTTTATCACCTTTCATTACAGTTAATATGTTTATAACCTTTGACTACAGTTAATATGTGTATCACCTTTGACTACAGTTAATATGCTTGTCACCTTTGACTACAGTTAGTATGTTTATCACCTTTGACTACAGTTAATATGTTTATCACCTTTAGCTACAGTTAATATGTTTATCACCTTTGACTACAGTTAATATGTTTATCACCTTTGACTACAGTTAATATGCTTATCACCATTAGCTACAGTTGATATGTTTATCACCTTTAGCTACAGTTAATATGTTTATCACCTTTAGCTACAGTTAATATGTTTATCATCTTTAGCTACAGTTAATATGCTTATCACCACTGACTACAGTTAATATGTTTATCACCTTTGGATACAGTTAATATGTTTATCACCTTTGACTACAGTTAGTATGTTTATCACCTTTGACTACAGTTAATATGCTTATCATCAGTGACTACAGTTAGTATGTTTATCACCTTTGACTACAGTTAATATATTTATCACCTTTAGCTACAGTTAATATGCTTATCACCAGTGACTACAGTTAATGTGTTTATCACCTTTGACTACAGTTAATATGTTTATCACCTTTAGCTACAGGTAATATGTTTATCACCTTTAGCTACAGTTAGTATGTTTATCACCTTTAGCTACAGTTAGTATGTTTATCACCTTTAGCTACAGTTAATATATTTATCACCTTTAGCTACAGTTAATATGCTTATCCCCTTTGACTACAGTTAGTATGTTTATCACCTTTGACTACAGTTAGTATGTTTATCACCTTTGGCTACAGTTAGTGTGATTATCACCTTTGACTACAACTAGTATGTTTATCATTTTTGACAACAGTTATCATATTTATCACCGTTGACAACAGCTAGTATGTTTATCACATTTAGGGACAGTTAATATGTTCATTACCTTTGACTACAGTCAGCATGTTTATCACCTTTGACTACAGTTATTATGTTTATTAGCCTTGACTACAGTTAGTGTGTTTATTACCTGTTAGTACAGTTAGTGTGTTTATTACCTTTGAATACAGTTAGTGTGTTTATCACCTTTGACTACAGTTAGTATGTTTATCATCTTTGACTACAGTGAGTATGTTTATTACCTTTGACTACAGTTAGTGTGTGTATCACCTTTGACTACAGTTAGTATGTTTATCACCTTTGACTATAGTTAGTATGTTTATCACCTTTGACTACAGTTAGTATGTTTATTACCTTTGACTACAGTTAGTATGTTTATCACCTTTGACTACAATTAATGCTTACTTTATTGGTGCTTGGTACCATGATATCTACAAAGTAAACGATTTTTGAATATGAGAACAAACCACAGTTAACTGCTGTATATTAGGTACTGCTATAAGTTATATTTAACATATAGTGAAATGGTTAGCATGATCACCACGAGCAAGTAAAATGGTGAAATAAATCCCAAAGATTCTAAGATAAGTTAGAGGTTATGGCTATAAGTAGTATTGAGGCACCATCCACTTATCATTTGAGGGGGAGCAGTGGGGAGCAGTGACGTCACCGGATATGACGTCACCGGAAATTGCACCACCGGAAATGACGTCACCGGAAGTCGTGAACCGGAAATGAAAGGGAGATAATTTCCCGCGTTTTCCTGGTATTTCCCGGAACTCCTCTAGACTCTAGGTACGAACAATGGAATTGTGAATCCATCCTGTATCGAGTCACTATAGCGCTATTACCCCCTATGTTAAACCATTTTCCCCTCCTGAATTGTGCAGTCAGCCGTGATTAATTGACTCAGTGGTATGTGTATGCAATATATGACTGCATTTTCTATGTTCTTTTGTTTGTTTGTTTTTTTTCGTAAATAAAATTTTATTCAGCATACGGGGCTTTACATTATAACAAAACGCCAAGTACATTTTCTAAGCTTTATTGATAAGACGATGCACAAAAGTCTTGACTAATTACGGCTCTTCACAGGAACACCTGTCTCAATCGATAATGAAGTATTCCAAACAGAGTAAATTTACAAAATTGTGTGTTGCTTAATTAAAGACCTCTCATTATTATTCTATTATTCTAAGTATTGTACCATTCATAGAGGTTTTAACACCGTGTTTTAATTACCAGTAATTACACACTGAATATATTACCATACCATAAAAATCAATCATGAACTTAAAAAACTCATACTGTCTTTATAAGGTTATAAAAGTTCCCCCTCCCAATAATGAGGTGAAGGTCAATACACCTATGAAAAAAAAAAAAAAAAAAACAGCTGTTCAATCTTCGTGTAAAACGACAAATTGTATGATTTTATAAGAAGGATTTTTTATTACGGTCTATTAGGCAACCCTTAAATTTTATATTGGTTTTTCTAAAGAGGCCCCGCGTTTAATTATTCATACGCGTGCCAGTGAGGTGGGTATTCGATACGTGAAGTATTCAAAAAGAGATTAACTCCAATGATCAGACAAGTTGAAACATGAATGTATTTACTGCCTATGCCCTCTGGTGAACTCTAGGTGATTTAAATATAATCATAATACACAAAAATCGATACCAAGTATTGCTAAATTGATTTATTAATTTAAACATATTTTATTGTCTAAATAATGACAAAAGGATCAGACACAAGTTTTTCAATTTAGTATTGTCTTCTCCATATACATACAATATACAATATACAATATGATAAGCATTATTATTACATTATTTCTCTAAAATTTTCGCATGAAGACATGACACAAAAAATGTAGCAATAAAGCAGAATGCAACAATGGAATACCATTAAATGTAACCAATCAAACAGACCCGAGTATAAAAAAAGAAAACTGAGACATAGACCTATAGCACGTGTTGTTAAGTTATTGGATTGATAATACATTATTTCTCCAAATGTAAGTACTTTTAGTTCACTTTGTGTATTATAATATGGTATTAAAGATGAGTTATCCACTGTCGCATACTGTTGTAAACAAAACAAAATGAAAGGAAAAGAAAAAAGAACAATAGAAATAAACTTTCGAGTTCAGTCGCGAAGGTAAACAATATAAACATCAGCACACATTCTCATACAGTAGTCAATTTATTGTGAAACGACCTGTGTCTTGAATGAATTTTTGAACTTGTAAGAACATTTTTGTATTTTTTTCGTCGTTGAGAATTTCATTGCCAGATAATAAAGTAAGCTCATCGATTGGTAAATCATTACTAATTTCTCGAATTCCTATAAGAAAAATATTTCTTTGTACAATATAATGTTTACAATGTAATAAAAAATGTTTAGCAGTTTCATCCGATTTTCCACATGAACATAATGCATTCGGAATCAAATTAGCACAATATAAATCACTATTTAATGCACTTCATCTATTTCTTAACCTACTTTGCAAAACATTCAAGTACCTGTCACCTGACGAAAAGTAACATATATTTTTGTACCCGTGTGCTGTAACGGTCAATATTCTTTCGAAATCTAATAAGAATTTAATTAGCGTTATATTTTTGACAAACTTTTCGTCTGCTAAATCTATTGATTTTATGTTATCGGATAACCAAGATATTTAAAATGTCCTTTCGTAAAAGTCGCGTGGCGTCTGCTGCATTCCTTACCCGGTTTAGCTATATTCACTCGGGTGAAACCAAATGACGTTTATTTTACAGGATTTGTCATTGTAAAATTGATAGCTCAGGATCCCTTTCACTGGTTATCTGCCCCTTTCCCGCTATTTTTTTTTTATTTTCATGGGGAGCGCCATCAATAATTACACAACCATGGATTACTGTCTTCAAGGGGCCTAACACGAACTTTTGCTTATTTTTTTTGGGTGTTCTACCACCTAGAGAACACTGAACGACAACTTAGTTATTAGTAGTAGTTTTTATATTATAGTATTATTTTTCAAATCAGACATGTATAAATTTGAAATGTTAAGAATTTGGATTATGTTTATAACAAGGAAGCTACTATACCAAGAGTTTTCTATTGGTTGAGTTGAAGTTTTTCGCTCGCCACCATGACTCGGTTAACCATTACAGAATACCTGTGTCACAAATGACCACATATATATTCCACTTGTCGTAAGCACTTCCCAGTCATTTCCTCATTAATGTGTATAACATTATTGTATAGAGCGGATATACTAAGTTGATATAACTTGTTTCTAATTGTACATTTATGACAATAAAATATGTTTAAACTAAATTAATGGCTTATCGCCGAGCTCGTAGCTATGGTACCACGATGGGTGCCATTAGTTTTATTTAGATTCGTGTTACTCGATCTTTAGTTTTCTGTTTATTCTTTTGTTAATCGCTGTTTGTCCATTTTTCTTTGCCCATTATGTTGTCTGTCCTTCGATTTTGATTACCCCTTTGGTATCTTCAAACTCTTCCTGTAATAATCGGCCTTGATTGCAATATTACATAGCTTTATCTTGTCTCATCAAATGGCTATATCAAGATATAAATATATTTAATATTATTAACGTGTTTCGCTATTTAATGAATGTGTTCAAACAGGCGGTTGAATTATATAGACATGGTTATTTCTTTTCAATAATTTAAATATCGTCTGTTAGCGAATGACTTATTTACCTATCAAAAAAGATCATAATGACCTTTTAATCAGATCATGTTTTAACTTGTCGAAACGCGTTGAGGCATGAACAATTACAGTTCTGATATGGATGTGATGTGTAAACTGGATCAATCCAATTGAAAAATCAATAACCCACCTCATTTCAATGGACTATATTTAAAATGTTGTATTTAAATTGAATGAAATTCACGTTTTCTACGACATTTAATATTCACTTTTGTAAGATAAATAAAAACTGTATGCATATTTAACGTACCCTACCCACATTCGCGGTTTTTTTTTCTTTAATTTTATTTCGGTTACATCAATCCATTCTCGATACAGCATTCCATTATATAGTTTCAACCTATCCTATTGTCTCCGTAATGTTTTTACACTGATATTTTCTGATGAAACTTGATTCCAATTAGGTTCTTCTTTTTTTATCTGATATACAGTTGTATAGGAATTTAATTTTTTTGTCATTTAGCTGGGATTCCCTTATTTCTTCTGGTTCCCAGTTTTTTCAAAATTTCAGAATTCATTAGATTAGGCTCAACTGAATGACTCTGCTTACTGCCAGTAGTTACCCTGACTTGTTCTAGGGTTGTAGCGCATTCAGGTTCACTCTTCTCTTCTGTATTTCTATCTTGATGACGTAAGCAAACTTTACAAGGTCTCCGTGATAATGCATCTGCATTGTTGTGTTGCCTACCTGGAGATGTCAACGCATCTTTTAACCTAATAAAACCCTGTTCACATTCTTCATTCCATTGAAATATTGAGCCTTTGTCACACAGCTTATGCAATGGTCTGGCTATGATTGCAAAGTTTTTCACATATTTCCTGTAATAGGAGCAAAGACCAAGAAAGCCCCTCATTTGCTTTGGTGTTTTTGGTCTGAGGCAGTCTTGAACAGTTTTAACTTTATCAGGATCTGTACTAATTCCTTCTTTTGAGACCACACGCTCCAAAAAACTTATCATTAGTTTGAAACAAAAATAAACTAGATGAAGGGTTCAATCACCCCCCCCCCCCCCCCCAGTCAAGCATTCTAAGTATTTTCTCCTTTTCTGTTTGTCTCCTACCATATGATAAGCGTCTGAGTGATTGCCTTATTGGTACTGCACTCCCTGTATTGATTTTATGTTGTACCAAATCTGTATGACCTAAATCACCTTTGGATTTTGAGAAAAAACATTTTGGTGTGTTGTTAACAATTTTAGCGATGTGATTGGAGTTCTTAATACATTTTTCATGTTCTTTAAATTTTTAATCACTATTTTGTCCTTTTATTGTGTTTTTGTGCATCCGTGTTCAATATGTTCATCATACATTCGTTTTGGTTTTGCTTTTGACGTTTACTTTTTGAGGTTTCACTCGGATTTTCGTGTTTATTCAACATCTTAATTACTATTTTGTTGACTTGTTGGAGTTTTGTCATAGATGTTTACGTTAGTATTCGATATTTTCATAATGTGTTTCATTCTGTCTGAGATTTTGTCGTTTACTTTTTTAATTCCTTCCTCCAATTTTCGTGTTTATTCAACATCTTAATCACTATTTTTGTTGACTTGTTACAGTTTTGTCATAGATATTTTCATAATGTGTTTCGCTTTGTCTGAGATTTTGTCATTGGAGGAGGAGGAGGAGGAGGAGGGAGAGGAGGAGGAGGAAGAGGAGGAGGGCGGGTTTTCACAGTAAAAGTACAGGAATATTCCCTAAAATAACATTTTCTCTTCTACAGTATTAACTGAAAGGAAACTAGCCGGGAAGATATACAACAAATCTGTATATAACGTCTCTCAATGGAACCTGAAAAGGTGTCCTTTATGAACAACTTTCCTTGATATACAGGTTAATATTATATACACTATTTATTAATGGGGAAAATGAGGTTGCTCTTTATAGACAGTTATTTGTCATACAGAGATGATGCCCTTAAAGACAGGTTCGACTGTATAATAAATATTCGTATTAAAGCAACATTATTATTATTGTTTTTTCTTTAAGCTTCTGACTTGAAGAAGGGATAGTGGACCTTTTAAATATTTGTCATTTCTTGTTTGAACTAGATAATGGGAATACAGCAACAAAGTACATGGCAATATAGTGCCAAAAGTAGAACTGCATTTATGATTGTTTGTTATTTTTGGTAGTGTTTGTTAGGAACATGTTGTATCGGTATTTCTATACATAGATATATGTATTTGTCCAAGTCCGGCCATCCATGTTGAAAGTCCACCCCATCTAAGGTTCCGTATAAAGTCTGGTATTCTCCATAACAACACAAGATGCGACGCGGTATTGGGGTCATCATGTGTCGGATATGGTGTACGAATCTCCTGACAAAGACGGATTTTCCAAGATTGGACCTTAATGCAACAGACAGTTATTCTTTGGTTCTAAGGAGGGTTCTCTAGGACGTCCACATCTATCATTTTCTAGCCCTGGCTATCTTCCCGCCATTTTATTTTCATAATTATATTTCAATAATGGTTTTCACATACGGTGTTTTCAGATGTGCTGTGTAGTACTGCAAGGGTGTTTTGGGTGGAATTTCAGCGCTATTGCGGTGGCGGCTGCGGCGGCTGCTGCTGCTGCTGCTGCTCCTGGCTGCTGCTGTGGTGGTGGTTGCTGCTGCTGGGGGCGGCGGCGGCTGCTGCTGCTGCTGGTGGCTGCTGCTGGGGTGGTGATTGCTGCTGCTGGGGTCGGCGACGACTGCTGCTGCTGGTGGCTGTTGATGGGGTGGTGGTTGCTGCTGCCGGGATGCTGGTGGCTGCTGATGGTGCTGCTGCTGCTGCTGGTGGTGGTGGTGGAGGGGGGAGGAAGATGTCTCTTTGGATGTAATTATAACTAACACAGAAATCAAGTTTCATATTTTATTGTTCACTTTACATTAACTTCAAGGTCTGTTTCTCAGTCTCTTTCATTTAATCTTCAATTACTTTATTGTCCATTGTTCTTAGTTCTGACTCTCTGTCTTCAAATAAAGGTATGCTTTTTTTCAGTTATTTTTATTCGTAAAGATTCAGGGTCACTCCTGTCTTCGTAGGATGTAATGTCCATTCTCCATGAGAAACGAGGTGCTTCCTGATGTGAATTGTCAGTTGAGGGGCTTTGATGATAACGTAGACGTCTTCTCCCAGATTATATCTCCAGTCCACGGGTTCTCCATCTTTCGCTCGACTGATCAAATCGTCCACCACTTGCGTAGCACTGCACAAGACTTTCCACTGTGACAAAGACAAGCTGACACCGACTTTTTCCCTAAAGAAAAAAAGAAAAAAAAAAGAGTAATACGGAAACTGAATAGATTTTCTCCAAATTAATATAAAAAAAAACAAGAAAATAAAAAAATAAACAAGAAAATTAACAATAAAATTTAACAACGAATTGAACTGAATCTACATTGAATATAAAAATAAATAAAAATAAGAAATGGACAAATATATATATCACAACACTGACAGATTATCACAAAGTCATTAATATATGTTAATAAGTTTATTGCAATAAATCAATATGTCTAATTGGAGGGTTGTAATTAATTTGTGTACTTATTTGGTAACATTGAAAGTGGTGTTAGACACCCTAACTCTAACCCTAACCCTAACCCTAACCCTAACTCTAACCCTAACCCTAACCCTAACCCTAGCCCTAACCCTAACCCTAACTCTAACCCTAACCCTAACCCTAACCCTAACTCTAACCCTAACCCTAACCCTAACCCTAACCCTAATCCTAACCCTAACCCTGACCAATTATAAATAATCTACCATGTCCGGTTACCGAGGAACGGAAACAACTTAAGGCCATTTGACCAAGAAAGTCAATAAAACATGAGGACAAGAGATGGTAGATTATTTATAATTGGTCAGTGTTAGAGCTAGGGTTAGGGTTAGGGTCAGAGTTAGGGTTAGGGTTAGGGTTAAAGTTAGGGTTAGAGTTAGGGTTAGGGTTAGGGCTAGGGTTAGGGTTAGGGTTAGGGTTAGAGTCAGGGTTAGGGTTAGGGTTAGGGTTAGAGTTAGGGTGTCTAACATCACTTTCAATATTACCAAATAAGTACACAAATTAATTACAACCCTCCAATTAGACATATTGATTAATTGCAATAAACTTATTAACATATATTAATGACTTTGTGATAATCTGTCAGTGCTGTGATATATATATTTGTCCATTTCTTATTTTTATTTATTTTTATATTCAATGTAGATTCAGTTCAATTCGTTGTTAAATTTTATTGTCAATTTTCTTGTTTATTTTTAAATTAATTTGGAGAAAATCTATTCAGTTTCGTGTTACTCTTTTTTTTTTCTTTTTTTTTTTTTTTTTGGAAAACGACAAAGCTCCTACCAAAATCGTTGTCAGCTTGTCTTTGTCACAGTGGAAAGTCTTGTGCAGTGCTACGCAAGTGGTGGACGATTTGATCAGTCGAGCGAAAGATGGAGAACCCGTGGACTGGAGATATCATCTGGGAGAAGACGTCTACCTTATCATCAAAGCCCCTCAACTAACAATTCACATAAGGAAGCACTTCGTACCTCATGGAGAATGGACATTGCATCCTACGAAGATAGGAGTGACCCTGAGTCTTTACGAATAGAAATAACTGAAAAAAAAACATACCTTTATTTGAAGACAGAGAGTCAGAACTAAGAACAATGGACAATAATGTGACTGAAGATTAAATGAAAGAGACTGAGAAACAGAACTTGAAGCTAATGTAAAGTGAACAATAAAATATGAAACTTAATTTCTGTGTTAGTTATAATTACATTCAAAGAGACCTCTTCCTCTCTCCCTCCACCACCACCACCATCACCAGCAGCAGCAGCAGCAGCAGCACTAGCCAACAGCACCCCAGCAGCAGCAACCACCATCCCATCAGCAGCCACCAGCAGCGGCAGTCGCCGCCGACCCCCAGCAGCAGCAATCACCACCCCAGCAGCAGCCACCAGCAGCAGCCACAAGCCAGAGCCACCACCAGCAGCAGCAGCAGCCGCCCCCAGCAGCAACAACCACCACCCCAGCAGCAGCCAGCAGCAGCAGCCGCCGCCGCCGCCGCAATAGCACTAAAATTCCACCCAAGACACGTTACAAACAAAAACAAAACGAAATACATTAGGAAAATAGCACACATTTCATTCGTTTGACTCTTAGTAAAGTAGAAACACCACCCTTGCAGTACTACACAACACATCTGAAAACACCGTAGGTGAAAACCATTATTGAAATATAATTATGAAAATAAAATGGCGGGAAGATAGCCAGGGCTAGAAAATGATAGATGTGGACGTCCTAGAGAACCCTCCTTAGAACAAAAGAATAACTGTCTGTTGCATTAAGGTCCAATCTTGGAAAATCCGTCTTTGTCAGGAGATTCGTACACCATATCCGACACATGATGACCCCAATACCGCATCGCATCTTGTGTTGTTATGGAGAATACCAGACTTTATACGGAACCTTAGATGGGGTGGACTTTCAACATGGATGGCCGGACTTGGACAAATACATATATCTATGTATAGAAATACCGATACAACATGTTCCTAACAAACACTACCAAAAATAACAAACAATCATAAATGCAGTTCTACTTTTGGCACTATATTGCCATGTACTTTGTTACTACATGCCCATTATCTAGTTCAAACAAGAAATGACAAATATTTAAAAGGTCCACTATCCCTTCTTCAAGTCAGAAGCTTAAAGAAAAAACAATAATAATAATGTTGCTTTAATACGAATATTTATTATACAGTCGAACCTGTCTTTAAGGGCATCATCTCTGTATGACAAATAACTGTCTATAAAGAGCAAGCTCATTTTCCCAATTAATAAATAGTGAATATAATATTAATCTGTATATCAAGGAAAGTTGTTCATAAAGGACACCTTTTCAGGTTCCATTGAAAGACGTTATATACAGATTTGCTGTATATCTTCCCGGCTAGTTTCCTTTCAGTCAATACTGTAGAAGAGAAAATGTTATTTTAGGGAATATTCCTGTACTTTTACTGTGAAAAACCCTCCCTCCTCCTCCTCCTCCTCCTCCTCCTCCTCCTCCTCCAATGACAAATACTCAGACAAAACGAAACACATTATGAAAATATCACACATTAACGTAAGCATCTATGACAAAACTGTAACAAGTCAACAAAAATAGTGATTAAGATGTTGAATAAACACGAAAATTGGAGGAAGGAATCCAAAAAGTAAACGACAAAATCTCAGACAGAATGAAACACATTATGGAAATATTGAATACTAACGTAAACATCTATGACAAAACTCCAACAAGTCAACAAAATAGTAATTAAGATGTTGAATAAACACGAAAATCCGAGTGAAACCTCAAAAAGTAAACGTCAAAAGCAAAACCAAAACGAATGTATGATGAACATATTGAACACGGATGCACAAAAACACAATAAAAGGACAAAATAGTGATTAAAAATTTAAAGAACATGAAAAATGTATTAAGAACTCCAATCACATCGTTAAAATTGTTAACAACATACCAAAATGTTTTTTCTCAAAATCCAAAGGTGATTTAGGTCATACAGATTTGGTACAACATAAAATCAATACAGGGAGTGCAGTACCAATAAGGCAATCACTCAGACGCTTATCATATGGTAGGAGACAAACAGAAAAGGAGAAAATACTTAGAACGCTTGACCTTGGGGGTGCGAGGGGGGGGGGGCATGATTGAACCCATCATCTAGTTTATTTTTGTTTCAAACTAATGACAAGTTTTTTGGAGCGTGTGGTCTCAAAAGAAGGAATTAGTAAAGATCCTGATAAAGTTAAAACTGTTCAAGTCTGCCTCAGACCAAAAACACCTAAGCAAATGAGGGGCTTTCTTGGTCTTTGCTCCTATTACAGGAAATATGTGAAAAACTTTGCAATCATAGTCAGACCATTGCATAAGCTGTGTGACAAAGGCTCAATATTTCAATGGAATGAAGAATGTGAACAGGGTTTTATTAGGTTAAAAGATGCGTTGACATCCCCAGGTAGGCAACACAACAATGCAGATGCATTATCACGGAGACCTTGTAAAGTTTGCTTACGTCATCAAGATAGAAATACAGAAGAGAAGAGTGAACCTGAATGCGCTACAATCCTAGAACAAGTCAGGGTAACTACTGGCAGTAAGCAGAGTCATTCAGTTGAGCCTAATCTAATGAATTCTGAAATTTTGAAAAAACTGGGAACCAGAAGAAATAAAGGAATCCCAGCTAAATGACAAAAAAAGTTTCACCAGAAAATATCAGTGTAAAAACATTACGGAGACAATAGGATAGGTTGAAACTATATAATGGAATGCTGTATCGAGAATGGATTGATGTAAATAAAATTAAAGAAAAAAAAACCGCGAATGTGGGTAGGGTACGTTAAATATGCATACAGTTTTTATTTATCTTACAAAAGTGAATATTAAATGTCGTAGAAAACGTGAATTTCATTCAATTTAAAAAATTAAACATTTTAAGTATAGTCCATTGAAATGAGGTGGGTTATTGATTTTTCAATTGGATTGATCCAGTTTACACATCACATCCATATCAGAACTGTAATTGTTCATGCCTCGACGCGTTTCGACAAGTTTAAAGATGATCCGATTAAAAGGCCATTATGATCTTTTTTGATAAGTAAATAAGTCATTCACTAACAGACAATATTTAAATTATTGAAAAGAAATAACTATGTGTATATAACACAACCGCCTGTTTGAACACATTCATTAAATAGCGAAACACGTTAATAATATTAAATATATTTATATCTTGATATAGCCATTTGATGAGACAAGATAAAGCTATGTAATATTGCAATCAAGGCCGATTATTACAGGAAGAGTTTGAAGATACCAAAGGGGTAATCAAAATCGAAGGACAGACAACACAATGAGCAAAGAAAAATGGACAAACAGCGATTAACAAAAGAATAAACAGAAAACTAAAGATCGAGTAACACGAATCTAAATAAAACTAATGGCACCCATCGTTTTACCATAGCTACGAGCTCGGCGATAAGCCATTAATTTAGTTTAAACATATTCTATTGTCATAAATGTACAATTAGAAACAAGTTATATCAACTTAGTATATCCGCTCTATACAATAATGTTATACACATTAATGAGGAAATGACTGGGAAGTGCTTACGACAAGTGGAATATATATGTGATCATTTGTGACACAGGTATTCCGTAATGGCTAACCGAGTCATGGTGGCGAGCGAAAAACTTCAACTCAACCAATAGAAAACTCTTGGTATAGTAGCTTCCTTGTTATAAACATAGTCCAAATTCTTAACATTTCAAATTTATACATGTCTGATTTGAAAAATAATACTATAATATAAAAACTACTACTAATAACTAAGTTGTCGCTCACTGTGCTGTAGGTGGTAGAACACCAAAAAAAATAAGCAAAAGTTCATGTTAGGCCCCTTGAAGACAGTAATCCATGGTTGTGTAATTATTGATGGCGCTCCCCATGAAAATAAAAAAATAATAGCGGGAAAGGGGCAGATAACCAGTGAAAGGGATCCTGAGCTATCAATTTTACAATGACAAATCCTGTGAAATAAGCGTCATTTGGTTTCACCCGAGTAAATATAGCTAAACCGCGTAAGGAATGCAGCAGACGCCACGCGACTTTTACGAAAGGACATTTTAAATATCTTGGTTATCCGATAACATAAAATCAATAGATTTAGCAGACGAAAAGCTTGTCAAAAATATAACGCTAATTAAATTCTTCAAAAGAAAAATTCTTATTGGATTTCGAAAGAATATTGACCGTTACAGCACACGGGTACAAAAATATATGTTGGTTTTTTTTCACTTAATCTGCATTTTTTAACATTGGAGTCTGGTACGGTTGAAATCAATTTAGCAATACTTGGTATCGATTTTTGTGTATTATGTTTATATTTAAATCACCTAGAGTTCACCAGAGGGCATACGCAGTAAATACATTCATGTTTCAACTTGTCTGATCATTGGGGATTAATCTCTTTTTGAATACTTCACGTATCGGATACCCACTTCACTGGCACGCGTATGAATAATTAAACGCGGAGCCTCTTTAGAAAAACCAATATAAAATTTAAGGGTTGCCTAATAGACCGTAATAAAAAATCCTTCTTATAAAATCATACAATTTGTCGTTTTACACCAAGATTGAACAGCTGTTTTTTTGGGGTTTTTTTCATAGGTGTATTGACCTTCACCTCATTATTGGGAGGGGGAACTATTATAACCTTATAAAGACAGTATGAGTTTTTTAAGCTCATGATTGATTTTTATGGTATGGTAATATATTCAGTGTGTAATTACTGGTAATTAAAACACGGGGTGAATGGTACAATACTTAGAATAATAGAATAATAATGAGAGGTCTTTAATTAAGCAACACACAATTTTGTAAATTTACTCTGTTTGGAATACTTCATTATCGATTGAGACAGGTGTTCCTGTGAAGAGCCGTAATTAGTCAAGACTTTTGTGCATCGTCTTATCAATAAAGCTTAGAAAATGTACTTGGCGTTTTGTTATAATGTAAAGCCCCGTATGCTGAATAACATTTTATTTACGAAAAAAAACAAACAAACAAAAGAACATAGAAAATGCAGTCATATATTGCATACACATACCACTGAGTCAATTAATCACGGCTGACTGCACAATTCAGGAGGGGAAAATGGTTTAACATAGGGGGTAATAGCGCTATAGTGACTCGATACAGGTTGGATTCACTATTCCATTGTTCGTACCTAGAATCTAGAGGAGTTCCGGGAAATACCAGGAAAACGCGGGAAATTATCTCCCTTTCATTTCCGGTTTCCGGTTCACGACTTCCGGTGACGTCATCTGGTGACGTCACTGCTCCCACTGCTCCCCCTCAAATGATAAGTGGATGGTGCCTCTATACTACTGTTATGGTTATGGTGTTTAACGCGACTTTCAACAATATTTCAATCATATCATGGTGGTTAGTTTCATTGGTGGAGGAAACCGGATTACCCGAAGAAAACCGACCTCCCGCAAATCACTGACAAACTTTATCACATAATATTGTATTGAGTATACCTCGGCTGAGCGGAATGCGAACTTACAACGTTAGTGGAGATATGCACTTAAATTGCATACGATCACGAACACGACGGCCCCTTGAAAACTTTGGTGTTGGTTTGTTGCTTTGAACGTAGCATTGAGGAGTAAGAGCGGGGTTCTCGAGTCGATGTTATGTTTCTGATTTGTATCTACTGACGAAATTTTGACTCAGTGTGATAATATATGTAAGTACGATGGTCTAGTACAAAGCAGAAACTATCATCACCTCATCAAAATTAACTATATAAATGTAATCTGCAACAATAATTCATTCACTCAAGGCATTTTCATATACGAGGTACTCATTTACGTCGTGTCCTTAGAGCGAAAGAAGAGTTTGAAGATACCAAAGGGGTAATCATAATCCGTATATCGAAGAAGAACAGACAATGCAATCAGAATAATGTGTCCGAATGGAGTGACATTTCTACCCGCGGACTGTTGTTTCCGTGATCTAGCACTATGAAAATCCAACTCAGCGTGTTGGTCTAGAATAAAGCGGACCTCATCATCATCTCATTGATAATTAACTTGTTCTCGCCATAATATAGCTGAAAAATTGCTGAATTGGCATTAAACAACAATCACTCACTCACTCAATCAATCAAAGTGGATACTGAGAGAAGAGGATAATTTTATTTCTCGAAAATTTCATCTAGCCAAATATTTGACATTTTTGCCTTTTACACTTTCATTTCCTCTTTAGGTGTCAAACCACTAATTCACCAATCAGAGCTTGGAACATATACGAAAGTAGTCCCTTTTCAAGAAAAAAGTTCCTTTCACTTTGTAGTATTGTGAAAACTACTGAATGGAATGGACTAATTAAAATTGATAATTGAAGTTAAATAAATAGGGATTATTTTGAGCCCAAATTTGATGGATTTAGTTGTATTTTAATAACTCTATGGAGGATTTGATGCATGACCTATAAATAGTGAATTTCTTGGGGATGACCGAGCTATTTTTAGAGTAGGTGCTTTTCGTAGCATGGCATTTCACTGCAAGATTTTAAACATGCCCTGATATTTTGACAGAACGTAGAGGAATCATGTAGGTTTCAGAAAATATATGGTCTTCGAAAGGTTAAACTTAAGATAAAATGACCAGGTAGGCTCGAAAAAACACAAATTTAGTAGAAAACCTTAAAGAAATTAATTGGTGGTTTGACACCTTAAGACAAAAACGTCAAAATTATCTTTTGTTGCTATCATGTTCAAATTAGCCTAAGCATGTCACAACAGACCCAGAGTGACATTTTTCATACAAAAATGTTACGAAATGCATTGTGGTGTCAGATTACATGGTCAAAATGCATGTTATGTAATATTTTGGAATATTGCTCCCAAACACTGGATATACATTGACACCAGGTATTGCAACTCATTTTCTTTTTCTTTATGACTTTATAATTGTTGGGAATATGTTATTGAATGTGTTTTTGCAGTAGAAGGGCATATAATATTGAAAATATGGGTGATATTAAGAATTTAAAAAATTTCATCATGCGGCAGTTTGTTGACTTCAAATATAGGATATGGTGATATCATGATTGGATTTTTTTCAATCCTACACATTTTTCCTGGTAAATTTTGATAGTTTCAGTTAGAATACATGTACAATGTACTTACAAAATAATATAAGGCTATAGAAAGCAGTTTTAATTGAAAATTATGTAGTAAAAACCTGGTAATTTAAGTGATCCCAGAAAAATTATTTTGACTGCTTAGCATTTTCTGTTAATTTTTCAAATTGTCAATTTGAATTTCATGTTTTAGAGTATTATTTGGCTGTAACAGTACATTTGAACATCCAGCTTACTTAAACAGTGGGAAAAAATGATGTGGAAGCATATATTTATCGAGTTTTGGGGGAAATTATAGTGAATATCAATAAATCATATTTTTGCAAATTTGATGGAATTAGAAGGAATTTCAACTAAAGATGTATATACAAAAACATATTTTATGTCTTAAACCACATAATTTATGGGATAAAAGCATGAATTAACAAAATTAAGAATGATATGAGCTCATTTTATGGGACGAAAAAAGGGGGGGCTAAATGCAAACATTTCATAGTATTTAGCTATTAAATATACAACTGAGGCATATAAATGTGTTAGGATTGCTTATTATGTTAGAAACTAGCTTAATAACTGTAATATATAAGAGAATAGGTAAGTTTTGGTATATTACACAATCTGAACTCAACAGCTGTAAATGGAGATATTTTCATTAAAAATCTTCAAGGGGGTACCTTTGCATTTGAACACTTATACTTGCAAATATCAGACAGCCACATACCTTATGAGGTTTTCTTGGGTTGATATTGGCTAAGGAATAGAAATTAGGCCAACAAATGGTGAAAGAAACAAGTTTTTATGGTCTTTAGGTGTCAAACCACTAATTCACCAATCAGAGCTTGGAACATATACGAAAGTAGTCCCTTTTCAAGAAAAAAGTTCCTTTCACTTTGTAGTATTGTGAAAACTACTGAATGGAATGGACTAATTAAAATTGATAATTGAAGTTAAATAAATAGGGATTATTTTGAGCCCAAATTTGATGGATTTAGTTGTATTTTAATACCTCTATGGAGGATTTGATGCATGACCTATAAATAGTGAATTTCTTGGGGATGACCGAGCTATTTTTAGAGTAGGTGCTTTCCGTAGCATGGCATTTCACTGCAAGATTTTAAACATGCCCTGATATTTTGACAGAACGTAGAGGAATCATGTAGGTTTCAGAAAATATATGGTCTTCGAAAGGTTAAACTTAAGATAAAATGACCAGGTAGGCTCGAAAAAACACAAATTTAGTAGAAAACCTTAAAGAAATTAATTGGTGGTTTGACACCTTAAAAGTAAATTATTCAAAACGCATTTTACTTTAAAAAATGGTGGCAACGTTACAATTTTATAGTATTAGGTCACGAATTAACTTATTTTGTCAAGCACGAAACGAAAGGTAAAAAGTGCTACACATAAAATGATGTTATCAAAATATTGGAGTTCCTTATCGATAACATATATTTGGCACATTTTTCTGCAAATCATAGCTAGGCATCCCTATGGGAACAAACTATGCCCCTCTCCTCTCCAACTTTTTCTATGCTCCTATGAGTTTATACAAAAACTTATCAAAGACAAAAAAAAGTAGAGAAGATTAAACCTTTAATCTCACTCCCAGGTATAATGATGATGTTCTGCCAATTAATAATACGAACTTTGCTAACTGGATTCCATTAATAGAGATTTCTTGATAATTGAAGAACGAACGTATCTTCCCGTAACATAACGAAACAATGTTAATTTACGTAAAGATCTTTTGAAGGAGACCTAATTGCAACATTTGTCTTCAATTATTCATTGAGTGTAAGTGATTAGATATATATCTTTTTCATTTCGTTGTATAAAACAGTTAAAAATTAATATCACTGGCCAAATAATGGTTTCACAGTGACATTACAGTCTGCATACAAAATACATATTTTCCTCAAACGCTATTTATAGATATACTTCAAGGAGGGGTGCTTTTCAAATTTATTAATTTATTTTTGTTAATATTTCTGATTTAAATTTTCGCACAAATAAATAATTTTGCCAGACTTGGGAGAGAAAAAAAATCTGACTAAGGAAAATCAAGCAGTATAAAAGTTATGTAATACTGGATATTGAATGGAACATTTCTGTTTTCATATGTAAAGAAAAATAAATGATTCCATTCTCCAAAAACCTGTCTGTGCCATGGTAAAACAATATCCCCTTTTAGGTTTATTGATACCTTATCGGCGACCATTGACCGATTGTCGTGCAAAAATCGTGCGATTTTAGCTTTCAATTGTTTTTATTAAATAAGAGAAATGCCTTAGAAAAATCTACTGTATACTAGTTTAACCCCGTCACTTTTTATTGAAGTACCTGAACTTGTCAGGAGGGATCATTTATATGTGTGTTAGGGATATCGAATTTACATATTTCTACGATTTTTCTATTGAATGTTGGGACTGTTCCGACAGTGTGATATATATTTTTTCATTTTATTATAGGTTATGAAAAAAAACAGCCGAGTTGCAATTGTTAAAAGAAAATATGGTTGTAATCGTCTTCCTTGATTAGAATCGTCAAAATGAAATACATATATCAAATGGTGACTTGTTTCAACCTCATTTAAAATGTATCTTGACATCTGTTCATACTTGGCCATCACGATCACGATCTCTTATTACAACATTCGTTCACTCAAGTGTTCAATTTCTCCCTGTTCCAGTTACAGGACTTTATCAAACAGAATCATACAATTTACATGTAATGCTGTTAGTACGCATTTAAACCACAGAAGAATATTTCTATTTCCACAACTTGTGGTGTGGGGTCGCTATTGTGCATGTGAAATATTAATTGCAAACCCCATTGACTGGCTATTTGCTGCCTGCAAAGGTGCTCGTAGGCATGACCCCATATGGCACGCCATGTCGTGGTACCGCCCACCAATTTATTTTCGTTTATTTTCTTATTTCCGATATCAGGTACCACTTGGTTTCAAACTCAAAAAAAAAAATTATAGCTTTCAAAACATACATGTCTGTGGCTTCCTTCCTTTCAATAATGAATATACTCCTTAGAATCGGTCACTTTTATCCATTTGAATCACAATTGATGGCTCCGCTGGACGATTTTATCCTTGAAAACACTCGCTGACTTCGACATTTTGATTGATGTCAGTAGAAATGACGGAAGTGATGTAAGCGCGACCTCTAGCGGCCTTTCGAGATGTTCAGAATTTTGCCTGAAACAATAAAAAAATACCGAGAATTACGAATGAAAAGTCCGGGAAATTAAAAGGCGGACTTTTTTGAACTCGGAAAAAGTTGTGAAAAAGAGATATCTACGAAATACCTGTTTACATCCAAATATGAGCGATTTTACCGCCCCATCATTGATAAATTGGCTAATTGAAAATTTAGTCTGTACAAGATACAGAATATGTTGATTTAGCAGAAATAAAGAAAAAATATAAAGCCAAGGCTACTGGACTTTCGGTAGGAAATTCCTTAATTTTTTTCTCAGTAATGTCAAAGTTGAGCACGGTCGTACTAAGCATGATTGGACTTAAAGGACAAAACGGTACTATGGAATAACTTGGAAATCCCAAAGCAATGTACATATTGCATTCGGTGATATTTCTTCAGTGATCCCAGATGATTTTTTTGTGCTGTCAAAACTTACAGACATGATTACAATAGGGTATTTCACTGGTGACATAGTAAATGGCAGTAAAGTTCTTCTTGAAATCATTTTAAAAAGTAATGAAAGTTGGAAAGTTCTGATAAGAGGGAAAACAGTAAACCCGGGAAAGATAGGTCTTGGTGAATTATACAATTTAGATTCAGTGTTTGAAATTGTTCGCCAAATGAAATACTGTAGGGCAGTTCCTGAAGTTGTAAAATCAAAGGAAAACTTGGCTTACCTTAAGGACTTCATATCCAAAGTGGTAGATGAAAACTCCTCAGAAGTGTGCTTCCGGTCAAACAGCTGCACACAAATATTGCCATTTAAAACAGATACTTGTCTTTTCTGCAAAAAATTACAAAAGTCAAATAAAAGTGAAACAGAGAATACTTGTACTGTTGACAACACAAAACAAGATATTCAAAGTATACAACAAGTAACAGTAAGTAACTCCTTGAGTGAAAAGGCCCTCCCTGATGAGAATGATGTTACATTATGTGAAAATGATGATAATGACATGTCAATAATTCTGAATAAAATATTTCCTGATTGTCCTGATAAAATGAAGACCTTTCTGTTTTCACAAACAATGGCACTTGAGAGGCATCCAAATGGGCGTTGGTGGAACAGATACATTGTCCGCTTGTGTTTAAGTCTTTGGTGCAGGAGTCCTCATGGCTATACTGATATAAGAAACAGCAAATGTGTGTTCCTACCTTCTCAAAAACTATTGCAGAGGTATAAAAATCAGGTGGACCAAGAGTCAGGTTTCAAAAAAGATATACTGCATTGGATGAGAAATGAGGCTGCCCTTAAAAACATTCCTTCAAAAGGATATGAAGGGGGTCATCATAGATGAGATGTCAGTTCAGCCTGACCTTCAATTTAAAAAACGAGGTGGAGACATACAGTTAATAGGCTTAGCTGAATGTACCCCAGAGTCTCTTGTCATTGACCAAATTTCATCAGGTAAAAAGCAGAGAATACTGGCAACCCATACACTTCAATTTCTGTTCCTAGGATTTACTGGGTTTAGATTCCCATGTGCCCATTTTCCATCAACTACCGCATCAGGATAAGCTTTATCTCTTGCTTTGGGAGGCAGTTAATATGTTATCTAGTTTTGGGTTCAAAGTACAATATATCAGTATGAATGGCGCACAATCCAACAGAGATTTGCTTAAGCTCTTGATAACTGATTTTTGCTCACTGGCACCTGTAACTTGTGGATTCAAAAATATTTACTGTTATGACAATCCAAAAATATTTTCCATAATGGACATTTCTCATGTGATTAAAAAAACTCTCAATAATATATTGAAAAGCGGAAAAGTTTCACATTATAAGAGACATTTGATGATTGATGACAAATACATAGAATGGGAACATTTTAAACGGGCATATTTGTGGGATATAGCTAGTCACCCCTTTCCTGTTCATCATAAACTAACACAGGAGCACCTATTTTTAACCCCTGATGCCAAGATGAAAAACCACTTGGCTGAAGATATCCTTAGTGACATGTTACATTTGATGGAACTTTATCAAAAAAATCTTGGCAATAAAGGTGCTTTTCTCAATGCCACTATTGAGTTGCTCAAGTGCACAAGTGTTCTGATTAATTTCTGCAGGGATCCTAGACCTATTATTGACACAAGTGATGACCGTTTAAAACAAAATCATGATGCTATGAGTTGGTTCATTCAATGGGAAAATACTGTAAAAAGTAATGAAAAAATCAGAAACAAAGAAAAATGTTTGATTTCACATCAGACACGTCAAGACATTATTTCTGCTATACTTGGATTCGAGGAGTTATGTGACCTATAAACTGAAAAAATCAAATGCTAGTATCATACCCAATAGAGTAAATAGTGATGTTATTGAGAACATCTTCTGTCAGCAACGGACAATGCATAATGGTGCAAATGCCAATCCTACATACCTTGGCTACTGCCACACCATGAACTCTGTAATTCTTGGACTGGCTTCAGTTTCCAGAAAGTCAAACACTGGTGACGCAGCAGGTGCCTGCTTACCCGAGATGTCTGAAAAGGTAAGAAATTGCTATTAAGAACAAAGTATTATAATGCCAAAACATTGCAGTGGTATAGGAATTAATTTATTTGTCCAATCAAAAGAAAGGAATTTATTTATTAATGTTTATTTTGGAGCAGGGTCATCGTTGGGGTGTTATAAAATCTGTATTGACAGATCATCTGCTTGTTTTCACTTTGTCTGGGGCCATACACAGCTTGACATACAGAATGGGTTACGGTTCATCATTGAAGGCTGTATGCCAATCTCTGTACGACGTTTCAATTTTTTTTTGTGGTCTGGTGTCTTGTTATCATTTATTCGATATCTCCTCATTGTATCATCCTCCCTTTAACACAACAGCTCCTACACCAGTATATTGCCCCCCTTTACTCTTTCAGAATTTTGGGGCATAAATTTTAGTTTCATTTTGGTTAATTTTTCATAATTCACTGGTAGTTGAACTTACAAATATGTCACCAACTAACACAGAGGAAGTAAATGTACATGTGTTTTATGTATCAAGTTCTAGTTAAAAATTCACATGGGAGCATCTTACATGTATTACATTGTAGTTTAATGGGTACCTATGAGGAAAATCTTATATGATATTGACATTCGCATACAATATTTCTATAACCTGAAATTGTTCTGGGGTGCTCATGCATTTTTTTCTTCTTCATATGTTCAGGACAAGTTTTATCTCATAATATTTATGTTTTTAGGAAAAGGGGGATCCATATTATTTTCTAAAACATGTCTTGTATTTCTCTTCATTTCGGCATATAACTGTCATTTAATTACATGTATAATTTTGTTTTTCCTCATAGCCCCCTTATTATTATAGAAATGTATTTTTACCTTTACTGGCACATTGCACAGATGAATGGCTCGTCACCAGAAAGACGACACCATTCAGACTCATCTTTTTAGGAAACCTTGATATTTTTTGTCTTGAAGACCAAAACCTAAGACATGAAATACAGGTATTTCAATAATATTTGAAAATGAGGGTCAATTAGGCCTAATCATACCTAATCCTTTATTCAAGATATGCAAAACTGATAAATGTTTCTACATAAATCAAGATGTTCATATATATTGTTCAAGATTAGGATATTTGCTTAATTTTTCATAATTCACTGGTAGTTGAACTTACAAATATGTCACCAACTAACACAGAGGAAGTAAATGTACATGTGTCTTATGTATCAAGTTCTAGTTAAAAATTCACATGGGAGCATCTTACATGTATTACATTGTAGTTCCATGGGTAGCTATGAGGAAAATCTTATATGATATTGACATTCTCATACAATATTTCTATAACCTGAAATTGTTCTGGGGTGCTCATGCATTTTTTTCCATATGTTCAGGACAAGTTTTATCTCATAATATTAATTTTTTTAGGAAAAGGGGGGTCCATATTATTTTCTAAAACATTTCTCTTCATTTCGGCATATAACTGTCATTTAATTACATGTATAATTTTGTTTTTCCTCATAGCCCCCTTATTATTATAGAAATGTATTTTTACCTTTACTGGCACATTGCACAGATGAATGGCTCATCACCAGAAAGACGACACCATTCAGACTCATCCTCTAAGTTTGCACACTGTCGATGGTACCAAAGGGAACACAAATTGCAGCATATCCAGTCCTCTCCCTCCATACATGTATATACTTTGTTGCAGATGGCACAGTTTTCATCATTATCATCTGTTGTCTTTTTCTTCCGTTTTCCTTTCCCCTTTTCCTTTCCCCTTTTCCTTTCCTTTTCCGTTCACTTTACTTATAGTTTGTTTCCGCTTTCTTTTTTCATGTACAGGTGCAGTAAAATCCGTATTAGTAGGCGAACTGGGTTCAGGAGCTGAAAGGGGATTTATGCCAATTGGTCCAGGCTGTTCAGCATCAATTGGGGTTTCCTCCTCATGTGAATGTAAGCTTACTGAATTTAAAATTCCTTTCACGAGAACATTAATAATTGCATCTTTCATTTGCTGAGCACTAACTTTAATCTTATATTGCTGACATATCAATATAAGGTTCTTCTTTGTGAATGAGTGTTCATTTAAAAAATTTCTGTTTTGCATCAGTTCTGATTTCAACCTTAGCATTGAAACTTCCTTATTACTGGAATTATCTTCATTAAAAAATTTAATATTGAAAGATTTAGGCATTTGTTTGGTTCTTTTCATGACTTTTTTTCTGAAGGCAATGCCTTTTTCCTTTCTTAGATATGTCAAATAGGTTTTCCTGAATTGGCTAAAGCTAACCTTAAGATATAGTATGACAGCACATTGAAATAATACAATATAAGAATCACAGGACATTACTATGTCATCCAAAATTTCAGAAATATCATCATTATTCCTATCTATTTGACATAGGGGTCTAGAATTTGCAACACAATTGACCCAAGCTTGAAAAGGTTCATAATCAGTGATTACTTCATCTTTCACCACTCTAAGCAAAAATTAGCCCATATCTACTAATCTTTTATGAGTGAGTCTTTCCCGGCAAAACAATTTTAAAGTTTTGAAAAATTCAAAAGTAAAATCTGATATATTTGTTAAACTTTCTCGTTCATTTTGCTTTCTTTTCACTTCAGATAAAGTGTCTGGATTTTTTGTCGAAGCAATCAATTCATCATATGATGAGCATAAAGAGATCAAAATGTTCATTTCACATTGGTAATTGCTAAGGTCCACTTCATTACCCATAACATATAAACAATTTCGAATTGTTTTGGATAAATTGTATTTTTGTTTTGCTAGGACATAACCACTAACATATCTCAATTTTGCATTTCCAGCTGAATCAATATTCTCAGGCAGTTTCTGGAAAGGCTCGGGTTCAGAAAGTTGGAGGTAAGTTGATAGTTCTATGAAAAAACTTCTTTCCAAATTAAACATTACTGCAGTTAAAACCTGAAAAGCTGGACCTTTGACATCTTGTTGATACTTCTTAAGTAATGAAATTGCTTTTTCTTCATTTTCATCAGAACTGATACATTTATTGAATTTCCTGAAATAGTCATTTCTATGCTTCTGACAATAACTTATCTCCCCTTCTGGAAAACAATTAAGTCCTATATCATCCATAATAGAAGATTGACACTGGAACCAATCATCATACAGTTTATAATTTTTCAAAATGGCATCTTTAAATGCTACAATTTTGTCCTCCACAGGAGTATCCTTAAATGTTTGTAAAACAGAATCAAGCACATTCCTTGAATGTAAAAAAGCATCAGCAATAGACTCCAAATCACAATGCTTTTCTATGAAATCAATTTTGTCTATTTCAGAATAAAAAAAATCTGAATCATCCAGAATCTAAATTGTCATGGTCATGATGATCATTATCATCATGGTGATCATTATCACCATCACTAGCAATATCATCATCACCATATTCACTTGGATTATCTGAACAAATTTCATATGAATTGTTACAGCAACTTACCGGTAAATCATTTTTGACAATGCCAATTGAAAAGCTTCCATGAAAATTATACACATATGCTTTCTGCATAGGTGTTTTTTAAAGTTTACAATTGTAATCTTTCAACTGATACTGCCCTACCTACCGCAACACCAAGTTGTCCTGGTTGAACACAATTCTCACAATCAACTACAAGTTCTAGTAGTGTCATTCCTTGAGATTTATGTATGGTTATACCATAGCAAGCTTTTAAGGGAAACTGGACTCTCTTTGCAATAACATTTTTTTTCAACTGGGTCAAATGTTGTAAAAATCTCTCTTGAAATATTAACAAAAACTGGCTTTTCATTTATCAAAAATTGAACTTCAATGGAATCTGTATCCAATTTTTTTACTACAGCACGAAACCCGTTCACTAAAGTGTCACTCAAATTACGAATAAGTATTACAGGACAATTTATTTTCAATCCTAAATTTTATACATAATAAATTCTTTTATTCAAAAGCAATACTGCTTATAGAAATATACATATAATATACAATTATTCAATACATCAGTGAAAATACATATACAATTATGATAATAAAAGCGGAGCATGATAATATATATGTAAATCAATAATACGAAATGAAATGAAATTAAGCGTTGCGAATTTTTTCAGCTAGTAACAAATATTTACCAAGATTGTTAAGTTCTTTAATATTGCGTACAGACAGTAATTGTACTAATTTAGAACATGACGGCCTTTGAAGAACTCGTCGTACTTGAAACACAAATTTCACTTTGAAGTAATCTTGATAGAACTAAAAGGGTACTGAAAGAGAGTCTATTCAATACGTGAGAGGGTACAACACATCCGAAAGAAAGGGGGCTTCCGTATACGTTGTACGGGACGGATCATACCCACAATTCGGCATATAGACGGAAGGTAAATGAATGTCTCGTGCGTGGAGTATTTCACGCTTTTTACACATAAGACAAATTCCAGCAGTCCACATTGTCGTCGTTAGTGGTACGATGCAAAGATAATTTTTCTCATCATCCCTAATTATCCAGTAAATCTTATTCTCCTTTGGATATCTAAACTACGCCGATGCATATAACAGTGCAATCAATTGATCTACAAGATACGTTGCTTATAAATTTGTTTTCATCGGAATTAATACCCAGTTGGCGTAAAACAACAATCAATCAATCACTTTAAAGTACGGTATTCAGTAGATTCGGTAACTAAAAACTAATACCCTACTTATATTTCCGAATGGAAGCGATTTTCGGTTCGTCTTTGCCTCCAGTCGTTTGTAGAAGGGCTCATGTCTTGCTTAGGTTGTTTGTGTTTGTTTGCATATAGTGGTGCGTTGTTGTTTTTGTGTTTGTCTTCGTCCTGTGTGCCTTGTGTGCCCAATATTGCCAGTTTCCCTTGGATTGTCCATTTGTTATTGCCCCTTCGGTGTTCTCAAACGTTTGTTTAGCAAATGTATGGCAACCGCACTCGGAACACTTCGTGTCCTTCTAGTATCATATCGGCAAAAATTCGATATTGTTCAGGGTGCATTTTAATGGGAACTGACAACTCGGTATGTAAATTGGGCGAATTAAGTAATGTAAATAATAATTTGTTTCTTTCTAATGTTAGGTGCCATCATGGTCGTGATCGTATGGTTGTTAGTTTTACCACTACATATGCAATCAGTGCCTATCACCATTAAAGTTGTGAGTTCGAATTCCGCTGATGGCGAGGTATACTTGAAACAACATTATGTGATAAAGTTTGACAGTGACTTGCGACAGGTCGGTGGTTTTCTCCGGTTTCCTCCATCAATAAAACTGACAGCGACAATATAGCTGAAATTTTGCTGAAAGTGGCGTTAAACACCATAACTCTAACCCTTTCTTATGCTGAATATTGAAGTTCTCATTGTTAATATTGTAACTGACAATTGGTTCTTGTCTATAATCATATAACATGGAATCGTGTAAGCTCCAGGGAGCAGTTGCTTGACATTTTATAAATCTAAAGTCAATTTGTAACACTATTTTAATCAGTAACAACATTTCTATTTTCGTTTCTTTCATCTGTATTTGGGTAGAAAGGTTATATTAAGCCACTTTAGACGATCACGTTGGCTTAACGACTCCTATATGATGATTTTTCGGCTGGTCTTTGCTCAGCATTTTCAATTTCTGAAATTTAAAGGGTAAGTGCAACAACATTCAAAAGATAAGTTATAAATAATATGCAAAAGGTAACATGTATGGTTTGGTTTATGGCGCTTAACGCCACTTTCAACAATATTTCAGTTAAATATCGTAACGGTCAGTTTTATTGGTGGAGGAAACCGGAGTACCCAGAGAAAACCACCAACCTGTTGCAAGTCACTGACAAACTTTATCACATAATGTTGTATTTGGTACACCTCGCCTGAGCGGGGTTCGAACTCACAATGTTAGTGATGATAGGAACTGAATGCATAGGTAATTATAAATCCAACTACCATACGATCATGACCACAACGACCCCCAATTATGACTAGATACAACAGTGATTTACTAGACCACACTACCATTGGACAAGTAACAACAATGGTTTGCGATAACGTACAGCGATGTGACAAGATATATGCTATTTAATTAAATAAAACAATGGACTTTGAGACTTCAACATCATAGGGGGTTCTGATATCTCACAACGATATGACAAGGTACTAGTATATGTTAATGAACTAAATAAAACAATGGGTTCTGAGACCTCAACACTATTACAGGTTCTGATACCTCACAACCATAGAGCAAAATATATGATATTGAACTAAATGATACAATGGGTTCTGAGAACTCAACACCATTAAATAGTGGTTCTGATAACTCCTCGCCATAGGACAAGATTTAATAGTGTCTGCTAACTCCTCACCATAAGACAAGATTCAACAGTGTGTCTGATACTTACTCACCATAAGACAATATTCAACAGTGTGTCTGATACTTACTCACCATAAGACAAGATATAACAGTGTGTCTGATACTTACTCACCATAAGAAAAGATTTAACAGTGTGTCTGATACTTACTCACCATAAGACAAGATTTAACAGTGAATCTGATACTTACTCACCATAAGAAAAGATTTAACAGTGTGTTTGATACCTACTCATCATAAGACAAGACTTAACAGTGTGTCTGATACCTTCTCACCATAAGACAGGACTTAGCAGTGTGTCTGATAACTACTCACCATAAGACAAGATTTAACAGTGTGTCTGATACCTACTCACCATAGGAAAAGACTTAGCAGTGTGTCTGATACCTACTCACCATAAGACAAGATTTAACAGTGTGTCTGATGCCTACTCACCATAAGAAAAGATTTAACAGTGTGTTTGATACCTACTCACCATAAGACAAGACTTAACAGTGTGTCTGATACCTACACACCATAACAAAAGATTTAACAGTGTGTCTGATACCTACTCACCATAGGAAAAGATTTAGCAGTGTGTCTGATACCTACTCACCATAAGACAAGATTTAATAGTGTGTCTGATGCCTACTCACCATAAGACAAGATTTAACAGTGTGTCTGATACCTTCTCACCATAAGACAGGACTTAGCAGTGTGTCTGATAACTACTCACCATAAGACAAGATTTAACAGTGTGTCTGATACCTACTCACCATAGGAAAAGACTTAGCAGTGTGTCTGATACCTACTCACCATAAGACAAGATTTAACAGTGTGTCTGATGCCTACTCACCATAAGACAAGATTTAACAGTGTGTCTGATACCTATTCATTATAAGACAAGACTTAACAGTGTGTCTGATACCTACTCACCATGAAGACAAGACTTAACAGTGTGTCTGATACCTACTCACCATAGGAAAAGATTTAACAGTGTGTCTGATACCTACTCACCATAAGACAAGATTTAATAGTGTGTCTGATGCCTACTCACCATAAGACAAGATTTGACAGTGTCTGATACCTACTCACCATAAGACAAGACTTAGCAGTGTGTCTGATACCTACTCACCATAAGAAAAGGTTTAACAGTGTGTCCGATACTTACTCACCATAAGACAAGATTTAACAGTGTGTCTGATACCTACTCACCATAAGAAAAAATTTAGCAGTGTGTATGATACCTACTCACCATAAGACAAGATTTAGCAGTGTGTATGATACCTACTCACCATAAGACAAGATTTAACAGTGTGTCTGATGCCTACTCACCATAAGAAAAGATTTAACAGTGTGTCTGATACTTACTCACCATAAGACAAGATTTAACAGTGTGTCTGATACCTACTCATCATAAGAAAAGATTTAACAGTGTGTCTGATACCTACTCACCATAAGAAAAGATTTAACAGTGTGTCTGATGCCTACTCAACATAAGAAAAGATTTAACCGTGTTTCTGATACTTACTCACTATAAGACAAGATTTAACACTGTGTCTGATACCTACTCACCATAAGACAAGATTTGACAGTGTCTGATACCTACTCACCATAAGACAAGAGTTAGCAGTGTGTCTGATACCTACTCACCATAAGAAAAGGTTTAACAGTGTGTGCGATACTTACTCACCATAAGACAAGATTTAACAGTGTGTCTGATACCTACTCACCATAAGAAAAGATTTAACAGTGTGTCTGATGCCTACTCACCATAAGACAAGATTTAACAGTGTGTCTGATGCCTACTCAACATAAGAAAAGATTTAACAGTGTGTCTGATACCTACTCACTATAGGACAAGAGTTAGCAGTGTGTCTGATACTTACTCACCATAAGACAAAATTTAACAGTGTGTGTGATACCTACTCGCCATAAGACAAGATTTAGCAGTGTGTCTGATACCTACTTACCATAAGACAAGATTTAACAGTGTGTCTGATGCTTACCCAACATAAGAAAAGATTTAACAGTGTTTCTGATACTTACTCACCATAAGACAAGATTTAGCACTGTGTCTGATACCTACTCACCATAAGACAAGATTTAACAGTGTGGCTGATACCAACTCACCATGAGACAAGATTTGACAGTGTGTCTTATACCTACTCACCATAAGACAAGATTTAACAGTGTGCCTGATACCTACTCACCATAAGACAAGATTTAACAAGGTGTCTGATACCTAACCATAAGACAAGAATTAACAGTGTGTATGATACCTACTCACCATAAGACAAGATTTAGCAGTGTGTCTGATACCTACTCACCATAAGAAAAGATTTAACAGTGTGTCTGATACTTACTCACCATAAGACAAGATTTAAGAGTGTGTCTGATACCTACTCACCATAGCACAAGATTTAACAGTGTGTCTGATACCTACTCACCATAAGACAAGAATTAACAGTGTGTCTGATACCTACTCACCATAAGACAAGATTTAGCTGTTTGTCTGATACCTACTCACCATAAGACAAGATTTAACAGTGTGTCTGATACCTACTCAATATAGAACAAGATTTAGCAGTGTGTCTGATACTTACTCACCATAAGACAAGATTTAACAGTGTGTCTGATACCTACTCACCATAAGACAAGACTTAGCAATGTGTCTGATACCTACTCACCATAAGACAAGATTTAACAGTGTGTCTGATACCTACTCACCATAGGACAAGATTTAGCAGTGTGTCTGATACTTACTCACCATAAGACAAGATTTAACAGTGTGTCTGATACCTACTCACCATAAGACAAGATTTAACAGTGTGTCTGATGCCTACCCAACATAAGAAAAGATTTAACAGTGTGCCTGATACCTACTCACCATAACACAAGATTTAACAGTGTGTCTGATACCTACTCACCATAGGACAAGATTTAGCAGTGTGTCTGATACTTACTCACCATAAGACAAGATTTAACAGTGTGTCTGATACCTACTCACCATAAGACAAGATTTAACAGTGTGTCTGATGCCTACCCAACATAAGAAAAGATTTAACAGTGTGCCTGATACCTACTCACCATAACACAAGATTTAACAGTGTGGCTGATACCAACTCACCATAAGACAAGATTTGACAGTGAGTCTTATACCTACTCACCATAAGACAAGATTTAACAGTGTGCCTGATACCTACTCACCATAAGACAAGATTTAACAAGGTGTCTGATACCTACTCACCATAAGACAAGATTTAACAGTGTGTCTGATACCTTCTCACCATTAGAAACGATTTAGCAGTGTGTCTGATACCTACTCACCATAAGACAAGACTTAGCAGTTTGTCTGATACCTACTCACCATAACAAAAGATTTAACAGTGTGTCTGATACCTACTCACCATAAGACAAGATGTAGCAGTGTGTCTGATACCTACTCACCATAAGACAAGATTTAACAATGTGTCTGATACCTACTCAACATGAGACAAGATTTAACAGTGTGTCTGATACCTACTCACCATAAGACAAGATTTAGCAGTGTGTCTGATGCCTACTCACCATAAGAAAAGATTTAACAGTGTGTCTGATACTTACTCACCATAAGACAAGATTTAACACTGTGTCTGATACCTACTCACCATAAGACAAGATTTAACAGTGTGTCTGATACTTACTCACGATAAGACAAGATTTAACAGTGTGTCTGATACCTACTCATCATAAGAAAAGATTTAACAGTGTGTCTGATACCTACCCACCATAAGAGAAGATTTAACAGTGTGTCTGATGCCTACTCAACATAAGAAAAGATTTAACCGTGTTTCTGATACTTACTCACTATAAGACAAGATTTAACACTGTGTCTGATACCTACTCACCATAAGACAAGATTTAACAGTGTGTCTGATACTTACTCACCATAAGACAAGACTTAGCAGTTTGTCTGATACCTACTCACCATAAGACAAGATTTAACAGTGTGTCTGATACCTACTCACCATAAGACAAGATGTAACAGTGTGTCTGATACCTACTCACCATAGCACAAGATTTAACAGTGTGTGTGATGCCTATTCACCATAAGACAAATTTTAGCAGTGTGTCTGATACCCACTCACCATAGGACAAGATTTAACAGTGTGTTTGATACCTACTCACCATAAGACAACATTTAATAGTGTTTCTGATACCTACACACCATAACACAAGATTTAACAGTGTGTCTGATACCTACTCACCATAGGACAGGACTTAGCAGTGTGTATGATACCTACTCACCATAAGACAACATTTAACAGTGTGTCTGATGCCTACTCAACATAAGAAAAGATTTAACCGTGTTTCTGATACTTACTCACTATAAGACAAGATTTAACACTGTGTCTGATACTTACTCACCATAAGACAAGATTTAACAGTGTGTCTGATACTTACTCACCATAGGACAAGATTTAACAGTGTGTCTGATAACTCCTCGCCATAGGACAAGGTATATGTCATTGGATGAGATAAAACAGTGGTTCCTGAATTCTCACTGCCAATGGACATATGCCATTGGGCAGATACAACAGAGGGTTCTGAGACCTCAACATTATTAGACAAGATAAAACAATGGTCATCATAACTCACCACCATAAGACAATATATACTAGAATGTCATTGGATGAAATGCATCAGTGAGTTTTGGGACTGCGTGTTTAAAGGACAAGATGTATATCATTAGTCAGTTACAGCGGTTTCTGTGAAATGCACCTTCATTTGAAAATATTTAGAAGTGGGCTATGAGACCACACTGGCATTGCACAAGATAAAACAATGGGGCCTGAGACATTTCTGCCAAAGGACAAGATAGATACCATTAGTCAGCTACAACAGCGATTTCTGAGACATTCACCTTCATTTGACAATATTCAACAGTGGGCTATGAGACCACACTGACATTGCACAAGATAAAACAAAGGCCTGAGACCTTTCTTCCAAAGGACAAGATATATATGTCTTATGTATATCTCTAGATTTTCCTTACGAAACAAGGTAACACTTCGATCATTGAAGTTCCATTTTTATATGGAGCGGATGTGGTCGAGTGGTCTATGGCGCTGGACATAAGGCTAAGCGATTGGTTCTGCAGTGTATCAATAGTGTGAGTTCAAATCCCGTCGAGGGAAGAACAACACTTTGACAGCTTACAAATCTAATTCTAACACTGTTTGGTTTAATTTTCAGACGTATATATATTTAAAAATCAATCAAACAGTGTTAGAATTAGATGTTTGAGCTGTCAAATTTTTGTTCTTCCCTCGACGGGATTTGAACTCACACCATTGATACACTGCAGCACCAATCGCTTAGCCTTATGTCCAGCGGCCTAGACCACTCGACCATATCCGCTATATATATAAATACCATTAGTCAGTTAGAACAGCGGTTTCTGAGACATTCAGCATCATTTGACAATATTTAGCAAGTGGGCTATGATAATCTTTGTTTATTTAGATATAGTAACAATTTCTACTTTGCTGACTTTTACCTGTCTATATTTGTCCATGTTTATATTTACATATACCCATACGTACAACCCTTTTTTTTTTTTCAATATCGATTGATATTCTAAATTCACAAGTCCATCTTTTTGCCAAATATGCCGTGATAATTTTAAAATGGACACCCTGCAAAAATAAAAATAAAAATATCAGTATGTTAATGCACATTTGCCTGGTGTATGAATCTTTGGCCCCGCCACCTACAAAATATAAAATAAACAAAAATAATTGTAGCTAACAGTCTCAGAATTTATTTAAGTATATATGAACAGATACGAAACCAAATGATGGTCCTTTAAACCATGAGTCTCTAATACAACTTAAAGAAAAATATGTTGGTTTATAAGCGTCTAAAAATAAAGTTAACTCTATCAAATAAATGTTAGAGAATACCGAATGGGCAATCAAAAAGGGACAATCCAGAGAAACTGGCAACATAGGGTACACTAGACGAAGAAAAACAAAACACAACACAACACAATCAAGCTTTGTAACTAATATAATAATGATAATGATCATAGTAATAATAATAATAATAATACTTTTAAAAAATTGAACCGCTTCGATGTCGTAATGGTTAGCGTGCTCGCCTCGAGTGTGGTAGATCGTGGGTTCGTGGGTTCGAGCCCCAGTCGGGTCAAACCAAAGACTATAAAATTGATATTTGTTGCTTCTCCGCTAAACATCCAACATTAAGGAGAAAGAGCAAAGACTGGTTGGCTCGGAATCAGAATAATGTGTCCGAGTGAAGCGACATGTCTACCCGCGGACTGTTGTTTCAGTGAGATAGCACTATAAAAATCCAACTCAGTGTGTTGGTATAGTACAAAGCGGATCTCATCATTTTCTCATTGAAAATTAACTTGTTCTCGCCATGATATAGCTGAACAATTGCTTATTTGGCGTAAAACAACAATCACTCACTCACTATTAGGGTAAACTCAGTTAGCTACACGTAATATTCTCTGTAACGTTAATGCATTCAGTTAACAGAACCAGTTAAACAGCTATTGTTGACAATATCTGATATACAACAAAAATATTGCAAACCTAAACCGAAGGATAGATGTAATGGAGTAACATTTCGTTCTCAAACGGCACTTGTTGTCATTTTTAAGGGCCTAGGGTTTAGGATTATGGCGCTTGACACCACTTTCAACAATATTGCAGTTATATCGTGTGGAGGTCAGTTTTATTGATGAAGGAAACCAGAATGCCCGGAAAAAACCACCGACCTACGGCAAGTCACTGACAAGCGTTAGTCGTGATAGACACTGGTTGCATAGGTAATTGTAAATCCAATTACCTTTCGACCACATCCATGACGGCCTCCAGAACCAGTTTAAACAGCTATTGTTGACAATTTCTCATATACAACAAAAATATGCCACAGCTAATCCTGAAACTCATAGACAATGACATAAACCGAAGGATAGATATAACGGAGTAAACTTCTTAGCCGGCACTTATTGTCAATTCTAAAGGTGTTGATCAAAGTATGAAAAAGACGTAGCTGAATCTGTGAGATCCTTTATTTCACGCTCAATTGCGCGTCCGATGCAATAAATTAATCTAAAACCGAGTGTAATATTAGGTTAATCTTGTGATAATCAACTGCCAGAATTATACAACTAACCTGTTTTTCGCTTTATCAGCCACTTTATGTTTGACGCTTCCACAATATCCATATTCTTTAAAAGGTCTTATTAATGTATAATTATTTAGTTTTATCCTACAAAATAACATAACAACGATAAGAAAAGGCGGAAAATACCAAAGGGGTTATCAGAAGTCGCAAGTCGACCGATGCAATCAGTGCCTATCACCACTAACGTTGCGAGTTCGAATCAGAGTATTTGGTATCGAAACTGAATCCGTTGTATGCAATGTATTAGATAAGTATTATTTTGAGACAGTTTTTATTTCATGTTGATCAGAACAATATAATACTTAGAAACGGCATCTAAAAGAAACGTCTATTTAAACATATAAGATTTCCTCATATCTTCAATATCCTGACATTGAACTGTATCCGACAGTGTTTATTTTTGTAAAAGATTAACACGACGGGTGTCACTAGTGGAGAAGGAACTACCTACCCTTCCGGAGAACATAAGTTCACCCCCGGTGTTTAGTGGGATTTCGTGTTAATCAATCGTTAGTCTTCTGCCTAGTGTTTTGTAGGTCATTATTTGTTCTTTTGTCCTTTTCACTTTGTCCATTGCATTGTCTTCGAATTACGGCTTTCATTGGAGCCTTTTAGCCGTAATGAAAGCGGGAGGTTTGGCGCCTTAACATCTGATTCAACCCACCATTTCTTTAGAAATGCCTCTACCAAGTCAGGGTCATTACGGTTTTCACAGTTTTCCGGTTGTTGACTGATTTTGTCTGTTTATATACTTATGAGTTTTGACTTTCCCTTTAGAAGATTGTTCGGAGTTCGGTAATTTTGTTATTACCCTTATTTACGGCTTTCATTTACCCCTTTTGTATCTTCAAATTTTTCTTCAATTTTTTATGGATGTATTAGCCACCAACATAGAAGCGTGACATTATTAGATAAATGTAATGGGATCAAAACTATAGTTGCATTTGGTTTTTGGGTATGCTCCCTATGTTCAACACTATGTATTATGATTAGAGGGTAAAAATAAACCTTATTGTCATATTTAGAACGGGGCCGTCGTGTCCGTGATCGTATGGTAGTTGGATTTACAACTACATATGCAATCAGTGCATATCACCACTGATGTTGTGAGTTCGAATCTCGACCAGGGTGAGGTGCACAACATTATGTGATAAAGTTTGTCAGTAACTTGCGATAAGTCATGGTTTCCTCCGGGTACTCCTGTTTCCACCACTGGTCAATAAAACTGACAGCAACGATAGAACTGAAATATTGTTGAAAGTGGCGTTAAACACCACCAAATAAACAAACAAATCAAACCAATGTTCAAAAAAATCTTACACTATGCATAATGCTTAGTGGGTAAAATTAAATCTTATTGCCAATACGTGTGGGTTCGCGCCCGGCTTTGTAAATTACAAAAAAGGGTGCACTTGATAGTGATAAAGTTGACCAGTTGCTTGCCCATGGCCGGTGTTTCTCTCCGGGTACTTCGGCTTCTTCCACCACTAAAACTGGTTGCTATGATATAGCTGAAATATTGCTGAAAGTGGCGTTAAGCACAAAAAATCAACAAAATCATCAATAAACCTTATTGTCATAGTTAGGAAAACCCATGTTAATAATATTATAGGCATTTTGCACATTCCCGATTCGATTCGATTTTTTTTACATTTTAATACGATATATTTCCTTCACGACGGACGAAATGTGTACCTGGTCTAGCAAGAGCAATGGAAATGACAACAAATTTGAGTATAATAAGTTGTTACAACATTAGAACTTTGAACAGATATTATGAAAAACAATATATCATTGATCTTTGCATGAATGAGACCCCTTTTCCTGCCTTAAATGGAAAAAAATGCTATAAAATTAATATTAATATAATTTTAGAATCAAAGTCGGAAATGTGAATGGTCTATTATGCTGACGATTTCGTGATCTATTGATTTAGGTGTTCGACCTTCCATAATTAACGATAACCTTCTCTTTATCAATAACATACTGAATAGTACATAGTCCACTTTTTATTCTTCTTCCCTTTTATCTTAAGTGAATATTTTATCATTTACTTGCTTTTACTGAAACATCCGGGTTCCTCTGTGTCTATTATTGGTCGCCATGATATATCAATATGCAGATGACTTCAACAAAAAATGGCGTCATATAATAATTTAAAGACCACAATGTTCTTCATGGTCGTCACGACATTTTGTAAGAATTGGGCTAACTGGAAAGACTGAGAACAGCTGACAAATATTAGGAACAAATGTAGATCACCATGGAATGCAACAGACCGTGTACGTAAGTTAGGCTTAGTTACGGAACAATGATACAAGCAACTTGAACATTATATAGAATTGTAGCGAACATAAAACTCGAAAATGGAAACCCCATGTTCATGACCATAGGGATCTACATCGTGGGTTTTAAGTGGGTTGCTTCTGTTAAGGACTGGGGAATATAAGGGCCTATATGGCCCCATATTTAAATAATTTTTGAAAATACTTGATCAAAATTTGATGTGTTTTATTTTATTGACGACATTATTGAAAATATCGTCTTATTGGCTTTATAAATCATCTCATGCACCAAATTTGTTCCGCGAATATCACTTAGTCTACTGAAATGTCACGAGATTCACTAAGTCACTCATCTAAATATTTAAAGCTGCGAAATATTTTACCTTTCATACAAATCGTCATCTTCTCCACCCCATCCAAAGAACTGGTTTGAAAATCCATTTATCTTTATATATTGTTCTCTGGTAAATGTAGTTACACCTCCAGCAAATTGCTCGTAGATTAAGCTATACGAAAATGTTTTAAGTAACTAGATTAACACGACGCATGCCACTATTGGAGCAGGAACTATTCCCCCTTCCGGAGCACCTTAGTTAAGTTGAAGTCATCAATTCAAAAGTTTTACGGTCACTACCACGACTTGGCTGACCGTTATGGAATATCTGTGTCACAAATGACCACGGATATATTCCACTTGTCGTAAACACTTCCCGGTCATTTCCTCGTTCATGACTTGTCACCGGGTTTATAACTAGATTAACACGACGGGTGTCACTAGTGGAGCAGGAACTGCTTACCCTTCCGGAGCACCTGAGTTCACCTCCGGTTTTTAGTGGGGTTCGCGTTACTCGATCTTTAGTTTTTTTTATATATATGTTTTGTTGATCGTTGTTTGTCCTTATGAAGACCGGACACTGCATCGCTTGATCAGACGGATGCCATTCGCAATCAGTCCTGTTACGAAAATCTGAAAAAGCAATGGTTACTAAATAGACGTCTGTCAGCAAGAACAGTGAGGAACCGTTTGAAATCAGCAGGACTGAAGTCATGGAGAGTAAATAAACGTCCCATGGTATCAAATCGACATCAGCGATACGCTTGACATATTGTTCAACGAGACGTGGTTTGAATTTGAGGACCTGGCGTAGGACCCATTGGTCGAACAAGGGCCGGTTTCTGCTTCATGTAGCCGATAGACGAATGAGAGCTTGGAGACAGAAAAATACGGCGTATACCCCAAGGAATATCCAGCCAACTGTCCTTTACGGTCGGGGATCAGTAATGATATGGGGTGTATCTCTCATAATTGCAAGTTGGATCTGGTTACCATACAAGGAAACCTAGCAGGTGATCAGTAAATCAGAAAGGTCTTACAACCAGTTGTTGTTCCCCAATTAGACAACCACTCACTACCTACAAGACCTGTGTTCATGGATGACAAAATAAATTTCTAAAATACACCATTATTTGCTTAGGAAACAATCTTCAACCAGAATATATATATTTTCTTTAACTTTTTTGCCAAAATATGTCTACTCAGAAATGCAACATACTATTTGTGGGGATAATCATAGCCCCCTTTCCAGTTAAATGGGCGGTACAGATATAGCTTCACAAATACTCATAATAGTAAAGCTTCTAAACATCAATGGGAATGAAAATAAGTCACAAATACATTTGCATAATATGTGGATGTGTTTGTGTGTGTCTGTCTATGTTTTGTCTTAGATTCCATACTAAAATATGGTTGATTCCGCTAATATATAACAATTTTTTGATGGAGACAAAATGCAAAATACTTTCTAACTCATTGAGTCATTTGACTGTATCATAGGCTCTATAGACTTATTAAACCTTGTTCCAAAATATTTTTTCTAAACTGCAATTAGAAAATGAAATACAGACATTAAAATCATGTTCAAGTTTAAGGTGGAAGAAATAATTTGTTGTTTGTCAAGACATGCACTCAAAGTTCCTCGGTTCTGCGAAGCCAATTTTGGTCATCGATATCGTAACAAGTAGCAAATAGGAACCCTAAACGACGTTCGTTCTTCACGACAAAGGAATGAATTACTTTCTCAATGTCAATTTCCCTTTGTTTATAGCAGTGTAAGACTGCAAGACTAGAGAGCCTCTCTATAGGCATCGGCGACCAGACGTAAGTTTCAACTCTTCTCGTGATACTAATGCTTCTCTCATCTGTTGCTGTTGTTACTGGCATTGTGATTAGTATCAGTAAACAAGAATACATGTTTGGGTATAAAGCGCCTGTTGTCGCTGTCAGAGTTTTCTTGATTTATTAATTAACTATGTGGATGCACGTGCATCCGTGCCTCTGCGTAGCTACGTTAGGCTCAAGTAGGCACGTGCTTCTCTCATCTGTTGCTGTTGTTACTGACATTGTGATTAGTATCAGTAAACAAGAATACATGTTTGGGTATAAGGCGCCTGTTGTCGCTGTCAGAGTTTTCTTGATTTACTAATTAACTATGTGGATGCACGTGCACCCGTGCCTCTGCGTAGCTACGTTAGGCTCAAGTAGGCACGTGCTTCTCTCATCTGTTGCTGTTGTTACTGACATTGTGATTAGTATCAGTAAACAAGAATACATGTTTGGGTATAAGGCGCCTGTTGTCGCTGTCAGAGTTTTCTTGATTTATTAATTAACTATGTGGATGCACGTGCATCCGTGCCTCTGCGTAGCTACGTTAGGCTCAAGTAGGCACGTGCTTCTCTCATCTGTTGCTGTTGTTACTGACATTGTGATTAGCATCAGTAAACAAGAATACATGTTTGGGTATAAGGCGCCTGTTGTCGCTGTCAGAGTTTTCTTGATTTACTAATTAACTATGTGGATGCACGTGCACCCGTGCCTCTGCGTAGCTACGTTAGGCTCAAGTAGGCACGTGCTTCTCTCATCTGTTGCTGTTGTTACTGACATTGTGATTAGTATCAGTAAACAAGAATACATGTTTGGGTATAAGGCGCCTGTTGTCGCTGTCAGAGTTTTCTTGATTTATTAATTAACTATGTGGATGCACGTGCACCCGTGCCTCTGCGTAGCTACGTTAGGCTCAAGTAGGCACGTGCTTCTCTCATTTGTTGCTGTTGTTACTGGCATTGTGATTAGTATCAGTAAACAAGAATACATGTTTGGGTATAAGGCGCCTGTTGTCGCTGTCAGAGTTTTCTTGATTTATTAATTAACTATGTGGATGCATGTGCATCCGTGCCTCTGTATAGCTACGTTAGGCTCAAGTAGGCACGTGCTTCTCTCATCTGTTGCTGTTGTTACTGGCATTGTGATTAGTATCAGTAAACAAGAATACATGTTTGGGTATAAGGCGCCTGTTGTCGCTGTCAGAGTTTTCTTGATTTATTAATTAACTATGTGGATGCACGTGCATCCGTGCCTCTGCGTAGCTACGTTAGGCTCAAGTAGGCACGTGCTTCTCTCATCTGTTGCTGTTGTTACTGGCATTGTGATTAGTATCAGTAAACAAGAATACATGTTTGGGTATAAAGCGCCTGTTGTCGCTGTCAGAGTTTTCTTGATTTATTAATTAACTATGTGGATGCACGTGCATCCGTGCCTCTGCGTAGCTACGTTAGGCTCAAGTAGGCACGTGCTTCTCTCATCTGTTGCTGTTGTTACTGACATTGTGATTAGTATCAGTAAACAAGAATACATGTTTGGGTATAAGGCGCCTGTTGTCGCTGTCAGAGTTTTCTTGATTTATTAATTAACTATGTGGATGCACGTGCATCCGTGCCTCTGCGTAGCTACGTTAGGCTCAAGTAGGCACGTGCTTCTCTCATCTGTTGCTGTTGTTACTGACATTGTGATTAGTATCAGTAAACAAGAATACATGTTTGGGTATAAGGCGCCTGTTGTCGCTGTCAGAGTTTTCTTGATTTACTAATTAACTATGTGGATGCACGTGCACCCGTGCCTCTGCGTAGCTACGTTAGGCTCAAGTAGGCACGTGCTTCTCTCATCTGTTGCTGTTGTTACTGACATTGTGATTAGTATCAGTAAACAAGAATACATGTTTGGGTATAAGGCGCCTGTTGTCGCTGTCAGAGTTTTCTTGATTTATTAATTAACTATGTGGATGCACGTGCACCCGTGCCTCTGCGTAGCTACGTTAGGCTCAAGTAGGCACGTGCTTCTCTCATCTGTTGCTGTTGTTACTGACATTGTGATTAGTATCAGTAAACAAGAATACATGTTTGGGTATAAGGCGCCTGTTGTCGCTGTCAGAGTTTTCTTGATTTATTAATTAACTATGTGGATGCACGTGCACCCGTGCCTCTGCGTAGCTACGTTAGGCTCAAGTAGGCACGTGCTTCTCTCATTTGTTGCTGTTGTTACTGGCATTGTGATTAGTATCAGTAAACAAGAGTACATGTTTGGGTATAAGGCGCCTGTTGTCGCTGTCAGAGTTTTCTTGATTTATTAATTAACTATGTAGATGCACGTGCACCCGTGCCTCTGCGTAGCTACGTTAGGCTCAGGTAGGCACGTGCTTCTCTCATTTGTTGCTGTTGTTACTGGTATTGTGATTAGTATCAGTAAACAAGAATACATGTTTGGGTATAAAGCGCCTGTTGTCGCTGTCAGAGTTTTCTTGATTTATTAATTAACTATGTGGATGCACGTGCACCCGTGCCTCTGCGTAGCTACGTTAGGCTCAAGTAGGCACGTGCTTCTCTCATTTGTTGCTGTTGTTACTGGCATTGTGATTAGTATCAGTAAACAAGAGTACATGTTTGGGTATAAGGCGCCTGTTGTCGCTGTCAGAGTTTTCTTGATTTATTAATTAACTATGTAGATGCACGTGCACCCGTGCCTCTGCGTAGCTACGTTAGGCTCAGGTAGGCACGTGCTTCTCTCATTTGTTGCTGTTGTTACTGGTATTGTGATTAGTATCAGTAAACAAGAATACATGTTTGGGTATAAAGCGCCTGTTGTCGCTGTCAGAGTTTTCTTGATTTATTAATTAACTATGTGGATGCACGTGCACCCGTGCCTCTGCGTAGCTACGTTAGGCTCAAGTAGGCACGTGCTTCTCTCATTTGTTGCTGTTGTTACTGGCATTGTGATTAGTATCAGTAAACAAGAATACATGTTTGAGTATTAGGCGCCTGTTGTCGCTGTCAGAGTTTTCTTAATTTATTAATTAATTATGTGGATGCACGTGCATACATGCCTCTGCGTAGCCAGGGGCGTAGCTCCGTTAGGTTCAAGTAGACACGTGCCTATGCATAAATTTGACAATTTTGTTTAATAAATCAATGCTCCACTTTCCTTCCGGAATGCGCATGTATATATGTTCCATGATTAAATCTACATGTATAATGTATATACTAAAAATGTACAGAGCGAATTATCCTGTAGACAACCCATCCGACTACGGGAAAATATCCATATACATTGTCTTATTGGATCATTTAGTGGAAGAGATATCAAAGCGAGTAGATTGAGGAGCGGTTTTTTTCCGCATCGTATCCAAACCCCATAGTTGATAGATTGTTCGATGTTTATCAGAGGAAAGTAGATTTTGAGGATGAGGCTGTACGTTGGAAAATCAAGTTAGTTCTTGCAGATGATAAGCCAGAGACTACTCGACATCGTACATGCAACAAACCGTGACTTATACCCGGCTATATACAACATCATCTGTATCTTACTGACAACGCCGGTGTCATCGAAAACAAGCGAGAGATCTTTCAGTGCAATTAGACGCATACAATCCTTAACTTAAGGTCGACTATTGGCGATGAATGACTTATCACTAATGCATATATACACAGACATGTGATATTTGATAATTGATGACTTTTCATAAACTTATGCAAGTTAAAAACAATGAATGATTCATGACCAAGTTCAGAGAGTAACCTCTACCATACTATTACATATATTATGTTATCCCTATCGGCATTAAAGTTTCGAAGGATAATGCCCATCCGTCCGTCCTCGAGAGGTCTGACTGGGTAGTCAAGAACGTTAAAGTTCTAGTTAGTCCGTAGTGGTATTCTCAAAAAGGGACAAAATAATCTGAATGTCATGTTGTTCAAAGCACTTCCAAAATTATCAAACACGTTACCATAATTTCTGTTGTATAACCCGTGAGCTTCCGTGGGGTCCTTGCCACATGGACCACATTGAGAGGCCCCAGACCCCTGCATCTCCATTATTCTGGATACACCCCTGCGATGCCATTTTGGATAGATATACTCAGAAAAAGAAATCGGTACTGTTTTAATTACCTGTAATTAAATTGTTCGACTTTCACAGCCATATGTATCGGGTTGTTTGTACATGTATAAAAGTTCCTGTCATCCTCGGGTAGAATGTCAAGGTCATGTATAACTATGCAATCGTATCCGATATCTAGCATAGCCTCTTTAAAACCTATATTGGACAACATTCCTCTATTAAAAGGTACGCCAGATGTCTGAAATTTATATTAAAAGAAGTACATTAAGGCAAAGAAAGCAATCAACAATAAAAACAACATATTGAGCCATATGATACAGTCAACTCTAAATGAATGAACTCTGATGATTTAAACTATTTTATTATCAATATTATGACAAAAGGAGACACAAGTTTTTCTAGGGTTAAGGGTTAGGGTTATGATGCTTAACGCCAATTTCAACAATATTTCAGTTATATCATGGTGGTCAGTTTTATTGGTGGAGGAAACCGGAGTATCCGGAGAAAACCAATAACCTGTCGCAAGTCACTGAAAAAATGTATCACATAATGTTGTATCAAGTACACCTTTCCTGAACGGGGTTCGAACTCGCAGCATCAGTAATGATAGGCTCTGATTGCACATGTAATTGTAAATCCAACTACCATTCGATCACGACCACGATGGCCCCTTGTAGCAATAAAGCAGAATGCGACAGAGGAATACCATTAAGGGTAGCTAAACAGACCCGAATATACAAAAAACGGGGACATAGACTGTTTGTCTGTTGAACTCTGATTAATGTATACATTTTCATTTATTATAGATACTCGCACAACTCGATAGAGGCCATTGGCTTTACAACTCGAACAATCAAACTTAGACAGTCGTGTGATATTAAATTAATCAAGTCTTCTTGAGACAGTAAATCGACATGAAATAAAGAGGAGAAGTATTTGACCTATTTAACATTGTATATATACCAACTCGGTATCTAGGTTTGTTAATTTGGTGAGATAAGCATTATATTTGCAGGAGGGCTCGTGTCTTCTTACGTTATTTGTGTTTGTTTGCGGATAGTGATGTCTAACAGATATCGTGTCATGTTTTTGTTTTTGTTTTTCTTCGTCTTGTTGCCAGTTTATCCAGATTTCCCATTTTTGATTTCCCCTTAGTTGTTCTCTAACGTTCATGTTAGATAATATAATTGATTATTATACATATTATACAGTCTGTGTTTTTTTTTTGTCTAAGCTTGTATCATTGTGAGTTTTAATTTTGATTTGGTTTATTGGGTTTAACGGCACTTTCAACAATATTGTGGAGGTCAGTTTTATTGGTGGAGAAAACCGGAGTACCCGGTGAAAACTACCGACCTGCAACAAGTCACTTAAAACCTTTATCACATAATGTTGTATCGAGTACATCCCGCCATGATCGGGATTCGAACTCACAATTTTAGTTGTGATAGGAACTGATTGCACAGGTAGTTGTAAATCCAACTACCATTGCGATCACGACAACGACGGCCTCTTTTCAGTTAGGAAATATTTTGATGATTATTATGCGTATTAGTATAGTAAATCTTTCAAAGTATCAAATTATAATATTTTTATTCCAGCTCTACTTGTGTCACCCGTCATGCTACTCTTGTTACAAATCCGGTGTTAAGTCTTACCTGTTCCACTATATATATTCCAAATTCTAACTGCTGTCGGTATATACGTGGTATCACATTATTTAGAAATATTTTCAGCTGTGATTCTCTGTCTCTATAGGGAACTATTATAGCTACTTTCTTAACAGGAGTACAATTCAATGGCTTGTAATGTCCATCTTTCATGAAACTGTAAATTTCAGTGAGGCTTTCAATGTCTATAACAGTTCTGTTTAATGCCTCGCGTCCTCCTAAAATAGGGGACAGTCATGCATCAAATAAAGTTAGCAAAAGGGGGGGTTAGGGTTATTGTCATAGGAACAATACATACAAATTTAGTAACACTATGGCTTTAGGTTTGGTGTATGGTGCTTAACACCACTTTCAACAATATTTCAGTTATATCGTGGAGGTCCGTTTTAATGGTGGAAGAATCCGGAGTACCCGGAGAAAACCACCGATCTATCGCAAGTCACTGACAAACTTTATCACATAACGTTGTATAGAGTACACCTCACCGATATTCGAACTCATAGCACAATATTAGTGGTGATAGGCACTGATTGCAGAATTCGAATTCTAATTTAGTACGTACGACAAGTTTCTTGAATAAACTCATCAGGTGCGTTCATTCGAAGGATTGGAAAGCCAAATAATTTAATGAAATTTAGGAGCAAGTAAAAGACAAAGTTAGTTGCTTAAGATCAATATACTGTCATGAAAGATAATACTTAAGACATACCGGGGCCTTCGTGGGTGTGATCGTACGGTAGTTGGTTTTATAATTACCTATGCATTCAGCACCACTAACGTTGTCACTTCGAATCCTGCCCATGGTGAGGTGTACTCGATTCAACATTCTGTGATAAAGTTTGTCAGTGACTTGCGGCAGGTCGGTGGTTTTCTCTAGGTACTCCAGTTTCCTCCACCAATAAAACTAACCACTACGATATAGCTGAAATATGTTGAAAGTGGCGTTAAACACTATAACCCATAACCCCTAAAGACGTCCTGCTACATAATATGTATGTAGTGTTCCTATGATAATATATGGTAATCTAGATAATTGAGAAATTGTAGCATTGTGCAATCAACTGAAATAAAATAACGTGTCTGTTTCTATGTTTCAATAAAAAATTCTAGATTATTGCTTTCTGTATAAAACAAACAGCAATATAAAATCAAGTCTTGTGAATATTTTGAAATGAAAAAAAAAAAATAAAGAAAATATGCAGTCAGTCAAATCTTTATTGAGAGGTCACCTTTGGGACAGAGAAAAAGTGGCCTTATTTAGATAGATGACCTCTTAAAAGAGGTTTAATTCATATTAAGTTTTCTATGGCAGGATAAAGAAAATTGACCGTTAAATACAGGTGAATGCTTAATAGAGGTGACCGCATGGAAAGGTTTGACTGTATATTTATATTCCTGGTTAATACAATTGTTTCTTTTAAATGGTACTTACTCAAATATTTTGGTGGCCAAGGACAAAATTCTTTGCTACGTGTGATGTTACTAGCATTAGCAACCGAGCGTTCCATTCCTCCATCTCGTGACGACACCAGTTCAACGAATTTAATATTGTTCACTATAGATGCTATTTTTTTCAAATCCAAACGTATCCTTGACACAGAAAAGAAAAACTGCAAATTTAATAGGTAAGCTGCTGCTGTAGACACTAGAAGTCCTATCAGGAGTATTTGAAAGACAACAGAACAACCATTTCCTAAAGTCTGCAAGAAACAAACAAAATACAGTTAATATGTTTATCACCTTTGACTACAGTCAGTATGTGTATCACCTTTGACTACAGTTAGTATGTTGATCACCTTTGACTACAGTTAGTATGTTGATCACCTTTGACTACAGTTAGTATGTTGATCACCTTTGACTACAGTTAGTATGTTGATCACCTTTGACTACAGTTAGTGTGTTTATCACCTTTGACTACAGTTAGTGTGTTTATTACCTTTGACTACATTTATTGTGTTTATTACCTTTGTTTACAGTTAGTATGTTTATCACAATTGACTACAGTTAGTATGTTTATTAGCTTTCCCTACATTTATTGTGTTTATCACCTTTGACTACAGTTAGTGTGTTTATTACCTTTGACTTCATTTATTGTGTTTATCACCTTTGACTACAGTTAGTATGTTTATCACATTTGACTACAGTTAGTATGTTTATTACCTTTGACTATAGTTAGTATATTTATCACCTTTTACTACAGTTAGTATGTTTATCACCTTTGACTACAGTTAGTATGTTTATTAGTTTTGACTACAGTTAGTGTGTTTATCACCTTTGACACAGTTTGTATGTTCATTACCTTTGACTACAGTTAGTATGTTTATCACATTTGACTACAGTTAGTATGTTTATTAGCTTTGACTACAGTTAGTGTGTGTATTACCTTTGACACAGTTAGTATGCTTATCACCTTTGACTGCAGTTTGTATGTTTATTAGCTTTGACTACAGTTAGTGTGTTTATTACCTTTGACTACAGTTAGTGTGCTTATTACCTTTGAATACAGTTAGTATGTTTATCACAATTGACTACAGTTAGTATGTTTATTAACTTTGACTACATTTATTGTGTTTATCACCTTTGACTACAGTTAGTGTGTTTATTACCTTTGACTACATGTATTGTGTTTATCACCTTTGACTACAGTTAGTATGTTTATCACATTTGACTACAGTTAGTATGTTTATTACCTTTGACTATAGTTAGTATGTTTATCACCTTTGACTACAGTTAGTATGTTTATCACCTTTGACTACAGTTAGTGTGTTTATCACCTTTGACTACAGTTAGTATGCTTATCACCTTTGACTACAGTTAGTGTGTTTATCACCTTTGACTACAGTTAGTGTGTTTATCACATTTGACTACAGTTAGCATGTTTATCACCTTTGACTACAGTTAGTATGTTTATCACCTTTGACTACAGTTAGTATGTTTATCACCTTTGACTACAGTTAGTATGTTTATCACCTTTGACTACAATCAATACTTACTTTATTGGTGTTTGGTACCATGATATCTACAAAGAAAACGATTTTTGAATATGAGAACAAACCACAGTTAACTGTTGTATATTAGGTACTGCTATAAGTTATATTTAACATATAGTGAAATGGTTAGCATGCTCACCACGAGCAAGTAAAATGGTGAAATAAATCCCAAAGACTCTAAGATAAGCTTGCGGGTATGGTTATGGTTATGGTGTTTAACGCCACTTTCAACAATATTTCAAAAATATCATGGTGGTTAGTTTCATTGGTGGAGGAAACCGGAGTACCCGGAGAAAATCACCGACCTGCCGCAAATCACTGACAAACTTTATCACATAATATTGTATCGAGTATACTCGCCTGAACGGAACGCGAACTTACAAGGTTAAATTGCATACGATCACGACCACGACGGCCCCTAGATAACTTTGGTGTTGGTTTGTTGCTTAGAACGTAGCATTGAGGTGTAAGAGCGGGGTTCTCGAGTCGATGTTATGTTTCTGATTTGTATCTACTGACGAAATTTTGGCTCAGTGTGAGAATATATGTAAGTACGATGGTCTAGTACAAAGCAGAAACTATCATCAACTCATCAAAATTAACTATATAAATGTAATCTGCAACAATAATTCATTCACTCAAGGCATTTTCATATACGAGGTACTCATTTACGTCGTGTCCTTAGAGCGAAAGAAGAGTTTGAAGATACCAAAGGGGTAATCATAATCCATATATCGAAGAAGAACAGACAACGCAATGGCCAAAAGAAAAAGCACAAAAGGACAAACAACGATCTACAAAACATACATATAAAACCAAAGATCGAGTAACACGAACCCCACTAAGAACCGGGGGTGAACTCAGGTGATCTGGAATGGTGAGCAGTTCCTGCTTCACTAGTGACACCCGTCGTGTTATTATAGTTACACAGTGGGGATCATGAGTCAGTGTTATGTTTCTGATTTGTATCTACTGACGAAATTTTGCTTCAGTATGAAAATATTATATATGTAAGTACGTTGGTCTAATACAAAGCAGACATTATCATTAATTCATCAAAACTAACTTATTCTCGCTGTATTAATGTAATCTGCACAACAATTCATTCACTCACTCATTTACTTGGGAGGAGCATAGCATTGTCCATGTACGAGTCACTCATTTACTTGAGAGGAGCATGGCATTGTCCATGTACGAGTCACTCATTTACTTGGGAGGAGCATGGCATTGTCCATGTACGAGTCACTCATTTACTTGGGAGGAGCATGGCATTTTCCATGTACGAGTCACTCATTTACTTGGGAGGAGCATGGCATTGTCCATGTACGAGTCACTCATTTACTTGGGAGGAGCATGGCATTGTCCATGTACGAGTCACTCATTTACTTGGGAGGAGCATGGCATTGTCCATGTACGAGTCACTCATTTACTTGGGAGGAGCATGGCATTGTCCATGTACGAGTCACTCATTTACTTGGGAGGAGCATGGCATTGTCCATGTACGAGTCACTCATTTACGTCGTGTCCTTAGAGCGAAGTGTGTAATTGGATCGTCCCAGAAAACCACCGTACGTCCCTATAGTCTGAATTGCGGCACACTCATGGGCAAATAGATCGTAGTTCTATCTATACTTCTGGGTGGGGCGTATTTCTATCTGTCTAAAATAATAATTATACTAACACGTCTTGTTTTTGGCATAGGGTTAGTGTTATGGTGCTTAATGCCACTTTCAACAAAATTTATGGAAATTATGAAAGAAAAATAAGTTGAATAGTGAAAAGATTTGGAAAATACAGAAGAAAATTGTGAAATGATATGGAAAATATTGATGAAATGTGAAATGATATGGAAAATATGGAAGAAAGGCAAGTTGAAATGTAAAATGATATGGAAAATATGGAAGAAAGGCAAGTCGAATAGTAAAAAGATAGGGAAAATATGGAAGAAAATAGTGAAATGATATTTTGGAAAATACAGAAGAAAATTGTGAAATGATATGGAAAATATGGAAGAAAAGTAAATTGAATAGTGAAAAGATATGGAAAATGCGGAAGAAAGGCAAGTCGAATAGTGAAATGATATGGACAATATGGAAGAATGGCAAGTTAAATAGTGAAATTTTGTGAGCTTGTGTTTTTAAGATTTAATGATGAAATAATTGATAGAATGTAACCCTTCTGTTACAGCTAATCAATGATAGCTATTCAATTTATTGTTGTCATTTTATGATAAATAAAAATCTACCGTTCATGAATATTTATTATTGTACCTCAGTATATGAACATCACTACAAAATTTTCTACATTAAAATTGCTATTGTTCTCCTTTTCCAGCTGTTTGACTATTGAGCGGTCCATAGTTTTTAAGACTATGGACCAGCAATGTGAATCGTTTTCGCGGACTTTTAGTTCCGCGACTGGATTGGATAACAGTTTTAGAATGAATCTTAACGGAGTGTCAACAGTCATGGGCTTTGGGCATGCGCCAACATTTTAACGCCCAAAACCGGCACGAGCCAGATCCGGAATACAATTGCGCTATTCTGGTACTCGTGACCCCTCGGATGAGTACCAAACTAGTAAAAAGTATGAAATAGCGGCAAAAATAAATTTCCGAATTTAAAAAAGATACTGAAAATAAAATCTGATGTTTAAAATGAGCCCATTCCAGTAAAAATAAACAATCATATTACTGTCTTATTTATTTACAAGTGCTATAAAATGACCTTTGATGACGTGTCGGGTCACTCATACAATCGTAACTACTCGGCCATTCTCGCTACCCTGTTATTTGCAGGGTAGCGAGAATGGCCGAGTAGTTACGATTGTCACTCATACACTCTACCAGCAATGGCCAGAATGAATGTTCCAGTGCTTCAAATTATCCTCGTAAGACTCGTTCTATAGACATATATGAGTGTGACTTCTCTGAGTTTGGTACACAATATAGTTGCAATGTATTTCCTTCACAATCACGAAACTGAAATCGAAATAATATGTTGGAAAAGACAAAAAATACACCATTCAACGGGTACAGGAATCTATGAGGGGGAGAACAAGGGGTAGTCTTCTCCCACTCCTCTTCTTTCTCTCTCCCTCAACTCCTTTCTCCCACCCCTTTCTCCCTTCTCCTCCTTTTTTCCTTTTGGGTTTATCTCCTGTCTCCCTCATTTTCCCCCCACCTCTCTCCATTCTGCTACCCTCTCCTTTCTCCCACCTCTGTCTCCCTTCACCCTTCCCCTCTCATCTATGTGGTCATGATTGTTGTGAATACCATACACACATTTGTGTTGCTCAGGGATGGAAATTTAATATTTTGGTGGCCCAGTGTTATACATATATGATCAAGCAAGAATGTTGAAAAAATAGTAACCCCGCTTAAGTTTTAGGGGTTATTGACTGGGCTCCTGTGAATGTCCATCACTGAATAGCACAGGCACTTGTTTCAATATCAAACATTTTACTCACTATTAAGTCGCCTTTAAATTTTTGATATTGAAACAAGTGCCTGTGCTGAATAGTGTAAAATTATTCTAAGTCTGGGGATAAATGTCATTATTTAAATGGATCATCTCACAACATGCAGCTTTATATACCTGCACTGTTAAAATAAGCCATCAAACACTATGCTCTTGTCTCTGTGAAAAAAATAATACCTCTATGAATAACATATTATATCATGTTAAAGGTAAAGGAGTATATTTTTCTTAATAAAAATAATGAGTCCAGGTGCTCACACATACTGATGATAAATTGGACATCTTCACTTCACATAAGAACTATATAAAAGAAATTAGTAAAAAAAAAAGAACAAAACAGATTTTTCACAACATTCTTGTACTAACGTTTTCACTGCTGTTACTGATCTTCAGGTACAATGTTTATTATATGTTATTCAGCTATCAGACAGGGTATATAATGTGACATTCCCGGCTTATGATCTATATTCCCTGAGGCGCAGTCGAAGGGAATGTCACATTATATACCCTGTCTGATAGCTGAATAACAGATATATTACGGATTTAACCTTTTTTTTTAAATACAACATCCAACTGTATTAAATAAATTTTCCTCTTTTATTTTCATTTTTCGTATCTCTAGATGTCCGTTTCCGTACCTTTGACGTCATTCTTCAATGGCGTCAAAATATGTGTCACGTCATATTTCATGTATAGGGTGTCTCATGTACTAAATTTCTAAATCAATACAGTTTCATATGTAGTAAATTTTATAAACTTTATAAATATAACATTAATATATCACATAACAAAACAACGGGTTTGCGAAACAGTTTCAATAATTTAAATGTTAACAACATGTAAATAAAACCTTGGTGTGGCCCCATGACGTCGAAAGTTTTCAAGGCTCAACGTTTTGTTTATTTGTTATGGTACAGCCGTGGAATATAGGAGTTTGCTGAATCGATCAGGTATTTGTGACGGAATTAATCGTTGTAATATTTTTTTGTTCATGCAGCCGTTTTGAGTATTGAAAACAGCATTTAATTTGGTAAAAATACATTTATTCTTCCGTATTATACCATTGATTCAGTGAAGTGTAATGTTTTGTCGTCCATGTTTTAATCGTTTTTGGGGACTTAAATATATACCCCGTCTGTTTTCCGAATATATGCTGACATTCAGGGTTGAAGAACCAATGAAAATATGTGTAACAAACTAAATTCGTAATATAAGTGTAATAGGTTCTTACATACGTTCTTGGGAAAGACCGGGTGATCTTCCACGAGTGATAGAAATTTTATATCTTTTCGCGAGTGGAGCGCAGCGAAACGAGCGAAAAGACACAACAATTTCTATCACGAGAGGAAGATCACCCGGGCTTTCCCAACAACGCATGTAAGTACATATTTCTTCCGTAAACCAACAACTTTCACTATCGCGAACTCCTAGAGACGCCCACCATTGATCAGTAACTAATTTGCATAAATTATCAGATCAATATCATTGAGCGTTATGAAATACACATCACATAAAATTGACTTTTGTGACACCGACTAATAAACTAAGTAGTTTTCTACTGATATTTGAGCTTTTCTCACTAATATTTCATTGAAAGTACAGTATTTTCCTTCATGAGACCACAGTCACTTGAAGTTTCAAAAATTTAAAAAAATAAGAAAACTTCGAAAAATTTTGGTCATCTATAAAAATTATTATAGATGACCAAAATTTTTCGAAGTTTTCTTATTTTTTAAAATTTTTGAAACTTCAAGTGACTGTGATGAGACACCCCATACATGAAATATGACGTGACACATATTTGACGTCATTGAAGAATGACGTCAAAGGTACGGAAATGGACATCTAGAAATACGAAAAAATGAAAATAAAAGACACAAATATATTTAATACGTTGGAGTCTGTATTTGAAAAAAAAAACAATGGTTAAATCCGTAATATATCTGTTATTCAGCTATCGGACAAGGGTATATAATGTGACATTCCCGGCTTAGGGTATATATTTAAACGATTTTTTTCATGTTAGAGGCGTTCTGGTTGGATGTCACAACGAGTAAAGACGAGTGCACGTGGACTCGTCTTACCTCGGTCGTCTTCACCCGAAAACGGCCATTTACGGAAGAATATATATTCTTCCGTAAATGGCCGTTTTCGGGTGAAGACGACCGAGGTAAGAAGAGCCCACGTGCACTCGTCTTTACTCGTTGTGACATCCAACCAGAACGCCTCTAACATGAAAAAAATCGTTTAAATATATACCCTAAGCCGGGAATGTCACATTATATACCCTGTCTGATAGCTGAATAACAGATATATTACGGAATTAACCATTGGTTTTTTTATTCAAATGCAGACTCCAACCGTATTAAATATATTTGTGTCTTTTATTTTAATTTTTTCGTATTTCTAGATATCCTTTTCCGTACCTTTGACGTCATTCTTCAATGACGTCAAAATATGTGTCACGTCATATTTCATGTATGGGGTTTCTCATGAAGGAAAATACTGTACTTTCAACAAAATATTAGTGAGAAAAGCTCAAATATCAGTAGAAAGCTCCTTAGTTTACCAATCGGTGTCACAAAAGTCAATTTTATGTGATGTGTATTTCATAACGCTCAATTTTATGATATTGATCTGATAATTTATGCAAATTAGTTACTGATCAATGGCGGGGGTCTCTAGGAGTTCGCGATAGTGAAAATTGTTGGTTTACGGAAGAAATAGGTACTTACATGCGTTGTTGGGAAAGCCCGGGTGATCTTCCACTCGTGATAGAAATTTTGTTTCTTTTCGCTCGTTTCGCTGCGCTCCACTCGCGAAAAGACATAAAATTTATATCACTCGTGGAAGATCACCCGGTCTTTCCCAAGAACGTATGTAAGAACCTATTACATGTATATGACGTTAACAATATATATATATATATAAGAAGTAGTATAGAAAATGTTTTTCATCTTCAACCAAGCCTGATTAACATAGAACAACTTTGGACATGCTGTATACCATTAAATAGGAACCTGGGCTATTGTTTTATTGAATTTATGTGAACTAAAATGCATCAATTGATTGAACAACTTACATAATTAGTTGCAAAATATTTTTTGTTTATACATGTATATATATTTTTTTTTTATTTTTAGGTCTACTCATTGAACCTGTTCTTAACAGGCTCTTGTATGTATTCAAGGATAGATGATCACAGCTATTTTTCTTTTTCAGTAAGTGTATTGCAATAGTATTACAAAACAACCGAACAGAACAGGAAATATATGTTATATTTGGCATTATATTGTACAAATACAATAATAGTATTGATAAATATCTTCTGGGAAAAAATGCCTGAAATGTGGATGACCAAAGATTAATGTTTGTTTTGAAAATTTGAGTGTACAGACATGATCTAAATAAATACCTTAGTTGTGATGAAAATATTATAATTAATTTGATTACTTTACAATGGATTATTTTTTCTGGCACAAAACTTTTGGAACCAATTTTTTCTTGAGTATTCAAGGGCGCAGTCAAAATTATATCAAAACATCAAAATTAAGACATGGGGGAACAAAGAATTTTATTTTCGGCCCAAAATAATGGTTATTAAAATTTCAAGGGCATTCACTGATAAAGTATAGATCATCATTTATTTACATGCTTAAAGTATATTATTCTATTAGGATATACGCCCTATGGAAATTGACCAGCCTATACCCCATTTGGTTGATGAATCCCAACCTACTCCTAACAACATGACCAATGAATTGATGAAAGACACACAACAGTTACCTGTACAGGTACGTTAAAAAAGATTGAATTTACACATTTTATAACAATATCCTCTTAATACAAAAAACGTAAGAGGGATCATATTAATATGAAAGGATCTGTTAATGCAGTGTGAAAAACCGAAAATTCCATTCTCAATTTAAAGACTTTGGGTCTATGAAAATTTTGTTGAACGAAAACTTAAGTAAAAGGCAGTCGGGGTCATTAAGTTTTATCAATGTCCGTCCAAAAAATGTTCGTCAAAAATTTCACAGCTTCTACTGGGCAGAATGATTTTATATAATTTCCTGCCAACAAGAAAGACAACTCTTGTAAAAAAGGAGATAACTCTGTAATTTGAAACGAGGGAATAACACACTAAAAACACAACCAGTCTGTTGTATTCAGAAATTGTCAAGTAATTTTGCAGTTCAATGGTGCTGTTAGTAAGTTTATCATTGAAGAATTATATGACTTGACCACAAATACGGATTTGTAAAACTTGAAAATTTAATGAGAAGGAAAAAAACATACACTTGCTCGCTAAGTAAATTTCTTAAAAATAGCTCATCATGATCTATAGTACCAGTACTTAATAAACATAATTTTATTTCCAGCTTGAAAATGTTGTTTTGGAGGAGGTTGTATTGGATGTCAAAGAAGTAAGACTGTTGGATCAAGAAAGAATTTTATCTTGCAATCACACCTTTTTGCAACCTCATAAAGGGGGTAGAATAACATTGAGACATATAAAGTCATTGACCTAATGAAGTTTCTGGTACCTTTTGATGTTTTGAGAAGAAAGGGAATGTAGTTGTGTATCAGTTCGTATCACAAAATTTTCTGCTTTTTTACATTTTTACTGATAAGCTGGGTAGGCGTGTATGGAAAATAAATGTAATTGTTTAACCAATCAGAATTAAGTATTTCTCCTACATTTATATATACCCCTCTCAAGAAAGAATATATTGCTTGACATGACTGTCCATCTGTCAAACCACTTACAAATACTAATAGCACTTCTGAATCTGATTCTGAGGATGAAAATCGAATAAGAGATGATGAAAAGTGCTGTGTATGCAAATTATTCACCCCAAAAGAAATCAGAGAGATCCCATGTTTAATATTCACGAAATGGCTACAATGTGACCAATACAAACACTGGGTTCATTTGGTCTACTCAACTGAAAAACGTGTGATCAAGAAAAGAGATGTATTTTTATGCCCCTATTGCAAGTGTGATTAGTATTGAAATCATGCTATCTATATTAATATTTAATAAAATGATTAATTTCCAGTTTGTTTAAAAAAAAACAATTTAAAAACAAGGACAAAATTAAAACACAAACACAGCAAAGATTAAAAACAAAGAAATGGTGCCATCACAAGATTATGTTTTACAAGATAACAAAAGGTGCTACGACAAAATTTTGAGTGACTGGAATTTCAGACCCGGTTCAAATGTATTCTGATAGGCTTGATGAACATGATTGATGGCTGAAATGTTCCTAACAAATTCATGACAAAATGTTGTAGTTACTATGGCGTCAATGAATCAGTACATTTCAATAATGTTTGAGAGATATCAGTTCAAATCTCTCTGGAAACTAATGATCTGGGTACATATTAGGTTTGTCAGCTACTAACAATGGAGACCCTTCACCCATTTCCCCCCAGGTGGCGTCGCTGTACCAACGGTGGTTAGGAAAACGTTTGTTTTCCGATAAACGCTTGTAACCAATGTAATCAAATGGCAATATCATTACCTACGTGGTGTCCTTGATCTGAAACGTTGCGTAATATGACGATAGGCACGGCCTATAGAGAGGACTGAAGTGAACATAATAGATTTTAATTTGATATTTCCAATAACTTTTTTTCTAGTTTATTTCACAGTGACCGGTAACAATCATAGCCTATAGGGCCCAATGCCTGCAATGCCAATGGCAATGTAAACTTGCATGTACGTGTTTTTTTACACTTCATTTAGTGTCTAATGACGTAAAATTGCACACGAGTTTTTTTTTTACTTCATTTGTTGTCTAATTACATAATATTGCACACGAGTTTTCAGACTAAATTGAACCCGATTGAAAATTGTACACGTATTTTTTTCACACTGTCTATAGCATAGAGTCTAACCACAGGCACTCGACGTTCAATGAATAAAATGTAGGGTCAATGTGGAAAAAAAATAGTGCCACTGTTATAATCACTCGACGTTCAATGAATAAAATGTAGGGTCAATGTGGAAAAAAATAGTGTCACTGTTATACTCTTTATTATAACAGTGGCACTATTTTTTTTCCACATTGACCCTACATTTTATTCATTGAACGTCGAATGCCTGTGGTCTAACCATGTAAATTTGCGTACTCGCTTTTGCTTCAAAAACAATACAAGAAGAGTTTTAAGATCCCCAAGCGCAAGGGCAGGCAATACAATGGCCAAAAGAAAAAAGACAATCACTGATCTACAAAACATTACACAGAAAACTATCATTTCCCCCCACAGCGATATATTTTTTAACAGGAAGCAAAAATCTGATTTTTAATTTTTGGACATAGAAAAAGATCAGTAAATTTCCTTCAAATTTTTATCATAAATTTCTCGTTGAGAACTGTAGGGCCGGATTAATGATATTTTTGCTTCTTTCGTGTCAATTTATTTTGTTTCTTTAAAATTTCACCACATAATTAATATATTATTTTTCAGAAAAAAACATCCTAAAAGTTAAATGGTCGTCCCCTTAATGACATGAATGTGTGTCTCCGCCGCGTCCATGCAGCTTCGTATAATACGAACCGCATCGGTGGCGTAATGGTTAGAGTGCTCGCCTCGAATGCGGTAGATCGTGGGTTCGAGCCCCTGTCGGGTCATACCAAAGACTATACAAATTGATATGTGTTGCTTCTCTGCTAAGCACGCAGTATTAAGGAGATAGAGCAAGAACTGGTCGGCTCGGAATCAGGATAATGTGTCCGAGTGGGGCGACATGTCTATCCGCGAACTGTTGTTTTAGTGAGCTAGCAATATAAAAATCCAACTCAGCGTGTTGGTCTAGTACAAAGCGGACCTCATCATCATCTCATTGAAAATTAACTTGTTCTCGCCATGATATAGCTGGAAAATTGCTGAATTGGCGTTAAACAGCAACAATCACTCGTATAAAACGTATCCGGATTTCAAGAACCTTATGCAAGAAAGTTCAACATTTTAATTATTGCTTCTGATTCGCGGATTTGTCCCGATAAGATTGATTCCTTAAAAAGTTAAACTTCAAAGAGATAAGTTGCATTTTAATGCCTGGTGCTTTAACCATTCATATGATTTTCTTCTATCATCATATGTAGCACGATGACTATCGTGTAATTTAACCAAATATATTTTGTATTTAGTGTAGAGGTTGTTAAATAGCTTGTATTACCGACCGTTGAAACGAAACAATACACTTCTTGTTTCGTGATTGTCAGTTTTATTCGGCCCGTTTTATTGGTGGAGTAAACCGGAGTTCCCTGAAAAAACCACCGACCTGCTGCAAGTCACTGACAAACTTTATCACATAGAAATCACATTAATATTATTACCAATTAAAAATAGTTAAGCGACTGTTGATGAAATATAAAATCCACACATGACTGTTGATGAAAATAAATTGTGCACATGACTGTTCATGAAAAAAAAATCAACATTATCTATAATACGACCCAGGCATTCACGTTTGATTTTTTTTTTATCAAAATCTCCAGAATGTTTGATGCCTTTATTTGAATGGCTTAAGATAAAGCTGAAATCGTAAAATTTATAATTTTGCTTTTTCCAATTTTCGCAAAATTAGAGCCCACGCGAACAGTTTGACTAAAAATGGCAAAATTAACACCCCTTCGAAAATAACCACTTAAATAGTAGATTAATAAATGTAGACATTTATGTTTAAGACAGAATATGTTTTTAACATCATGTTGGGGGTCAGTGAGTAATTGTTGTTTACGGCAATTTTTTAGCTATATATAACCAACTGACATTACCCCGAACTGAGAGGTTATTTTACTTTAAAATCACTTCTTCATAGTGGATTGAAACAAGTGATGTCACTCTTTACTTTGGGGAGTACAAGAGCAGTCCTTGTAGTGGCATTAGCCTACTCTTTTCCGGATATCTTTAAAGTGATCATGGCATTGATCTCCCCTTACACAAACCAGCCTTTTATTGTCCCCATCCAACGGACTAGCATCGTTTCTTGAGACCACCCTAGACAATGGCGTCAAGGTTGTCGAAAAGGTTATAACAAGTAAATTCAGGTTTCATTTAATAGCAATATATGCATTGGGGTGTTTTCGCAATTTCAGCTGCACACCCCGTTTACTGTACAAAATTACCTTGAAGAGCCCCAACCCCCGTGAGACTAGTGAAAGTATGAATTTTAATGTTATTGATATAAAAAACAATTAACCTGAAAACTGTTTACATATTGATATCTGATGTCTTTTTTACATAAAAAAAATGTCACAAAATTTATGGGCCACCATTATGCCATTTGGGCCAGTGACTAATATTTTACTGGCCCAAACACAATTTTTCGGGCCACTGATATCACGACGAGAACAAGTTAATTTTCAATAAGATGAAGATGAGGTCCCAACACGCTTAGTTGTTTTTTTTATATAATATATATATATATCTTAAAAATGATATAGGGGTGCATATTTTATATCTTAAACACGAGCCACTGTGGTTGGAATCCGGAACAGAACAGTACATAAAATTCGCCAAGAATAATTAATGCATGTGAAATTGATCGAAATTATTTTATTCTAACCATTAATAAACGATTTTTACCATGAAAGTAGAAAATCACGATACAACAAAACTAGGAAACCAACACGAAAATCTTTTAAAAAGGGAAATACAAAGAATGTGAACAAATATCAAACTTTGTTTAACAACGTACGTACACGTGTACTATAGTTTCCTCATTCTACATGTATTGTACGTATGCTATGCGTATTTACTATTAAATTACAAAATTATTGAAAATATTGATTTTTGCTCATGGAGAACATAAGAAAAAATTAATAAGAATGTATTCAATCATCAGTTTATTTTATATTCGCATTCACAGTTAGTAACAGGTGCCCGTGACCCAGATATGATTGCAACGTTCATTACGTTGTCCTTGTCTTATTTCAACGTAATGACGTGATCACTTTAGTAATTTAGTAAGATATCAGAAGATGGTTACAACTTATGATGCATTTGTTGTTAACTTGAGGAATATTGTTATATAAATAAAAAAATAATTATTGTTGGATAATTAGATATAAAAATTGTGTTTGAAATAATAGTTTACATAGGTTACAAACGTCTAAGCGATAATAAAACGCTCCGCTAACCACCGTTGGTACTCGAGCAACACCTGTTGAGTAAATTTGGGTGAATGGTCTCCATTACAATACATATAGCTTTTATAGTACAAAGTAGTACATTTCAATAATGTTGAAAAGATGTCAGTTCAAATCTGACTGGAAGCTAATCTATGGGTTTATTTTAATATATGCTTGATCATGTTGACTGCATTAACTAACTTGGTCACAAGTTCCTAGCTTAATGAAAGTTTTGAAGAACTACTCCTTTTTCAGTGTGATTTTTACACAACCGCAAAAATGTTGTGTAATGGTTAGCATGCTCACCTTTAATGTGGTAGATCCATGGGTTCTAGCCCCTGTCTAGTCAAACCAAAGATTATAAAATTGGTAAGAATGCAGCATTAAGGAGTAAGAACAAAGAATGGTCGGGTCAGAATCAGAATAATGTTTCAGAGTGGAACGACATATCTACCCACAGACTGTTGTTTCAATGAACTAGCACTCTAAAAATCCAACTAAGGGTGTTGGTCTTTTAATTTTTTGTATCTAAATGTGTTTCCTGTTGCTCATGTTTAAATAGTTTACACATGACATGTTATAGTTTATGTTTCTTGTTTAAAAATTCTATGAATAGAATGTTTTTATCCCCCATATGAGTGTTGTTTTTCATGTAAAATTATTAAATATTTTGGGCTTTGTTCATTTACCTGAAAAGTCTTAGACAAATATTTTGAAAGCAAAGGAGTTTTTTTAATCTTATTACATGTAGTATGTTTTGGGGGGAGGGTGGAACTTGTGTCAGATTTTTAACTTCTCAATTCAATAACTAAAGAATAGAGAAAATTGTATAGTGTCCCCTAATATTAACTTTTTGATGTTAAAAGCAATAAAATTTTCATTCAATCATTAACTTAAGACTTCACCAGGATGATGGGAATGTGTTTTATTACCCATTCTTCAATGTTCCAGTTCATAGTTTTGTTATTTTACAACATTGTTATTATACATGTAGCTGACCTTTTAATGTTTTGTTTTTGCAATAAATATTTTCTTGTTAATGAATATTTGTTTAATTTTTGTGCTCTATAATTTACAAAAGTTGTCAGTTGAATCATTTACAAAGTACATGTGCATGTACATATCTTGCCCAACCAAGACTGACTTGTTCCTGAATTTAACACTTTTTCCATACTAATCCTTATATGTTATTATTGGTCTCCTGACATTGGCATAAACAAGAAAGGATGGAGTGCCTCATGAACAGAAACCACACCATAATAATGTGCTTGACATACATGTAAGGATGGAACATGAGTGTTAATGTATAGCCCTGTATCAGTGCATACTATTTAACCCCTGTCTGTCCCTCCCTTTTTGTAATATTCTGTAGTGTGTTTAATGTACAAATACTAAACGTGTGCATTCCTACAGGATTTTGACTTCTAAAAAATCACAAAATGATATATAGTTGAACTAAGTCATTTTTAAGTTAGTACATCAAAGGTATCTTACACACACAGACTATACATTCTCTAACAAAAGGGGCATACCAGTTTTAAGTTGGGCCTTTTAAAAAGTTTTATTTGATGCGCCATAATATGATAATTTACAAATTGCATGTTTAATGTGATATAAATATGATAAACTATAAAACCATGCAGAAGTCTAACATAATGCCAACTTTAAAGCATTAACATTGCAAAGCTGGTTTTTGTACGAATACCTGCCAGTCGCTTAGGGGGGAAATACTTATTTTGATTTCCCTTTCTTATAAGGATCCCCCCTTTTTTTATAGGATAGTCAGACAACAAAATATACGAGATTTAGATTAATTTTCTTCAAGTTAATCGATAAGTACTCGCTAGGATGATATATTTTATTTATTCTTGCAGGTCTATGATGTTTTGTAAACAGTACTATTTTATTTGCGAGGTTGTGTCACAATATCCTTGGAAGTTGGAACTACTATAGATGAATATTCACACGATCTCTCATTATTTTCAAGATCTACGGGATACATGTAGTCATAAATTATTTTCCTAACCAACAAATTCACGAAAACTTCCTTACGACCGTGACGATATGTGCATAACTGCCACGATGAATAAACTGCGTCACCGTGTTTACAAATGCAATGACCTCTTGTTTACGTTTGTTTACTCCGATTGATTTATAATATTGTTTGATCATAAATTTTGTCAATTTAATCCAACTAAATTTTACAAATATAAACAATTTAACTTTCTGGAAATCCCCCCTTTAAGAACTTTTGGATCCGCACCTGCATTTTATTTTATTAAAACATGCACATCATCATTCATAACGAAGCGAGGGAAATCTGGAATAAATATAGACCCGTCACCGACTTTGTAAGGGTTGTTAGTGTTGGCGCATGCCCAAAGCCCATGACTGTTGACACTCCCGTAAGATTCATTCAAATTTTTTTATTTATTCGGAGCACTCGGACTTCATCGGCTATTAACGAAAACTCTGAAATTTTTTAAAAACTTCAAAATTTCAAAATTTTTAAAAAAATTCAAAATTTCAAAAATTTTCAAAAATTTCAAAATTTTCATAAGATTTCAAAATTTTCATAAGATATCAAAATTTTCAAAAAATTTCAAAAATTTCAGTTTTCATTAAATTTCATAAAATTTCAAAATTTTCAAACAAATTCAAAATTCTAAAAAAAAATTTTTTTTTTAAAGTTCATAAAATTTTAAAATGTCAAAAATTTCAAAAAAATTAAAAATTTTCATAATACTTGTAGTCACCATGTACATTTATGTTGAAGTCTACTTTCTCAAAAGAATCATTATGAATGACTGGGGAAATAGCATAAAAATGGCCATGAGACAATATTCAGATTTATAATGCAAAAAACTGGCAAAAGATGCGTGATTTTATTGGTCTTTATCATTTTGAGGTGATCATTCAACTATGAGTTTGATATTTTTAATACAATGACAATAGTACACAAATTTTCAAGCGACATCACAGATATTGCATACAAATTACTTGTGTTTCCATGCGACATCACATATATTGCATACACATTACTTGTGTTTCCATGCGACATTACAGATATTGCATACACATTACTTGTGTTTCCTTGTGACATCACAGATATTGCATACAAATTACTTGTGTTTCCTTGCGACATCACAGATATTGCATACAAATTACTTGTGTTTCCTTGCGACATTACAGATATTGCATACACATTACTTGTGTTTCCAAGCGACATCACAGATATTACATACAAATTACTTGTGTTTCCTTGCGACATCACAGATATTGCATACAAATTACTTGTGCTTCCATGCGACATCACATATATTGCATACAACACACTTGTTTTTCCTTGCGTCATCACAGATATTGCATACAAATTACTTGTGTTTCCATGCAACATCACAGATATTACATACAAATTACTTGTGTTTCCTTGCGACATTACAGATATTGCATACACATTACTTGTGTTTCCTTGTGACATCACAGATATTGCATACAAATTACTTGTGCTTCCATGCGACATCACATATATTGCATACAAATCACTTGTGTTTCCTTGTGACATCACAGATATTGCATACACATTACTTGTGTTTCCATGCGACATCACAGATATTGCATGCAAATTACTTGTGTTTCCTTGCGACATCACAGATATTGCATACACATTACTTGTGTGTCCATGCGATATCACAGATATTACATACAAATTACTTGTGTTTCCTTGTGACATCACAGATATTGCATACACATTACTTGTGTTTCCATGCGACATCACAGATATTGCATACAAATTACTTGTGTTTCCATGCGACATTACATATATTGCATACAAAACACTTGTGTTTCCTTACGACATCACAGATATTGCATACAAATTACTTGTGTTTCCATGCGACATCACATATATTGCATACAAAATACTTGTGCTTCCATGCGACATCACATATATTGCATACAAAATACTTGTGTTTCCATGCGACATCACAGATATAGGATACAAAATACTTGTGTTTCCATGCGACTTCACAGATATTGCATACAAAATACTTGTGTTTCCATACATGTTTGTGGGGGAAAAAATCCGATCCTTTCCTCATTCATTACATATCACGAGGCTTGTAATAAGAGTAACACGATGGGTGGCACTAGTGGAGCAGAAGCAATTTACTTTTCTGGGGAACCTCAGTTATCCCCCCTGTGCTTTAGTAGGTGATGTGTTGCTCAATCTTTAATCTTCTGTGTATTGATTAGTCTCCCACTGAGGGTAGATTTGCCCTGACCATAACAAAAGTGGATAAATCCCTGCTTGGTCAATTTTCTGTTTTACAGATTGATTTCTTCGTGTTACGTACGTAGAGACCAAATTGATACTCTTATCATATTTAATTAGTAAGTGATTGTTGCTTAACGCCAAAAGGAACAAAACTCCAGCAAGCTACATCACGAAAAGTACGAGTTATATTCAAGGAGATGACAATGATGCCCGCTTTGTACTAGACCAACAAGCTCAGTCGGATATTAATAGTGTTATCACACTGAAACACCAATTCGCGTGACGACATGTCGCTCCGCAGTCCACGGGAAGACATGTCGCTCCGTTCGGCTACATTACTCTGATTTAACAGGGGCGGATCCAGGATTTCAAGTTAGGGGGGACGCACTTAAAAAAATTGCGCCGAGCGGAGGGAGGCGCAAAAATTGTTGGGGTATTTCGTGTGAAAAATTTCGATTTTACGCCCCCTGGATCCACCCCTGGATTGTACTGACCCATCCTGTATTTGTAGCTTAAAAGCAACAAATACCAACTAAATAGTCTTTGACCCGACCGTTGCTTGAACCTGCGATCTATCAAAATTTACAACATGAATGCGCCGTTCTTTTCCGTTGATATTTTTTGTGTTTATATACCAGAATGTAAGCAAGAGCTAAGAACTATGAAATATTAAACGCAGATACGTGATATTGCACACTTTAAATCTGTGCTGTAGTTTTATTACTCTCAAGAGAGACGTGCAATAATCAACCACCTAGATGTGATATTGCATGGCTCCATGTTACAAATCATTTATACCACGGTTTTCCGAGTTAAAGGATAAAACAATCCCAGGCTTCGCGTTCGATTGTTTAAATATTACATTGTAGAAAATAGTGTATCATCAAAGAGGGTAAATTAAGAAGTTCATCTGAAAAGGGTTAATTGTAATTCTGAAATAACAGATTTATTATAAATAAGTTATTGTAAATAACGTTTCATGCTCTTCTAATGGTTTCATATGATAAAGTAAACCAGATACTGATTTCATCCTATTTTCTGACGTGGCACTGGTAAACCTGATCCTCATCTCACTCTAGTGTATGATGCAATATCACTCATTTTCCAAGAACATGCAGCAAGCTATGTTCGCATATAGGGCTAATAAACAACTAAATAGATACAGACAAATCTGCACATGCTGTCACCTCTATTAAGCAGTCACTCGTATTAAGAGATCACATTTTCCTGTCCTGTTATAGAAAATTTCATATGAATTGAATCTCTTTTATGAGGTCACCTGTCTTATAAGGTCACCTTTTCTTTGACCCAAAGGTGACCTCTTAACATAGGTTTGACTGTATGTGGAAAATATTTGGACATCTCATGTGGTCGAGAATTATTTTCACATATATTTACATTTATAAAACACATTTTATTACATAAGCGACAAAAATATGAAGGTTTTAGTTTATTAGAATATTGATGAGATTATCACATGTTGCTGAACACGTGACCAAGCTTCATCAAAACAATTTGAGAGAATGAATGCATAATTTGGTGTTAAATTTTTTTGAGTAAATTTAAAGTAAGGATCAACTTTTTGTGATTGGATTTATCATTGTTAGTTGACGATTTGAGGTTAATCAACACATATACGAGTGAGTGAGTGAGTGAGTGAGTGAGTGGGTGAGTGAGTGAGTGAGTGAGTGAGTGAGTGAGTGAGTGAGTGATTATTGTGCAACGCCAAAATGAGCAATTTATCAGCAATATCATGGCAAGAACAAGCTATCCTCGATGAGATGACAATAATGTCCGCTTGGTATTAGACCAACACGCTTAGTTGGATTTTTATAGCGCAAGCTCACTGAACCAGCAGTCTACGGTTAGACATGTCGCTCCATTCTGAAACATTATCATGATTCTTAGCCAACCAGACTTTGTTCTTTATCCTTGAGGGAAGAAGAAACAACTACCCATTTAATAGTCTTTGGTTTTGATTGACCGGGATTCGACCCAAAATGGCTATATATATTAGTGTGCACGACGCGTTTCTGGAATAACGTTCGTCAGGTACGCTAAAAATCGAAAGGTTGGAAAGCAAAATAATCTAAAAGCCTTTGGGAGCAAGAAAACCAAAGGGCCTAAACATGATAGCCAAAATCGACTGAGGTCATAGAAACAATGCAAATGTCAGAGTCTATGATACATGACTCATGCCTCAATTTTGTTAGTGCTGTTCAAGCATTAACACCATCGTTGACTTAAGAAATAAATTCTGGCTTCCATGATTTATTTCGATTCTGATATGTCTAAGAGTACAAATAAGGTAGTATACTTTGATTAGAAGACGGTAATTTATATTTACGTTTGCAGAATATGTCACACACAATTTATGCTGCCAAATTCGAGCAGACGATAATTCATCAACATGTAAATTTACGACGGGAAAGTCAGTCACATGCACCGACGCATGTGCTAATGAGATTATACCTAATCGATAAATCGCTCGTTTTTCACAAAGCGAAAGAAGGACATCATGTTAGAACATGTTATAACTATAATTTACACAATGCATTTGCCCTTAGATTTACAGTAACGAACGAGAAAAAGTTTGGAATAATGAATTTGTTGAATGTTCTACCCTGCTTCAAGAAAATCCCGAAAACTATAAATATAGAAATAATTCTGTATTTTTAAAAAAGATATTCAAAATCCAATAGTGGGGGTTGAGGATGCTAAAATTAAATTAAATAATTTGATCAACGGCTGTTCGGCATATGTGACAGTATACACAGGTGTTATGTAGGTGTTATAATGAAATAAGGGAAAGGACTTCACTAATGTTGTCATAACTTGTGTCCAATCCCATTTGCAACTCATTGTATGCAAATAAAATATGCTTAAACTAATGAAATATATGTAAATTAGATGACATCTTGCACATAATAAAGACAGTTGGGAGTTTTATGATCGAAATTTTAGAGTTATTACAATACATTCAATGTCATCTTGGTGGATACAGGTGGAAATGTGGATTAGTACAATGCATGATGTAAAAGATATTCATGAAATGGGTACAAATCAATCGTATCACACATCACAAAATTAACATAATTTGTCATTGGTATCTACGGGATATTGTGTGCGTTACCATTGCAAGAAATAAACGTTAGAGAATACCGAAGGGGCAATAAAAAATGGACAATCCAGAGAAACTGGCAACATATGGTACACAAGACGAAGACAAAAAAAAACAAAAAAAAACAAAAAAACAACACAAATAACGTAAATAAGACACGAGCCCCTCTACTATGTTTAATTCCATGTAATTATACCCCCAACTTTTATGTGTGTAACTGAATGCACCCAGCTTTGAAATGTTGGCATAATGAGGGAGTGGGTCCAATAATGGATAATCGTCATCTTTTATACAAATAATAGTCTTCGTCGCCTAGGATTTTCAGAAAAACAGATTTAGAGCTTCATTTGCTTCCAGGGATAATAGGCAATAAGTCAGAGGAAATGGGTCCCACATGGTTTGCTTTAAAACTCTCATCATGATCCTAACCCCCATCACCAATTTGCCCAGAGGTTTTAATACAGTATTTACAATGATATGATGGAACAGAGAAGGACAATGCAGTGTCAGGTTTTGCTAAAGGTGTTACAGGTTTTTTTGTGAACAATAGCAAACATATTTCAGCTCATAATGTACCTTTAACGTTGGCTCAATACAATATGCAGTGAATTGTTAACAGAAGGATTGCTGGTACATTTATTAACTCCTATTTCGATGACATGCCAGATTCCCCAACATGCAGATCCCAATCCCCCCGCCTATAAAAGAAAATTTAGGATGATAAAGTATTCATCTTATCCAAAAGGGAGATCAGTCAATGATTTTATTCCAGAAATATTGTTATCACTTCAATATGCTCTGGTAATAAAAACGTAAATATCAAATTTAGCACTCATGACAAGTGTTTGGAATAACCCTCATAAGGTAAGTTCAAAGCCAAAATATTTGAAAGCAAAAATAATTTAAAAGTCTTTGAGAGCAAGAAAATTAAAAGGTATATCTGATAAACAATGTCAAAGTTGAAGCATTGACTACTGGGCGGACGATAGACTCGGAGACTAATGGAATACCAGCAAACGGATCGACACACTGACTACTGGGAGGACGATAGACTCGGAGACTAATGGTACACCAGCAGAGGGATCGACACAGAGACTACTGGGAGAACGATAGACTCGGAGACTAATGGTACACCAGCAGAGGGATCGACACACTGACTACTGGGCGGACGATAGACTCGGAGACTAATGGTACACCAGCAGAGGGATCGACACACTGACTACTGGGCGGACGATAGACTCGGATACTAATGGTACACCAGCAGAGGGATCGACAGAGTGACTACTGGGAGGACGATAGACTCGGAGACTAATGGTACACCAGCAGAGGGATCGACACACTGACTACTGGGAGGACGATAGACTCGGAGACTAATGGTACACTAGCAGAGGGATCGACACAGTGACTACTGGGAGGACGATAGACTCGGAGACTAATGGTACACCAGCAGAGGGATCGACACACTGACTACTGGGAGGACGATAGACTCGGAGACTAATGGTACACCAGCAGAGGGATCGACACAGTGACTACTGGGAGGACGATAGACTCGGAAACTAATGGTACACCAGCAGAGGGATCGACACAGTGACTACTGGGCGCACGATAGACTCGGAGACTAATGGTACACCAGCAGAAGGATCGACACAGTGACCACTGGGCGGACGATAGACTCGGAGACTAATGGTACACCAGCAGAGGGATCGACACAGTGACTACTGGGCGGACGATAGACTCGGAGACTAATGGTACACCAGCAGAGGGATCGACACACTGACTACTGGGCGGACGATAGACTCGGAGACTAATGGTACACCAGCAGAGGGATCGACACAGTGACTACTGGGAGGACGATAGACTCGGAGACTAATGGTACACCAGCAGAGGGATCGACACAGTGACTACTGGGAGGACGATAGACTCGGAGACTAATGGTACACCAGCAGAGGGATCGACACAGTGACTACTGGGCGGACGATAGACTCGGAGACTAATGGTACACCAGCAGAGGGACCGACACACTGACTACTGGGAGGACGATAGACTCGGAGACTAATGGTACACCAGCAGAGGGATCGACACACTGACTACTGGGCGGACGATAGACTCGGAGACTAATGGTACGCCAGCAGAGGGATCGACACACTGACTACTGGGAGGACGATAGACTCGGAGACTAATGGTACACCAGCAGAGGGATCGACACAGTGACTACTGGGCGCACGATAGACTCGGAGACTAATGGTACACCAGCAGAGGGATCGACACAGTGACTACTGGGCGCACGATAGACTCGGAGACTAATGGTACACCAGCAGAGGGATCGACACACTGACTACTGGGCGCACGATAGACTCGGAGACTAATGGTACACCAGCAGAGGGATCGACACACTGACTACTATGAGGACGATAGACTCGGAGACTAATGGTACACCAGCAGAGGGATCGACACACTGACTACTGGGCGGACGATAGACTGGGAGACTAATGGTACACCAGCAGAGGGATCGACACACTGACTACTGGGCGGACGATAGACTCGGAGACTAATGGTACACCAGCAGAGGGATCGACACAGTGACTACTGGGCGGACGATAGACTCGGAGACTAATGGTACACCAGCAGAGGGATTGACACAGTAACTACTGGGAGGACGATAGACTCGGAGACTAATGGTACACCAGCAGAGGGATCGACGCAGTGACTACTGGGAGGACGATAGACTCGGAGACTAATGGTACACCAGCAGAGGGATCGACACACTGACTACTGGACGGACGATAGACTCGGAGACTAATGGTACACCAGCAGAGGGATCGACACACTGACTACTATGAGGACGATAGACTCGGAGACTAATGGTACACCAGCAGAGGGATCGACACACTGACTACTGGGCGGACGATAGACTCGGAGACTAATGGTACACCAGCAGAGGGATCGACACACTGACTACTGGGCGGACGATAGACTCGGAGACTAATGGTACACCAGCAGAGGGATCGACACAGTGACTACTGGGCGGACGATAGACTCGGAGACTAATGGTACACCAGCAGAGGGATCGACACAGTGACTACTGGGCGGACGATAGACTCGGAGACTAATGGTACACCAGCAGAGGGATTGACACAGTAACTACTGGGAGGACGATAGACTCGGAGACTAATGGTACACCAGCAGAGGGATCGACGCAGTGACTACTGGGAGGACGATAGACTCGGAGACTAATGGTACACCAGCAGAGGGATCGACACACTGACTACTGGGCGGACGATAGACTCGGAGACTAATGGTACACCAGCAGAGGGATCGACACACTGACTACTGGGAGGACGATAGACTCGGAGACTAATGGTACACCAGCAGAGGGATCGACACAGTGACTACTGGGCGGACGATAGACTCGGAGACTAATGGTATACCAGCAGAGGGATCGACACACTGACTACTGGGCGGACGATATACTCGGAGACTAATGGTACACCAGCAGAGGGATCGACACAGTGACTACTGGGCGGACGATAGACTCGGAGACTAATGGTACACCAGCAGAGGGATCGACACACTGACTACTGGGCGGACGATAGACTCGGAGACTAATGGTACACCAGCAGAGGGATCGACACAGTGACTACTGGGCGGACGATAGACTCGGAGACTAATGGTACACCAGCAGAGGGATCGACACACTGACTACTGGGCGGACGATAGACTCGGAGACTAATGGTACACCAGCAAAAGGATCGACACAGTGACTACTGGGACGACGATAGACTCGGAGACTAATGGTACACCAGCAGAGGGATCGACACACTGACTACTGGGCGGACGATAGACTCGGAGACTAATGGTACACCAGCAGAGGGATCGACACACTGACTACTGGGCGGACGATAGACTCGGAGACTAATGGTACACCAGCAGAGGGATCGACACAGTGACTACTGAGAGGACGATAGACTCGGAGACTAATGGTACACCAGCAGAGGGATCGACACAGTGACTACTGGGCGGACGATAGACTCGGAGACTAATGGTACACCAGCAGAGGGATCGACACACTGACTACTGGGCGGACGATAGACTCGGAGACTAATGGTACACCAGCAGAGGGATCGACACACTGACTACTGGGAGGACGATAGACTCGGAGACTAATGGTACACCAGCAGAGGGATCGACACAGTGACTACTGGGCGGACGATAGACTCGGAGACTAATGGTACACCAGCAGAGGGATCGACACAGTGACTACTGGGAGGACGATAGACTCGGAGACTAATGGTACACCAGCAGAGGGATCGACACACTGACTACTGGGAGGACGATAGACTCGGAGACTAATGGTACACCAGCAGAGGGATCGACACAGTGACTACTGGGCGGACGATAGACTCGGAGACTAATGGTACACCAGCAGAGGGATCGACACACTGACTACTGGGCGGACGATAGACTCGGAGACTAATGGTACACCAGCAGAGGGATCGACACAGTGACTACTGGGCGGACGATAGACTCGGAGACTAATGGTACACCAGCAGAGGGATCGACACAGTGACTACTGAGAGGACGATAGACTCGGAGACTAATGGTACACCAGCAGAGGGATCGACACAGTGACTACTGGGCGGACGATAGACTCGGAGACTAATGGTACACCAGCAGAGGGATCGACACACTGACTACTGGGCGGACGATAGACTCGGAGACTAATGGTACACCAGCAGAGGGATCGACACAGTGACTACTGGGCGGACGATAGACTCGGAGACTAATGGTACACCAGCAGAGGGATCGACACACTGACTACTGGGAGGACGATAGACTCGGAGACTAATGGTACACCAGCAGAGGGATCGACACAGTGACTACTGGGCGGACGATAGACTCGGAGACTAATGGTACACCAGCAGAGGGATCGACACAGTGATAGTAATAACGATCAAGACAGTCATAGTCATACATATGTAGATATCACACTTAATGCGACACATGTTTGGAATAGCCTTCACCAGGTACGCTCAAAGCCAAACTATTTGAAAGGCAAATAAAATAGCAAAAGATGCCAGTGCAGATATTAAAAGATTTAAATCATCATGGTATTTGGGTTTTTCTTTGGCAAATGTAATGTGGAAATGACATATATGAAAGTGCTCCTATATCCAGAGAATGATAAGTTGATTGTTTTTAAATCGAACAACTTAGACTATATTGAGAAGTTTCTATATATTAGTTGCTCTTCTTCTGGTCTAATAATTGACAGATTTAGTACAGCATTAGAATGGAAATGCCAAAGTCAAATTCCGGAAGGTATAGATTTTAGTATGCTGATGATATTATTTTTTTTCATTATGACACAAACTGATCAATCATGTAAACAATATTTGCACAAGTTGTTGAAAATTTGTTGTGGTTGTGGGCACAAGACGAAGACAAACAAAACACACAAACACAACACAACACGGATAATTAAAGGGACGAGCAACACGGACACTACCAGAAGGTAGGGGTGAACTCATTTGCTCGAGAAGAATTTGATTTTGATTGTTGGTGTTTAACGCCACTTTCAGCAATATTTTACTTATATCATTGCGACCAGTTTTAGTGGTAAAAGAAGCCGGAGTACCCGGAGAGAACCATCTGTGAGTCGAGTGCACCCTTGTTTGTAATTTACAAAGCCGGGCGCGAACCCACGCCGTATTGGTGATAAGCTTGTATAAGTTGTTAGGTAATCCAACTACCTAATTCATTGAGCCACCCGGGCTCGAGAAGGATAAGCAGATCATTTTTCTTATAAGACTACAGTTCTCATATTATTAGAAATAAAATTAGATATCAGAATACAGGAGACAAGATGCATTGCAGAAAATGCATTGTTTTCACAGATTTATAGACCAAGGTTACATAAAATATGAGTTCTCCAGAACAAAATAAGCTGAAACATTAACATTTATCTATCTTTGTTCTTATAAATGTTATGAGCAGGGTCGGATTATCCTATAGGGCCGTATATGCTCTATAGCCTAGGGCCGCTCAAGCTTGAGGTGCTCTGCTAAAAGATTTTCAAATATAATTTTTGAAGCTATATATATATAAATGTCGCTAAAATATATCACGAGTAAAAACTATTGAAGACAGGTGCGGGCGAGTTAAAGGGTGGCTCCGTCTAATTAGGACCCCTTAATTTCATTAGCCTAGAGGTCCCAAAATGTCATATTCCGACCCTGGTTATGAGAGTTTCTGTCGTCATTTTAGCATTAAATTCATTTTAAACCTTACCAAATATGAACAATCTACTCAAACACCTAATACATGTATATAAAAGACTTACCAGAAAAATGTGCAAAATGTTCTAAACAAGGATGATAAATGTACTCTAATGAAGACGTTCGCACCAAATAAGGTTAACATCCAAAAGAGTACTTCTCTAAGAAGGATAAACCAGGAAGTTCATCTAAAAACAGGTATACTTAATTCTGAAATAACAATATAATCATATGAAAACACTGATATCAGGTACACAATACATGTAGGGGTTAGGGTTATGGTGTTTAGCGCCACTTTCAACAATAATTCAGTTATAATGTGGCGGTCAGTTTTATTGGTGTAGGAAACCGGAGCACCCGGTGAAAACCACCGACCTGCCACAAGCCAATGACAAACTGACATGACAACTTAATTATATGAAAACACAAATATCAGGTACAGAATATATGTAATAAAAAAATTAATTACACTGAAAATGACATTAAATTGGAAATAAATAGAGAATACATTTATCAGCTTGAAAAGTGATTCACCTTGTTATGCATTGCACAGATTTTCCTCTAAATGACATTGTTTCCTAAAATGAAACAGGGAGGGCGGGAGGGGGTGGTCGGCGTGGTCGTGATCGTATGTAGTTGATTTACAACTACCTATGCACTCAGTTCCTATCACCACTATATAACGTTGTGAATTCGAATATCGCTCATGACGAGGTGTCTTTGACACAACATTATGTGCTAAAGTTTGTCAGTGACTTGCGACAGGTGGGTGGTTTTCTCCGGGTACGCTGGTTTCCGAAACAAATAAAACTGGTGGCTACGATAAAACTGAAATATTGTTGAAAGTGACGTTAAACACCATAACCCCCTAAAATGAAACCAAAAGATACCAGGGGAGGATCCAGGGCGGGAGGGCGCACCCGGCGCGTGCCCCTCCCCCCTAAAATTGTAAAAAATAAGATTTTTTGGCGTAAAATCGTGATTTTTCACACGATATACCCCAACAATTTTCGCGCCTCCCTCCGCACGGTGCAATTTTTCTTAAGTGCGTCCCCTCCCCCTATCTTGAAATCCTGGATCCGCCCCTGGATACTACGCCGTCGGAACAGTTCACACAAAATCTATTACTAACATCGTAGAGGCAAAGACATAATCTGTTCCACTAATACACATATACAAGACAGCTCACTTTCCTGGCATGGTACACGTTTTCAATCTAAATGGCGGGGTTAACCTAGTCCGATTGGTCCAATCCTCTCCATTTAGTGAAACGGTGCCGTCAAGTGTTTTGCAACATTCTATATAAACGTTAGAGAATATCGAAGGGATATTCAAAAATGGAGAATCCAGAGAAACTGGCAATATAGGATACACAAGACGAAGAAAAACAAAGCAAAAACACAACACAATATGTGTTGGACACCACTATATGCAAACAAACACCGATGTTGTAATGAGCACTACATGTAATTCATAATCGTAATTTTTTTTTACATATATCTATTATTTGTGACGCAAAAATAGTGAGGCTTAACCATCGTTTTGGTACCTCGTTTTGGTATTATATTATGAAGAAACAATAAACAAACAACGGTCAATCAAATATAATTGCTAATACCATCTCTTGTCATATGTACGTATGTGACAGAATGCTTTTAAAACAATGTTCGGTTCGTCTTTACCCTCAGTTATATGTAGAAGGGCTCATGTCTCATTTATGTTATTTGTGTTTGTTTACATATGGTGGTGTCCAACACATATTGACTACATGAGTTACATGAAGGATGTCTTCAACAAGGCAAGAACTGCCGACCATTCGTGAGATGTCTTCAACGAGACAAGAACTGCCGACCATTCGTGAGATGTCTTCAACGAGACAAGAACTGCCGACCATTCGTGAGATGTCTTCAACGAGACAAGAACTGCCGACCATTCGTGAGATGTCTTCAACGAGGCAAGAACTGCCGACCATTCGTGAGATGTCGTCAACGAGACAAGAACTGCCGACCATTCGTGAGATGTCTTCAACGAGACAAGAACTGCCAACCATTCGTGAGATGTCTTCAACGAGACAAGAACTGCCGACCATTCGTGAGATGTCTTCAACGAGGCAAGAACTGCCGACCATTCGTGAGATGTCTTCAACGAGGCAAGAACTGCCGACCATTCGTGAGATGTCTTCAACGAGGCAAGAACTGCCGACCATTCGTGAGATGTTTTCAACGAGGCAAGAACTGCCGACCATTCGTGAGCACTTGAGTTTACCCCTGGTTTTTTGGTGGTGTCCGTGTTGCTCATCTTTCTCTAGTTTTCTGTGCCGTGTTTTTTTTTTATTTTTTTTGTCTTCTTCCTGTGTCTTTTTTATACTATGTTGCCCGTATCTCTGGATTGTCCATTCTTGATTGCTACTTCGGATTTCTCTAACGTTTACTTAAGCACTGTGTTGATAATAGTTTAGTACTCGGGAGACGGTGACGTTGCAAAAGTCTAAGTACTGAGTGCTGGCTTGAGCGTAACGTATGAGCTATGAAATATAGTGAATCTTCATTGACAGGAAGGGGTTGTTGTGGCCGTGATCGTATGGCAGTTGGATTTACTACTACCTGTACAATCAGTTCCTACTATACTAAAGTTGTAAGTTCGTATCCCGCTCAGGGGGAAGTGTACTCGATACAACATTATGTGATAATGTTTGTCAGTGATTTGTATTCCATAATATACTTCCAAATAACTTGAGATAGAGAAACAGCTTCGCCTGTCTCATTTCTTGTATGACACCATTGGAAATCTTTCTAACAGACTCTTGAAGAAATAAACAACTTTGCCAATATAAATTTCCCACACCATAATAATAATACACCAACCGTACATTTGAATGGGGTTAAAGGTCATGGGGTTTAACGCCACTTTCAACAATATTTCAGTTACATCGCTGCGGTCAGTTTTATTGGTGGAGAAAACGGAGTACTCATAGAAAACAACCGACCTGTCCCAAGTCACTGACAAACTTTATCACATAATGTTGTATTGAGTGAACATTTCCTGGGTGAGATTCGAACTCACAACGTTAGGCATTGATTGCACGCGTAGTTATAAACCCAACTACCATATTATCACGTTCACGACGCCCCCCCCCCCCCCCCTTACATATATATATGACTGCTCATTTTATTAAAACTGTTTTATTGTCTTTATGTGGTTTTTATTTGATTATTAATATTTATTAGTTATTTTCATTGGTAACAATGATACACATTCAATTGACATCAGCATGGTGTATATCCATAACGGAACCTTTGGGATGAACATCGAAGTTACGCGATTCTTGGGGAACAAGTAACGGATCTTTTGTGATGAAAAGGATGTCAGCAAGTGGGAAAGCCACATAATAATGGATAGCTGCAAGGAAGGAATGTAAATATATCGTATATTTTGCTCTCACGGAACTCTCTGATGCATGATTCAATCCAAAACCAAAAACCATTCACATACGTCTGCTGAAAATGCGTTTCGCTCGCTTTCCAACGAGATGACTGTCAATGTAAAGTGAAATTTCGGACATATTTTTTATGAATATTTGCTTTTTTCCACCTTTTAACTCTCAAATTTTGACAATTATTAAAAGAAGAAACCTAAATGCACCAACTCCTAACCCATTCTTCAATTAATAATCCATTAAAGCCCATTAAATTCGATTTTTAATGGAAAACGATTTATAGAAAGCGTGTTAAAAGTGGCACCGCGACCTTCGCGACTTGGAGGCAACGGACCCTTTACGACAATAATACTAAATACTAAATACTTTATAAGCACAAACTCATTTATAATAAATGGTTGGGGTCCATATATAATGTATTATGTACACTGATTATGTAACAGTATGACAAGTTTGTGAAGTATGGTTTTAATAAGCCCTATATGGGGGTTCAAGTCTAGTGAATGTGCTGCCCACTCGATTTCATACTTCCTGCTGATCAGTCTGTCTTTAAATCGCTCTCTAAGCCAGGCTAGGGAGTCATTTGTTGCGAGGGGGTGGCCCCTATCTTGCCGGAACCACTATTCATCTCGATCTATACCTCTGCGTCGTCCCAATGATGCCCAAGACTTCATCAGTACTGCCACATAGCGCATTCACCAGACTTGAACCCCCCAGATGTTCATCTGTGGGGGTATCTCAAGGATAATGTGCATGAGAACAATCCTCAAATAATTGGTGAACTGAAGGCAGTAATCACAGCAAAGATCAGGGAAATCCCATAGGAGGAATGTGTGCGAGTCATTGACAATTTTGCGCGACGTATGCAAGTGTGCCTTCAACGCCGAGGATGCCATTTGGAGCACATTTTGGAAAGAACATAAAAATTATATGCAAACTGACTCAGATGGCTAAATCTTTGTGGAAAGATCATCCATAGGCTGAAGTTTAAGTCTACCAAATTTGAAGAAATTTGATGGACCTATGTAGGATTAATTAACATTTTTATGGGTTCGGTTTTTTTTGGTCACCCTGTATAAGAGAAACTATGTGATGAAAACGTCTTTTCAATATGTTGATGCGTTGAAAACTGCAATCGTTTTTATAAATGTCGCTTCTGCGTATGAACAGATGCGATAAATCTTGTAGAAATGACAAATGTAATAATAGCTGAGTTCCGTGACACTTAATATACAGTTCCTAGACATCTTTGATCGTATTAAATCGTAAAAATAAAGAGACCGGTTTTTCAACTTACCTCAAAAATCTACCAAGGAACCGTTACTTGTTCCCCAAGAATTGCGTAACGTCGATGTTCATCCCGAAGGTTCCGTTATGGATATACACCGCGGTCAGCTGATAAAATAAATGTCTTAAGGATATTTCACGTCAAATTTCAAATATATGTATCATATATTGTTATCAAATGCCTTAAAGCAGCATTATATATATATATGATGTAGTTAACTGTAAATAAGATAACTCATTACGAAGAACATAACTTATATAGGAGGATGGGGATTATGGTGTTTAACGCCACTTTCAACAATATTTCAGTTATATCGTGGCGGTCAGTTTTATTGGTGATGAAAACCATCGACTTACCGCAAGTCACTGACAAACTTTATCAAATAATGTTATACACCCCGACACCTATTGAAAGTACATGTATGTGAACACTGTTTTCTTCAATTCTCGGTCATTAAAAAGAAGATTAATTCAATCACATTTTGAATCCAACCATTTGAACAATTTAATTACATTTTTTTTAAAACATTAACAGTAGAAGATTCATAATTCCATTTTTTAAAAGACTCTAAATTGAAGAAAATGGACAATAGCTTAGACTAAGGAGAGGAGAGTACATATTTTAACAGCCTTTTGACAATCCAGTCCCATTGCGACATTAACCCTGTGACTGATATGAGGAATACAGATAAGGAATATTGAAATTAGAATGCAAGTAATAATACACTTACATGTATAATCATTCTGACAAATTATTTGAAACGGATTGTAGAAAAACAATTTGCAGTGGAATTATAAACCTATTTTATTTGTCCAGATGTTAACTGATATTTAGATTAAATTAACTTTTTTAATTGATATTCAAGGGTCGTCGTAGCCGTTATCGTATGGCAGTTGGATTTATAACTTCCTATGCAATCAGTGCCTATCCCCACTAACGTTGTGAGTTCGAATCCCGCTCATGGTGAAGTGTACTCGATACAACATTATGTGGAAAAGTTTGTCAGACTTGCCGCGGGTCGGTGATTTTCTCCGGGGTACTTCGGTTTCCTGCAACAATAAAACCGATCGCCACGATATATTGTTTAAAGTGGCGTTAAACACCATAACCATGACCCTAGCTTGTGCATCGTCGTTATCGAATAAGAAGCTATAACAAATATAACGACGGTAATCGTAGCTGAAAAATGTTCCAAATTATTTAAAAAAAAAATTAATTTCGATCGTTTATATTGTTTTTTCGATAGTTGTTTTTTCTGTGACAGCGAGCCATGAAAGTTTCCCTTCCATTTTTCCGCAAAAAACTTTATCAAAAATCGAGAAAAAATGAAGAAAACAAATCAATCCGCCATCATTGGATGGTGGTACCTTTTAACACCAGTGACTGTTGACTTTGAACGTACCCGATGAATATTATCACAAAAACGCATCGTACCTATTATATATCTACGTTTGTATCAATCTTTAATAAATTAAATTTTAAATAATAATGTAATTTTCTTTTTTTTATTTCTTTTTGCATTAAACGTAAGAGTTAGAGAAAACCGAAGGGACAATCAAGTACGGACAATCCAGATAAACTGGCAACATTGGGTACACAAGACACAGGACGAAGACCAACAGAACAAAGAACACAAAATCATATAGAAATTATTATAATTCAATAGTAATAAGTTAGGACTTGTAAACGAAATTACTCTTACAATGGGGGTCGTGGTGTTCGTAATTGTGTGGTAGTTGGATTTATAACTACCTATGCAATCAGTGTATATCACCACTAACGTTGCGAGTTCGAATCCCGCTCATGCGAGGTGTTCTCGAAACAACATTATGTGATCAAATTTGTCAGTGATTTGCCACAGGTCGGTGGTTTTCTCGGGGTACTCCGGTTTCCTCAACCAATAAAACTGACCGCCACGATATAACTGAAATATTGTTGAAAGTGGCGTTAAACACCATAATCCCCCCTTTATGCATTAAGTAATTAAATTGGTTATATGCGTATGCAGTACTTACCTCTATTTCGTGTAAAATTTCACGTATAAAGAAGATTTGTTGTATTTAATGAAATATCCGGATATACCGTCCCCAAAAGAACTAATTTATAATAGAGTTTCAATTTTAAATGAAATTTCAAGTCTGTATAAAATGAACGTAATAAAAACAACTAATGAAAACGTTAGAAATCATCTAAAAACAATTTTCACAGTTGTTTCTAAGGTGCACCACCAAAAATGTATTTATTAAACAATCAAGTCAATATCTAAAGAAGATTGAATGTATCTGTATGGCTAATATATACATCTGATAACGTATTACATCTCGAAGCAATATGTCCTTTCATAATTTCCCGCTTGATTAAATATGAGTAAGACTGTTTCTTTCGCTTCAAAGACATTATATGTAAATTGCATGCATTGTTATGTTTTTGTATAGGGTTATCTTATTACGACATCTAGAGAGACCCCGAAGAAACATAGCAATTATTTTCTCCTTTGATGCACTCGTGCGAAAATAAAGGTTTGTTTCCCCTCCATTAATAAAACTGGTCGCCCAAACGGCGTGGTATATTTTAGTTTCATTTTAGGAAACAATGTCATTAAGAGGAAATCTGTGCAATGCGCAACAAGGTGTAACATTTTCCAAGCTGATAAAGGGACCGTCGTGGTCGTGGTCGTGGTCGTATGCTAGTGGGATCTACAACTACCTGTTCAATCAGTGCCTATCATCACAGGTCGACAGTCCGGTGTTTTTTTTCCGCCTTATGAAGTATTTCATTTTAGTATATTTTATATAATAATTAGGGGTCGTCGTGGCTGTGATCATATGGTAGTTGAATTTACAACTATCAATGCAATCAGTGCTTACACCACTGATGTTGTGAGTTTGAATTTCGATCAGAGCGAGGTCTACAACAGTATGTGATAAAGTTTGTCAGCGACTTGCGACAGGTCGGTGGTTTTCTCCGGTTTCTCCGGTTTCCTTCACCAATAAAACTGAAATATTGTTGAAACTGGCGTTAAACACCATCAAATAAACCAAGCAAACCAAAATATATCATTAAGTAAATAACATTGATAAGAATAAGATTTTAATTGAATTTGCCCACAAATAGTCATATATTCAAACTTATCTCGTAGTTATTACAACTACGTCAGTTTTATTTTTATCCTTATAATGAATTGCTTATACCCCGGATGTTGCCCTAGTTTGTCTTTCCACCATGCCGTTCGTATAGCTTTAGTTTCCGTGCTCTAATTGAAGCTTCCATGGCCCACTTACCTGTGCAAACGGCCCCTATAACCACTGAAGTTGTAAATTTGAACCTCGTTCATGGCGAGGTGTACTCGATACATTATGTGATAGAGTTTGTCAATGACTTGCGACAGGTCGGTGGCTTTCTTCGGGAACTCCGGTTTCATCCACCAATAAAACTGACCGTCACGATATAGCTAAAATATTGTTGAAAGTGGAATTAAACACCATAAACCATCAAAAACTGTTAATATTTCATCTGGGTTTTTCTTACCATCAACAAGAGTTTCAAGAAAGTTCAGATGAATTTGAATGGATTGCACCCGCACCTATTGACGCTTGGTGACGCTCGTGTACTATCAGTTATTCGTTCGGAACCTTTGCGGAAATGCTCGGACGTCTTCCTAGCTTATCAGGTTTCAAGATAGCCGATCGTTACCTGCTGTGGCCAGTTCCTAAGCTAAAAATCGATCTGAGTCGACATAATACGTTGACACAGGGTCGTAAAACAGATTTGGTAGAAAGGTATCAACACTATGGTATTGCTTTCTTTGTAAAACAGATATATTACTCGTTCTTTAGCATGAATAAAGGTGATCATAAGATACATAACAACAAACATTCAACAAGCTGAACACTTACATGTAGTATTCCGCCTTCATTTACTGTTAGGGTTCCTTCTTCTTTAGGGGTAGCAATTTTTTTTACAAGAGCCAATTAGCGCCGTAGGCTGTGTTCTTGGGTTATCTAGAGTTAGTTAAGGGTTAGGGTTAGCCTTGTAGGACAGGGTTATGTTTTTTTTTTCTAAAAAAATATTCTGATTCCCAATGTTGCTGAAAAAAATATTCTGATTTGGTGGATGAAAAAAAATAATCTGATTCAGAGTTTTTGTCATATAACCTAATGTTAAATTCTGGAAAAGAAATTCGCGCGACAAAAAAATTTAATGATCTAACTCTCGTGTTGTCCGAAAAAAAAATTCTGAGCGTTAAACAACAATCAATCACTTTATGAAACCTTGCGACAAAATATAAAACGCATGTTTATTTTTGAATAAAGCATGTTTATTTTTGAATAAACATTGTGTCTTATGAGATATAAAGATAGTAAATTTGCATACCACAGCATTTACCCCACGTAGCTCAGTTGGTAGAGCATCAGACTTTTAATCTCAGGGTCTAGGGTTCGAGGCCCTATGTGGGCGGATACATTTTTTTTTTGGTCTCAATGTGGAATGACAATTTGATATTTATGATATTAATCCATTTGTGAAGAAGTGTAGCAAAAGTCCAAGTAATAGTTATTTTTTCCCCGTCAGTGAATATATGCTAAACAAAATGATTTTCTGGGGGAAAATGATAGCCTTCATTATGGTCAGAATGAACAAGTCTAAAATATGATCACACCTATTTAAGCAAACTGAACATAGAAGATCGAATGTTTTTCTTCGTTTTCACTTGTACTACCAAACATTTTAGGACGTCGACAGGATTCGAAGCTGTGCGGGGAAGACCCCAATAGATTTTTAAGATTATAACACCTCTTTTTTACAATTACACACACTATTGCAGATACAGCATCCAAAGTAAAGACAGTATCAAAAATAAATCACCGGTACCAAAAAAAAATTGGAGTTGTTGACAGGATTCGAACCTGTGTGGGTAAATCCCAATATATTTCTAGTCTAGCGCCTTAACCACTCGGCCACAACAACTTACTACTAGATGATAAAACTTATGCATTATACTTGATTTGTTTTTTGTTTTGTGCATTTATACTAGATTTTTGTTTGTTTGTATCTTTGAATGACACATTACTATTATTACACAAATGAACAAAAGAAATTCAGACTTTAAAGGAACATCAGTCATTCTTCCAGACCCATTATCACCACACTGGCCAATAGCAGGATTTAAACATCTAAGACCAGAGCACAAAATCCTGTTACCAAAAGTAACATTAGACCAGGTTGCGGCATACTCTTTTACTTTATATATGATCAGTCTATCGCAACTTGTAGTCTTGTAATGGCGGAAATATAACGATAAGCTCCGATGCGATCCGGGAGAGTTCCGAATGTATAACTGATAGTACACGAACGCCATCTATCGTAGAACATATCGTAGGTGCAAACCATTAAAACAAATAGAACTTGTAATGTGGGAAAGATTGAGAGATTGAGAGAAGAAAAAATATATGACAAAATCAGAAAGAGGGTTATGGTTATTTTGTTTAACGCCACTTTCAACAATATTTCAGTTATATAGTTGTGACCAGTTTTATTAGTAGAGGAAACCGGAGCTTTTGAAGTAAGAATGTAAAAAGCATTTAGAATAAAAAATATAATACATTGTTAAAAAGAAGAAAAGTTTGAAGATACCAAGGTGGTAATCAAAAGACATTAATCGAAGAAGGGCAAACATTACAATGTCCAAAAGAAAATGGTCGAAAGGATAAACGATGATCCAATAAGAACCGGGAAGGGTAAGCAGTTCCTGTTACATTCAATGCACCCGTCGTGTTTCTCTTACTAACAACCCGGTGATAAGTTATGGATGAGGTACAGATCGGATTGTGATTATGACAAATTCTAACATGACGTCCTTCTTTTGCTTTGTAAACAAACGAGCGATTTATCGATTGGGTATAATCTCATTAGCACATGTGTCGGTTCATGTGGCTGACTTTCCCGTCGTAAATGTACCTGTTGATGAATTATCGTCTGTTCGAATCTGGCACCATAAATTGTGTGAGGGAGGCATTGTCCGCAAACGTAAATATAAATTACTGTCTTCAGATCAAAGTATAATACCGTATTTGTACTCTTAGACATATCAGAATCGAAATAAATCATGGATGTCAGAACACATTCTGGCTTTCGTGATTTATTGTTTAAATGAACATATCCGTGGTAATTTTGATACAGATATTCCGTAACAAATTATCACTGGCGTTAAACTGATCGTGGTAACTGCAGTTACGACGATCACAACATGGCGGAGGTAGAAATAGGTAAGATCGTTTTCTGCTAATTTCTCCATTCTAGCGTGTTGTTGTCAAGAATTACTCAGCCGCAAGATTGATCTGTACGATTTTGTTGTATGTGTGTGTTCTTGATACCATATATGGTCTTGTTACCAAGAAAATAGCCGTCGGAAATTTAAGGAAGATAAGATAATCGTAACTCCATAAATTATATAAAAATAGATTATCTTCTTTTGGAGTTACGATTTTCTTACTTAAATTTCTGATGGCTATTTTCTTGGTAACGAAACCATATATGGTATCAAGAACACACACATACAACAAAGTCGTACAGATCAACCTTGCGGCTGAGTAATTCTTGACAACAACACGTTAGAATGGAGAAATTAGCAGAAAACGATCTTACCTATTTCTACCCCCGCCATGTTGTGATCGTCGTAACTGCAGTTACCACGATCAGTTTAACGCCAGTGAATTATGGAAACATAATTCTAATAATAGCATCTTTAATACTTTAAATTTACAGGTTAGGGGGTTATGGTGTTTAACGCCACTTTCAACATTATTTCAGTTCGAGCTATAGATATAGATGTAATTTTATACGGAAAGGAAAATGTAATGGGGATCATTCACCAAATTTCTTTCGACAGACGTCGCTGTTGTTCCATAAGTGGTTAGCAGAACGTTTTAATCTCGAGGACGCTTGAATTGTTAACGTTGGGTACAAGGACACGTCAATTAAATGAATTTGTTGTGTTCCTGTGTATTGTACATTATGGTTTTAATTGTTTACCCTTTTACCCAGATTTTTATTATTGGTCATAAAGGGAAAAGAAATTTCCCAGAACAAAAATTCTGCTTCAGAGTGCATTTTTTTCTTCAATTACAAAAATGTAGCATGGAATCTTTTTACAAGAGTTAAATACACCCTTTTCCTCTATAGTACTAATGTTCATGTAAGAAATGAAATGTGAAACACGTATACACCGTTAGAAATTTAATTAATAACCTAATATACCTGTCGTTCTGTAGTCAACTGTTCAAGCGAAATGGTTTTAAGTATAAAATACAGTACTATTTAAAAAAAAAAAAGAGAATATCCCACAATAGGTGCAACTTCTTTTGTTTCAATAGTAGTTTATCTAACTTGTACAATAATGTTATAATTTATAAAATAAATAGTCGTGAGAACAGTTTTGTTTGAGAACGAGTTTACAGAATTTTCCTATTCATGTTATAAGGGCATTACATGAATAGGAAAATTCTGTATTTTTTTTTAAATAGTACTGTATCTTATACTTAAAACCATTTCGCTTGAACAGTTGACTACAGAACGACAGGTATATTAGGTTATTAATTAAATTCCTAACGGTGTATACGTGTATCACATTTCATTTCTTACATGAACATTAATACTATAGGGGAAAAAGGTGTATTTAACTCTTATAAAAAGATTTCGATGCTACATTTTTGTAACTGGAAAAAAAATGCACTCTGAAGCAGAATTTTTGTTCTGGGAAATTTCTTTTCCCTTTATGACCAATAATAAAAATCTGGGTAAAAGGGTAAAAAATTAAAACCATAATGAACACAACAAATTCATTTATACCTTTAGGCAGTAATATAAAATTTTAAACAAAAAAACAGAAAAAGAACAAGTAATAATTAAAAAAAAAACTTGTATTAATGAACAAATGGACTATCTGTGTGTATAGACACCTTTTCAAGTAACATAGTTGGTACTTCATATCCTTGAAAGGGGAGTTTATTCAAAATAAATCCCAAAACGGCTAATGATAAAAAAAAAAATAGTAATAATAAATTTATGTTTGTAATAAACAATGCAAAGGGAAGATATTTATGATTATTTTCCAAACTTTTCCAACAAAAAATATTCTTTATTTGTATGATATATCCAGTTTAAAGAAAGAAAAAACTTAACTGACATTCCCTACAATATTTAACTCAGTTAGGGTTTTTCGTGGACGTGATACCTATGCAATCAGTACCTATCACTACTAATGTTATGAGTTCGAATCTCGCCCAGGCGATACAACATTATGTGATAAATTTTGCCAGCGACTTGTGGCAGGTACGTGGTTTTCTCTGTGCACTCCGTTTTCCTCCACCAATAAAACTGACCCCAACGATATAACTGAAATTTGTTGAAAGTGGTGTTAAGCACCAAACCCAGTAGTCCGTACGTTTCCAATCGTGTAGTTTACATTTTATCTATGCTTTTTTTTTTATTGTGTAGAACGCTGGGTTTTATGCAAATTCCGATTTTTTTCGTAGCATTTCTGAAATTGTAATTCAAATCGTTTGACTGTTCATTTCAATAATATGCAGCTAATTAAGTTATAAATAACGTTTTTACCTGCATTAGAATGGAATAAACCCACAAAAAATAATGTGGCATATATACTACAATGAAATAAATTTGATAATTGGGATAGTATAGTGGTGCGTGAATAGGTCAACAGATAAGAAAAGTTTGTTTGTAGATGCCAAAAGAGTTATCGGAAGTCATAAATCGAAGACGGGCAGGCAATGCAATGGCCAATCGAAAAAGGAAAAAATAATAAACAGTGGTCTAATAAAAACTACACAGAACACTGAAGATTGAGCAGCACGAATCCCACTTAAAACCCGGACGGAATTCTGTCGGTGACAATTTGAGTCTTTAGTTTTACATTGTATGGCAGTTCCAGGCTTTGTACCATGATCCGCCAGTCTGATTGTACAAACTATTTGAGTGCTACCAAAATCTGTCGAAAATAATTTAAAATAGTAAGAAATAGCGAATTTTCTTTATTTAACTATTTATTATGCTATTCATAATACATCTGCTCAAAATCTTTCCAAAATAAATGCTATGATTAATCCGCTTGTTGTCGAATCTTTAACAGTTACATGTAATAACACTACACGAAGAAGGAATATATTATATGTATAATTTTGTACCAACTAATTTTAAAGACTGTGATTTAGATTTGAAGATTACTTAAATATAGATAGACCTAACATCATGTACACCTAATATAGGCTACACCAACGTACATGCCGATATGGCTTGTAAACGTCCGTTGTATTTCTTAATATGTTCATAATAAAACTCTTTTCTGATGACTTTAAGACTTGTACTTTTATTTTACATATACTCGTCAACTAAATCTATACTTCTAACTGTTAACAAGTAATACCATCCCGCGCTGTACTAGTTAAACCTTCAATGTTTGCACTGTCCAAGTTTGTGCCGTCATTAGGTTAACGTTAGATACAAGCGTCTTTGTGATTCAAGCGCACATGTAACCACTTATGGAACAGCAGCGTCACCAAACGGGAGAAGCGGTGAATGATCCCTATTGTAGCACACAATATTATGTTGACATTTTTACAGCAGTTCAAACGTAATAGTCATCGGTTTGATTGATTGTTGCAGGTGTTACTTTCATTAGTTCTTTTTTCTTCTTTGCAAAATCTATCTTTTCTTTTATTTTGTAAATTTGAATATAGTAAAGGTTAATTTCACTTAAACATTGTTCGAAATATATAGTTTTATCTTTTTAAAGTTTCTTTTATTTGTACATATAACCTCTTTGTTTTATAGACAAGAATGTCTTATTTCTAATGATCTTGTAGTTGTTTAAGTTATCATAAAAAAAATTCACGCCACGATATAGCTGAAATAATGCAAAAGTTGGCATTAAATACCAATCAATAAATCAATCATTGGTCTAATATAAATATATATTTTTTTTTATTATTGATTTTTGCCATTTATTATGCTATGTTGTAAATTGTAGGGAAGAGGACGTTTATAATGTTGTTATAACTTGTGCCCAATCCCATTGTTTATATCAGAGCAATAAAATATGTTTAATTTGAATTTTAATTCCCACATATTTCTACATTTCTTTATGAATCCAATATTATTCACATTCCGTCATATTCTTGTTAAATAATTCACAAATAACAATATGGTCAAACCCGTATTAACAGGTCACCCTAGGGACAAAGAAACAGTGGTCTTTAAAGACACGTGACCTCTTACAAGAGGTTCAAGTCATATGAAATTTTCCATGACAGGACAAGACAAATGTGACCTTTAAATACAGGTGACTGCTTAATAGAGGTGACCCCATGGGCAGGTTTGACTGTAATAATATTTGAAAGAATAATTTATCACTTTTGAACAGTGTAAAAAGTCAGATTTAAACTTATTAAAGATTTCATCAACTTATTAAAACATAAGATCACTCCTTAAAGTTTAAAACTCCTGAAATAAGTAGGCGTATGTCAGTTGACCAATGAGGTGTCATCATGATGTCAACGACTTTATCCTTGACTAGAGAATACACACAAATCACACAATTTCTTTTCCAATATGTACATCATTAGTCAATACGATATAACTTGTTAACATTCTATTCTTATTTAACATTGCATGTCTGATATAATATTAAATCATCAGTTCCCCATCTATTTGAAAATATTCCTTTCTGTAAAAATTTCCAACATTGCATTCGAGCTTCCACGGAACGGAAACGGAATATCTGTACTGCTACAGTCAATATCTGTAAATATATAAAACATGTGGGTAACCTAGACTATATATAAAACACTTGACTAACGTAGACTTTATATATAAAACACTTGGCTAACGTAGATTTTATATAAAACATGTAGGTAACCTAACTCGAATAATACTGCGCCCTCTATCGGCACTATCGCTGGATTAGGGCTTGAACGCTCTTAATGGTAAAAATCCGTCAGCTGCCCTCTGGTTCAGACGACCAATCAAATGTCAGATATAAGCGCGTATGCGCATTAGTGACTTCATTTACTTCCGTTTGTAAATATTGACAAAACAAACATGGAGAATGATCGTGCCTTTCAGTGGCGGATTCAAGGGGGGGTTATAGGGGGCTTCAGAGCTCAATATACTGCAGAGCAAATGTTGAACAATTCAACCACTAGTGTTCTAAGAGGAGTGCTAAAATATATGAACCGCTAGGCATAGAGGCTAAAAAAACCTGGAATATGCGGAAGACAAATAATGAGAGATAATGTTGAAGCAGAGTCCGGAAGATTACTTTAGGAAGTCAATAACTGTACCTTTTCTCTACTGTACGCTAAATGAAATGAAAACAAGGTTTACCGACCTACACGCCAGAACCGCTTTGGGACTACAGTTGGTTCCATCAATTATTGAAAATATTGCTCCATAACTAATATATTTAGGCTTTGAACGACCTTGGACTTTAAAATTTAATCAAGTATATACTCAGTTGTTCAGTGATTATGTCATTCGATGTTTAATTTTGTTTTAAACAATTGTCTTGTAAATTTAAAATCAGCTCGATGCGATAAAGATAAAAATAAATATCCCACTGTTTTGTGTAAATCGGTGTCACTTGTAATAATGTGTATACTTTTAAATTACTGTGAGCTTTATCTTAACAATTGATATTGATTGACAGAATTAACGGAACAGTGATTTTCTTTTCAGATGCTGTTACCTACGGTGCTTAAGAAGCACTTGAACTTTGAAGGGAATTTTTTTTTACCAGTTATTAAAAGGATAAGGGCGGGGCAGCCAAAAGGTTTAAAATAATTTGGTAGACTTCAGAAGGATACGAAAACCGATGAATTGATGATGAAAGATTTAGACAAATATGTTATTAAAAACATCACAGTGAGGACTTATTTGAAAACTTGCAGCTTGCAGGAAGGGATGAGAAACCGGAAGAGGCACGATGGGCTCTTTATTCAATTATCATTTATGCAAATGAGTATGGGCAACCAAAGAGCCAGGATTTGGCTGATGGGGACCCAGTGAGTATTTTGTATTTGTATAATATATAAATCGCGGTTAATTGGGAAATTATATCAATCTGATCACGGGTGTTATTTAAATCATGGTAATTAGTTTATGTTCGGTATTAAATGGAAGTAAATACTTCTGGGGTCCGTTGGTGAGCTTGTGATTGGGCTGGCCGGGTGTTTGACCCTAGTCCCATGCTCGGCTGATGTAATGATTAAAGTTTATTACTGAACTCTTGATCACGGGTTCAACAAGGAACCCGTGTACTAGATTTATTTTTTTATGTTTGATTGGCGGAAAAGATTCAGTTAAGTGTATTGCATATTTATATATTCAGGACTCTGGTAAATTAAACTTTGGAAACTGTCGAAACAATTTAAAGTTGAGTTCAATTTGATAATAATAAATAAAAAATAATAATAAAATAAAAAATGTTGAATTAGTCGAGAGAGGTATACATTCCATATACCAATGTAAATCTTTTCTGATTTATATACGCATCTACTATGGAATTTGATAGTAAATCCATTCGTTCAAAATACAACGAAATGTACAAATCGCATTTTACACCGTTGAAAACGGAAGTTATAAAATATAAAGTATTACCGGGTATCACAACTTGACTACAGTATAGTACACTGTCGTCAAAGAGCTCCGGTCGGAATTGATCTGTCATCTTCCGGTACAAGTCAATTAGGAATGTTTGACATACAGGCGACGACAAAAAGTAAGTATTATGATCATATAGTATTAGTATATCTTGAATCGAGAAGATGTCGTTATCGGTCGATTATTTTTGTTTGTTTTTACCTATATATTACTGTAGTTATCTTCATCGATTACTCAGATATAGATAAAATGATGGACATAAACAATGAAAAATGCTAATAATGAGATTGAAATCATCAAATAAAGCTATAAAAAGTAGTCTATATGTGTAATTAAAGTACACAAACCCTTTGTAATGCTTATATACATGATAGTTTGCACTGACGTGCCACCATGAATTGTTTTAGACTTACTACAGTAAAAAACACATTGCTTATTTACGTACATTCGTTCCGGCTCTGTCAGTCACTACTTTCCGGTTGGGTCGCACAAATTGTGTTTTAGTAGAACTGGTTTTGTCTATGTAAAAAATTGAAAGAATAGCGAAAACAGCTCAATATCACAATTATGTTTCCTTTCTGTAATTTATTTAAGGTTCATTATAACACTTGTCAAGGGAATGTTCGACTTGCAAATTGATAAAAAGAAAGAAAAACAAAAAAATGTCTTCAATGAATAAAAGTTGTGAAAAAAAAACAACAACAGCACATAATCAAAATATTTCACATGTGGATGTTTTGTATAACATTAAAAGGAAGAAATACAAAACGGTTTGTGCAGAATTGGCATTCACCAAGTCACCTTCGACAGAATGGTCATGATTTTGTATAGAACTTATAATTCTTTTTCTTTATTTGCTATGCAGTTGAATTATTGCAATATTCAAAGAGTGTTTGATCAAAAGTAGGAACTCTCACTGTGTATATAGATATCAAGTAACTCTTATTGTTTTGAATTAATTTTTGTTTTCAAATAATATATTGAAGGACAATAAGAAATTTTGATTAAAAAAAAATAATAAAATTTAAATAAAAATAGGGAACCGCATCGGTAGCGTAATTGAGTGCGATAGATTGTGGGTACGAGCCGCGGTCTTGTCAAACAAAAGAATATAAAATTGGTATTTGTTGCTTCTCCGCTAAGAACGCAGCAATAAGGAGAAAGAGCAAAGACTGGTTGGCTCGGAATCAGAATAATGTGTCTGAGTGGAGCGACATATCTACCCAATGACTGTTGTTAGCTTACCTAGAAACAGTAACAGGATTTATGCTTATAAGCTAATAAACTTATAAGCGCGGACTTCACAGAGGACATAATCAAAAATGATAAGAACAAGGCTTGTTTCTGCTCTTTTTAGACAATTTGACAGTTTCTTTGGAGCGATAGATACAATATACGTACATTGTCGGAAAATATATAATTCATTTCCACTCACTGCGAAACAGGTAAGAAAAACTCGTCAAAACTCGTATATATGAATTTTATATTTTCGACAATGTATATATATTGTCTATTTTTCTTCTCCCTCGTTTCACTCCTCAGAAAATATTTTTTTATTAACTAAAATAATGTAATATAAATAAGACTCGACACAGTGTAGGGTTGTGCGTTCGTTACAACGTTACAAGATCTCATAGCATGTATTATAAATATATATCAACATAACAAATTCATTCAGTCTGTCATTTCTATCCCCCCCCCCCCCCCCCCCCCAAAACAAATGCTAAATATATACCAATGATTGAAATTCTTTTGGCATTAATATTGGTGGATGGGCGGGGGACTTTAACATCCAAAGAACGAACTTTTGTCGTATTACAACTTGTAACGAACGTTGTATTAATCGAGTGCACCTAACATTTTCTTTGTATACAAACTGCCAAAATCGTCCGTGCGGAAAGGAATTCAATACTACAGCTTTTGTTAATTTGCTTATCTGTAATGTTAATGTAAACATATACTGTGAAGAAACTTAAATATCGTATCCATGAAGTTATTTCCACAGAGTGACTTACTTCGTTATCAACGAGTATAAAATTAAAATATTGCGTTATAAAAAGAATCTCACACTACTCAATTGATGCGCCTGGACAGCTACTTTAAGTGAGTGTAGCGTATTGAGCACCAACCGTGATGTCAGTGCCACAAAAAGCATTAAAAAAAATCAAGTGTTCGCGACAGTAGCAATTTAACATAGAAACAACGATTTTTTTTATTGTACAAAGTAGCTGAAATTAGCAGCCATGGCGAATATTCATACTATGGATCAGTATTTATCGCCTTTGAGATATTTCCTAATCATAACTATTGTTAAATTGCAATATAATGCTCAATAATAATAAGATCAGTGGTATTTACATACTGACAAACCCGCTTATTTATAAATGACCTAACCGATTTGTATACATGTTTACATTTTGACCAAGCCGGATTTCAAAAACATCTGTTGACATCATGTTTTAGGGTATAACTAGTTACTAATTGACTTTTCATCAACAAAATAGTATTTTTAAGCAAAATCAATCATTCATCAATATTATTTTCTTTTTGGGAAACATTTAATTCATTCGTAAATGCAAGATATAGCGATATTTCAGTTGATTGTAATGATTTTGAAGCCGGACTCCTTATAACTTATAGAAAAATCTAATGTTACACTGCAAAAATAAATGATATTTGGACAAAAAATGAAATTAATAATAATAACAATCATAAAACATCATAATTCAAAACATTATATACACAGTATATTTATAAATACTTACGATAATTATCCGAGTCTGCTTTAAAAATACCGCTTTAAAATATCCCGGATGTTGACCAAACATTTTCGATCGGAGCTCTTTGACGACAGTGTAGTAGATCTATGGTAATTTTAATATTAAGTACATGTTAACTAAGAGGAATTCAACATCTCGTATCCATTTCTACCTTTTATGAAACGTGTTTATTATAATAGTGTATGAAACATGAAGACACCATATATGATATGTTATTTCAGAATTAGATGTATATACTGCGTGAGTTTTCTTATATTTTAATTGATATTTATATCAAATGTATAATGTGTAATACATACAGAATAACTTTAGAACATTTAAGGACAGTATTTACCAAACAGATTTATGCATTTGATTAATGGGGCGAGGTGAATTTTTTCTATACACGTGGGTCACTTAGTTCATTCATTCGCTTAAGATAACATGTATGAATTTGAAATAGATTGTTTAATTTTAACAATTACTTGTGATATATTGATCTTGACAGAAAGGGGCATATGTATGCATTAAATTACCATAAATTTTCCAGGCTCCCAGTACAAGTGGTACAAGTGGTAGCGGTACCTCTAATAAAGAAAACAGAAAGAGGAAAAGGGAGAGGGATACTGATACAGACAGCTTAGAAGATCGTATTGATTCGATAGAAAAATCAGCAAAGGTGGAAAGGGTCAAGTTTTGTGACAAAATGAAAGTAGCAAAAGGGAAAGTAAACTTATAGTTGACATGTATTTGTTTTGGAATTAGATGAATAATATATTGCTTGTATTCTAAATCTTAATGTGACTATTTTGAAATAATTTATATTGATAATAAAGTATGTGTTAATGTTGCTTTAATTTTTCACAATATGTTTTCTAATTATTTACATGATAGGTTTGAAATGTCTTCGTCTACAGTTCAAGGGGCACTGATTCCCTAGTGGATTTTCCACGCAAATTGTAGGCGAGGGAATTTCACCTTTTAGTGTGGCTTATGCTGACTTTTGTAAGTGTTGTACGCTTGTTTTCAAGAATATTGTTTTTCCACAGACCAGTAAAGAAATCTGGAACAGCGTTAATTCATTTGTAAAAGTTCCTTGTTTGGGAAATGGAAAGTGGATTTGATCCATTGACAGTAAAAGTAAGGGCAAATCCAGCATGGGTAGCACTTGGAGGCGAGGTTCCTTCGCTTACAATACCATTCCAACTGCTGAAGAGGTATTAAATGGAGATGTTTATTGTACATTATCAGACTAATATATTATATAGCTTACAACTTATTAAAAAATATAATGTCAATTAGAATATTTATTTTGAGTTATGGGAATAAGGTTTTATGAAATACAACGACCCACCTGGCCTGTGGCCATTAGGGATAGAATCCGGAGATCCTTTTTCGGAAACGGCAGAGGTTTTTTACTTCCCAAAACTAAACATGAGCTGAATGCAAGAAGATGCTAAACATTGAGGATATGTGCATAGCCTCATTGGTTAATATCTTGGGCGGAAGTACATGTGACACTGTCTCATTCTTTCAACATCCATGCTAGTGGTTTAATGGTGATAATAGATTAGGCTGACTGTTGTCGTCGATGTGTATCAAAATGTGAAGCATGTGTTTGGTGTGTGTATATTTTGTCCACATTTTGATATTTTGTGGTTTGATATCATCTTGCATTCAGTCCACTCTTGCAGAGGTTTTTTACTTCCCAAAACTAAACATGAGCTGAATGCAAGAAGATGTTAAACACTGAGGATATGGGCAGTTAACAAAAGATTGCATAAATATAGATATGCACATGTTAAATTAAGGAACATGGGATGAAATAATAAAGACATTTTGTTAAAAAATAAATATGTAAGCAGAAAGTTGATTAATTCATAAATTAAAAGGATTTTTAATACAATTTATCAAGGACGTGTATAGAGTATACGTCCTTGAATTTATTAAGAAATACCAATCACAATATCGTTATTAAGGTAAATACTTATTAGACAGATTTTTTAAAACCATTTTGTCTTTTTAATTGATAACTGACCCAAGTTAGGCTAAATAAATGAAATGTGACTTAATGTTTTAATTAATTTTCACTAAAAACATACTTGCCTTCCATAAATTTTAATTTCTTATCTAATTCTTATTCTTATTATGTAACAATATGGTCAGGTTGTTATTTTCATTGAATGGCATCTCAAAAATCAAAATAGATGGCTTCACAGTAGGTGCCCTTCCTGTATATTGGTTACATCCTGTATATTACAACTGACAAACAATTTTAATCAGCCATCATTATCATAAAATACATTTTTTTAATCTTTATTTTAAATGAAATTAAAAAATCATTATAAGGGTGAATTCAATTCAAGCTTTTAGCTTTTATTTACTTTCCAACTTTGAAATAGAAATTAATATGTTTTAATATTTAAAAATAGTAATTATTCATTTGAGTTTTTTGCTTAGCTCCTCCTATTTTATGTCGTAATACCCATAAGTCATAGCGATTTACTATTTCCGGTTTGACGGATTTTAGCAATGAATGCATCCAGGCGTTAATGTAGCAACCAGCGGGAGCGTAATATAACGACTGGATTATTCGGGTTAGTAGGTAACTAGACTATATATAAAACATGTAGGTAACCTAGATTATATATAAAACACCGATTTTATATGTAAAACACTTGGCTAACCTAGACTTTATATGTAATACACTTGGCTAACCTAGACTTTATATGAAGATACACGTAGCTAATATAATCAGATTATAATAATATAATATAATAAAAAAAAATATATGTGAAATATATAGCTGATAAAAAACGTAGATATCAAATTTAGTGTGTACTACCCGTTTCTGGAATAACCTTCATCAGGGACGCTCAAAATCAAAAGATTGGAAAGTCAAATACATGTATGGGAACGACCATTTAACTTGAAGGGGGCGGGGGAGGGGGGGGGGGGGGGGGGGGGGGGGGGTATGGTTTTTTCTAAAAAAATATTCTGATTCCCAATGTTGCTGAAAAAAATATTCTGATTTTGGTGGAGGAAAAACAAAATAATCTGATTCAGAGTTTTTGTCATATAACCTAATGTTGAATTCTGGAAATAAAATTCGCGCTTTTCCCGACAAAAAAAATAAATATTCTAACTCTCGTGTTGTCCGAAAAAAAAATCTGAACGAAACAAAAAACCATAACCCCCCCCCCCCCCTTCAAGTTAAATGGTCGGTCCCTAACTCAAAGGGCCTAAACAGGATAGCCAAAATATAGTCTCTCTCTCTCTCTCTCTCTCTCTCTCTCAATTTATATTTAGGAAAAAAACAGGTCTATTGACGACGGTTCACAAGCACTGCCCAGCGCATCCACATGTTGTGGATAGGAATACTCCCTCGATGGAGCTTGACAGGTTATAATGCGAACCATAGTAGGTAACGTGTGTGGAGGGGTCTAGAGTCCGGGGGACAAGAGGAGCTATGTCTTGCCCCACACCTCCCACAAATGTGTCAAAATTTAAAGAAACGCCGAATTGTTAGCATGGAAGCAAACAAATATTTGTCCAGTTAACCAAGGGTATAATGATGCTATGCTCTTTCGAAGTCAAGTCAAACGTCATTGCCCTCATCCTGTAGTCACGATCTTCTCTCATTTTGTAGTTTTATGATGCTATCGAACTTGTTCTCGTACTGACAAGGAATTATATATCCAGATAATTATAGAAAATCCAAAACTAACTTAGTCTATCTAAGTAATATTTATACCACGGTTATCCAAGTTAAGCGGTTATACAACCGAACGTGGTATTGTTTAACTGGTTAACTCAGAAAACTGTGGTATAAATGATTTGTAACATGAAGCTATGCAATATCACATCTAAGTCGTTTATTGCACGGCTCTCTGAGAGTAATAAAACTATAGCATAAATTTCAAGTGTACAATGCCTCGTATCTTTAGTTTTCTGTGTAGTTTTTTTTGTAGATCATTGTTCGTCCTTTGTCCTTTTAATTTAGCTATTGTATTATTTGTCCTTCGATATTTACATCGTCTAATAACCCTGTAGGCTTATTCAAACTTTTCTTGAAAATCTCATATAAGAAAGCCTTATTTCAGGCATCAGTCTAAAATTGATCGAACACCAGTTTTGTAGACGATGCACCTTAAGTTTTTGACAGATCGACGTATACGATCGATTGATGAGAAGAGTAGACCGTTCTGTTTGTCAACATTTAAGGGACCGACCATTTAACTTGAAGGGGGGGGGGGGGTATGGTTTTTTGTTTCGTTCAGAATTTTGAATCAGATTATTTTTTTCTTCCTCCACCAAAATCAGAATATTTGTTTCAGCAACATTGGGAATCAGAATATTTTTTTAGAAAAAAACCATAACCCCCCCTCCCCCCCTCCCCCCCTCCCCCTTCAAGTTAAATGGTCGTTCCCTAAAAGCTACGGATGTGCTCTTTGCATAGAAATCCTATGTCAGCGACAAGATCAATCTTTTTTCCTTTTCAATGCAGTGCCTGAATTGATCTCGACACAAGAAACTTCAGAATTAATACTTGCAACTTCTTATTGATAAAATTGATTGATACGAAATAAATATCTGGGTCATTCATGACATATTATCGGTTTGTAACTACATTAACACGACGGGTATCACTAGCGGAGCAAAACCTGCTTACCCTTCCGGAGCATCTGAGTTCACCCCGGGCTTTAGTGGGGTTATTGTTACTAGATCTTTAGTTCTATGAGTAATGTTTTTAGATCGTTGTTTGTATTTTTGCCCTTGTTCTTTTGGCCATTGTGAGTTATTCAATAGTTTATTAACGAATTATCGGCACATAAGGGAATATACTATCAATGCGATGAAATAAAAACAATCAATTACAAATGGTATATACAAAAGCAATAAATGACAATATGATTATTAATTTTGATTATGTTTACCATCATTTATTCAGCAGAATCAATGTCATAATGTGTGTCTGAACAATCAAAGGGAAATAACTCTAATTCTAAAGAGAGACAAAAGAAAATCCATATCTGCTGAGGTAAATAAAAAAAACATTTTAAGGAATTAAACAAATACAAAAATACAGTCATTGACACAACCCTCCCTAAGTTTATTAATTTATTTTCTTCAAAAGCAAACTTATTAGGTTGAACCACCAGATGACAGCTGGGAGATTTCCCTTCTCTTAAAACAATTAAATATAAATAAAGATGTGATGTCTGTCCTTCTTCAATTTACGGATTCTGACTACCACTTTGGCATCTTTAACTCTTTTTATTGTGCTAAGGTATTCTTACCCAAAGGTGCTGAACAATCAGGTAAACCAAACACATCTGTTATATTCAGTTGTTCTGAAAACGACTGTATTTTGATGAGAAACCCGTTATTCTTTTTGACACCCAGTGCCCATTCTCGTGCAGCCTCGGTTACATTGAAGGCTACCCAATATCCATAACTAGTCCAAATCACCATGTTTGCAGCCATCAGTTTGATTTTCTCTATTAAATAAATAAATGGAATAAGAAATGTTTGAAAATGTCCAGGCAAGTTGTAATTATAAGCTGCAATAGAAGACGGAAAACTGGCGTTGCTTTGTCGATCCAGATTGTGTTTTTGTACTGTTTCCACTAAATAGTATTATATGTTTCGTTGTTGGTCTCGGCTAACCAATGGTTGATGGACATGGCCAATTAATGGTTGTTGGTCTTGGCCAACTAATCTTTGTTGGACTTGGCTAACTAATCTTTGTTGGACTTGGCTAACTAATCGTTGTTGGACTTGGCTAGCTAATCTTTGTTGGACTTGGCTAACTAATGGTTGTTGTACTTGGCAATAGATTTGGCTTTTTTCTGTTTTTCAATAATCATTATTCAAATTAAGTATCTTCCAACTGTTGGAGCAGACCTCCAGCTGTTTGTTTCGGCGCCAACTGTTTGGGTCGGGCACCAACTGTGTGGGTCAAGCACCAACTGCTTGGGTCGAGCAACAACTGTATGGATCGAGCATAAACATTTTGGGTCCTGTACCAACTGTTTGAGTAAAGCGTCGCTGACAAAGTGCAAATACAGAGAGAGAAACACGAATCTGGTGGACAGATTTAATCAATGTATTTTTGATATATTAAATCTATTAAGGAAAACCGCCCTTAGCCATTGGCTGTCGGTAATCCTCGTTAAATAAATAAAGAATTAAATTTTGTAAATAAAACAACAACTTACTTCTTCTACGCTTGAGCGGTTTTGCATATTGGTTTACAGATACAATTAGTCTCCTTGGTTCCATCAGATCCGTATTATCATCAATGTTACCTGGATAGCATAGAATATCAATGTTTACATAATTTGGAACAAAATAAAAGTACACATCAACACATGCATAAACACTGTTTTGCATATTGATTTTTATGATCTTCTTCCATCAATTATATACATGGGGTCGTCATGGATGTGATCGTATGCTAAGTTGGATTTACAACTACCTGTGCAATCAGTGCCTATCAACACTAAAGTTGTGAGGTCGAATCCAACTCAGGTGAGGTGTACTCAATACAACATTATGTGATCAAGTTTGTCAGTGACTTGCGGCAGGTTTTCTCCTGGTACTCCGGTTTCCTCTACCAATAAAACTGATCACCACGATATCACTGAAATATTGTTGAAAGTGGCGTTAAACACTGCATGAATCGATCAGGAGATGCTAACATTGCGGCAAACTAATTATACTTTGTGTAGTTTTACCTTTATGTCTGTATTGAGTGAGTGATTGTTAGTTAACGCCATATTAGCAATTTTTCAGCTATATCATGGCGAGAAGAACAAGTTAATTTTCAATGAGATAATGATGAGGTCCGTTTTTCACTACACAAACACACTTAGTTGGATTTTTATAGTGCTAGCTCACTGAAACAACAGTCCGCAAATATCCAACTGAATCAACTAGCAAATGATATTTAAATCAATAACCAGGATATTTACCTAATTTCGTTACATATGGTGTTGATCCGGGATTATAACTGGGCTAAGAGATCTGCACTAGTTCAAGTAGCGGAGGGTATTCAAATCTAGTATGACATCTGCATAACCAGGCTATTAATTTAACTTTGTAACAAAAGTGTTGCATTAACCACCAATACAATGTCAACTCACCCGTATTTGGTTTAACGTGTAGTTTTAATGTGGCATTGACTACTTTCGTGTTGCCTTCGGTGAAAGTTATCACATCAAAATATAGATTCATTGTGTTCGAGTCACTGTCTATCCACATGTTGTAATTTATTCGGCTTGGAAGGAGACCTGAAATGATAGGATGATTTCTTGAGAAGTACCATTTGGTACTTATCTGTAGTCTATTTCAAAATGCAGATATATGTTATTTCAGAAACGCATCGTGCGCACTAAATTAGATATCTACGCTTGCATTACTATCACTATGGTGACATCTCGTCAGGTGGACGGTTAATCCCTTCGAGTATCATCCGCCAAGTAGTCAGTATTTCCGCGCTGGCATGGGATTGGTTTTTTTGGGGGTTTATTTTTTAGATATATTTGTTATTGTAATTTACAGTAAATAAATGATGTAAATAATGTTATTATTATTAAAACTAAGGTAGCATATTTTGGCTTCTCCTTTATATACCATTTCAGGCATTCGGTTTTCTTGCTCCCAGATTTTGGCTCTCCTGTTTATACCATTTGGTTTTCTTGCTCCCAAAGATCTGCATTAAAACTAAGGTAGCATATTTTGGCTCTCCTGTTTATAACATTTGGTTTTCTTGCTCCCAGATTTTGGCTCTCCTGTTTATGCCATTTGTTTTTCTTGCTCCCAGATTTTGGCTCTCCTCTTTATACCATTTGTTTTTCTTGCTCCCAGATGTTGGCTCTCCTGTCTATACCATTTGGTTTTCTTGCTCCCAAAGATCTGCATTAAAACTAAGGTACCATATTTTGGCTCTCCTGTTTATAACATTTGGTTTTCTTGCTCCCAGATTTTGACTCTCCTGTTTATACCATTTGGTTTTCTTGCTCCCAGATTTTGGCTCTCCTGTCTATACCATTTGTTTTTCTTGCTCCCAGATTTTGGCTCTCCTGTTTATATCATTTGTTTTTCTTGCTCCCAGATGTTGGCTCTCCTGTCTATGCCATTTGGTTTTGTTGCTCCCAAAGATCTGCATTAAAACTAAGGTAGCATATTTTGGCTCTCCTGTTTATACCATTTGTTTTTCTTGCTCCCAGATTTTGGCTCGCCTGTCTATACCATTTGTTTTTCTTGCTCCCAGATTTTGGATCTCCTGTTTATACCATTTGTTTTTCTTGCTCCCAGATTTTGGTTCTCCTGTTTATACCATTTGTTTTTCTTGCTCCCAGATTTTGGCTCTCCTGTTTATATACCATTTGTTTTTCTTGCTCCCAGATTTTGGCTCTCCTGTTTATACCATTTGTTTTTCTTGCTCCCAGATTTTGGTTCTCCTGTTTATACCATTTGTTTTTCTTGCTCCCAGATTTTGGATCTCTTGTTTATACCATTTGTTTTTCTTGCTCCCAGATTTTGGCCCTCCTGTTTATACCATTTGTTTTTCTTGCTCCCAGATTTTGGCTCTCCTGTTTATACCATTTGTTTTTCTTGCTCCCAGATTTTGGCTCTCCTGTTTATGCCATTTGTTTTTCTTGCTCCCAGATTTTGGTTCTCCTGTTTATACCATTTGTTTTTCTTGCTCCCAGATTTTGGCTCTCCTGTTTATACCATTTGATTTCTTGCTCCCAGATTTGGCTCTCCTGTTTATACCATTTGTTTTTCTTGCTCCCAGATTTTGGCTCTCCTGTTTATACCATTTGTTTTTCTTGCTCCCAGATTTTGGCTCTCCTGTTTATATCATTTGTTTTTCTTGCTCCCAGATTTTGGCTCTCCTGTTTATACCATTTGTTTTTCTTGCTCCCAGATTTTGGATCTCCTGTTTATACCATTTGTTTTTCTTGCTCCCAGATTTTGGCTCTCCGGTTTATGCCATTTGTTTTTCTTGCTCCCAGATTTTGGCTCTCCTGTTTATACCATTTGTTTTTCTTGCTCCCAGATTTTGGCTCTCCTGTTTATACCATTTGTTTTTCTTTCTCCCAGATTTTGGCTCTTCTGTTTATACCATTTGTTTTTCTTGCTCCCAGATTTTGGCTCTCCTGTTTATGCCATTTGTTTTTCTTGCTCCCAGATTTTGGCTCTCCTGGTTATACCATTTGTTTTTCTTGCTCCCAGATTTTGGCTCTCTTGTTTATACCATTTGTTTTTCTTGCTCCCAGATTTTGGCTCTCCTGTTTATACCATTTGTTTTTCTTCCTCCCAGATTTTGGCTCTCCTGTTTATACCATTTGTTTTTCTTGCTCCCAGATTTTGGCCCTCCTGTTTATGCCATTTGTTTTTCTTGCTCCCAGATTTTGGCTCTCCTGTTTATACCATTTGTTTTTCTTGCTCCCAGATTTTGGCTCTCCTGTTTATACCATTTGATTTTCTTCCTCCCAGATTTTGGATCTCCTGTTTATACCATTTGTTTTTCTTGCTCCCAGATTTTAGCTCTCCTGTTCATACCATTTGTTTTTCTTACTCCCAGATTTTGGCTCTCCTTTTATTCCATTTGTTTTTCTTGCTCCCAGATTTTAGCTCTCCTGTTTATACCATTTGTTTTTCTTGCTCCCAGATTTTGGATTTCCTGTTTATACCATTTGTTTTTTTTGCTCCCAGATTTTGGCTCTCCGGTTTATGCCATTTGTTTTTCTTACTCCCAGATTTTGGCTCTCCTGTTTATACCATTTGTTTTTCTTTCTCCCAGATTTTGGCTCTTCTGTTTATACCATTTGTTTTTCTTGCTCCCAGATTTTGGCTCTCCTGTTTATGCCATTTGTTTTTCTTGCTCCCAGATTTTGGCTCTCCTGGTTATACCATTTGTTTTTCTTGCTCCCAGATTTTGGCTCTCCTGTTTATACCATTTGTTTTTCTTGCTCCCAGATTTTGGCTCTCCTGTTTATACCATTTGTTTTTCTTCCTCCCAGATTTTGGCTCTCCTGTTTATACCATTTGTTTTTCTTGCTCCCAGATTTTGGCCCTCCTGTTTATGCCATTTGTTTTTCTTGCTCCCAGATTTTGGCTCTCCTGTTTATACCATTTGTTTTTCTTGCTCCCAGATTTTGGCTCTCCTGTTTATACCATTTGATTTTCTTCCTCCCAGATTTTGGATCTCCTGTTGATACCATTTGTTTTTCTTGCTCCCAGATTTTAGCTCTCCTGTTTATACCATTTGTTTTTCTTGCTCCCAGATTTTGTCTCTCCTGTTTATGCCATTTGTTTTTCTTGCTCCCAGATTTTAGCTCTCCTGTTTATGCCATTTGTTTTTCTTGCTCCCAGATTTTGGATTTCCTGTTTATACCATTTGTTTTTCTTGCTCCCAGATTTTGGCTCTCCTGTTTATACCATTTGTTTTTCTTGCTCCCAGATTTTGGCTCTCCTGTTTATGCCATTTGTTTTTCTTGCTCCCAGATTTTGGCTCTCCTGTTTATACCATTTGTTTTTCTTGCTCCCAGATTTTGGATCTCCTGTTTATACCATTTGTTTTTCTTGCTCCCAGATTTTGGCTCTCCTCTTTATACCATTTGTTTTTCTTGCTCCCAGATTTTGGCTCTCCTGTTTATACCATTTGTTTTTCTTGCTGCCAGATTTTGGCTCTCCTCTTGATACCATTTGTTTTTCTTGCTCCCAGATTTTGGCTCTCCTCTTTACACCATTTGTTTTTCTTGCTCCCAGATTTCGGATCTCCTGTTTATATCATTTGTTTTTCTTGCTCCCAGATTTTGGCTCTCCTGTTTATACTATTTGTTTTTCTTCCTCCCAGATTTTGGCTCTCCTGTTTATGCCATTTGTTTTTCTTGCTCCCAGACTTTGGCTCTCCTGTTTATACCATTTGTTTTTCTTGCTCCCAGATTTTGGCTCTCCTGTTTATACCATTTGTTTTTCTTGCTCCCAGAGTTTGGCTCTCCTATTTATGCCATTTGTTTTTCTTGCTCCCAGATGTTGGCTCTCCTGTTTATACCATTTGTTTTTCTTGATCCCAGATTTTGGATCTCCTGTTTATATCATTTGTTTTTCTTGCTCCCAGATTTTGGCTCTCCTGTTTATACCATTTGTTTTTCTTGCTCCCAGATTTTGGCTCTCCTGTTTATACCATTTGTTTTTCTTGCTCCCAGATTTTGGCTCTCCTGTTTATACCATTTGGTTTTCTTGCTCCCAGATGTTGGCTCTCCTGTCTATACCATTTGGTTTTCTTGCTCCCAAAGATTTGCATTAAGACCAATGTAGCATATTTTGGCTCTCCTGCTTATACCATTTCTTTTTCTTGCTCCCAGATTTTGGCTCTCCTGTTTATGCCATTTGTTTTTCTTGCTCCCAGATTTTGGCTCTCCTCTTTATACCATTTGTTTTTCTTGCTCCCAGATTTTGGCTCTCCTGTTTATACCTTTTTTTTCCTTGCTCCCAGATTTTGGCTCTCCTGTTCATACCATTTGTTTTTCTTCCTCCCAGATTTTGGCTCTCCTGTTTATAACATTTGTTTTTCTTGCTCCCAGATTTTGGCTCTCCTGTTTATACCATTTGTTTTTCTTCCTCCCAGATTTTGGCTCTCCTGTTTATACCATTTGTTTTTCTTCCTCCCAGATTTTGGCTCTCCTGTTTATACCATTTGTTTTTCTTGCTCCCAGATTTTGGCTCTCCTGTTTATACCATTTGTTTTTCTTGCTCCCAGATTTGGCTCTCCTGTTTATACCATTTGTTTTTCTTGCTCCCAGATTTTGGATCTCTTGTTTATACCATTTGTTTTTCTTGCTCCCAGATTTTGGCTCTCCTGTTTATACCATTTGTTTTTCTTGCTCCCAGATTTTGGATCTCCTGTTTATACCATTTGTTTGTCTTGCTCCCAGATTTTGGCTCTCCTGTTTATACCATTTGTTTTCTTGCTCCCAGATTTTGGCTCTCCTGTTTATACCATTTGTTTTTCTTGCTCCCAGATTTTGGATCTCCTGTTAATACCATTTGTTTTTCTTGCTCCCAGATTTTGGCTCTCCTGTTTATACCATTTGTTTTTCTTGCTCCCAGATTTTGGCTCTCCGGTTTATGCCATTTGTTTTTCTTGCTCCCAGATTTTGGCTCTCCTGTTTATACCATTTGTTTTTCTTGCTCCCAGATTTTGGCTCTCCTGTTTATACCATTTGTTTTTCTTGCTTCCAGACTTTGGCTCTCCTGTTTATACCATTTGTTTTTCTTGCTCCCAGATTTTGGCTCTCCGGTTTATGCCATTTGTTTTTCTTGCTCCCAGATTTTGGTTCTCCTCTTTATACCATTTGGTTTTCTTGCTCACAGATTTTGGCTCTCCTGTCTATACCATTTGTTTTTCTTGCTCCCAGATTTTGGCTCTCCTGTTTATACCATTTGTTTTTCTTGCTCCCAGATTTTGGCTCTCCTGTTTATACCATTTGTTTTTCTTGCTCCCAGATTTTGGATCTCCTATTTATACCATTTGTTTTTCTTGCTCCCAGATTTTGGCTTTCCTGTTTATACCATTTGTTTTCTTGCTCCCAGATTTTGGCTCTCCTGTTTATACCATTTGTTTTTCTTGCTCCCAGATTTTGGATCTCCTGTTAATACCATTTGTTTTTCTTGCTCCCAGATTTTGGCACTCCTGTTTATACCATTTGTTTTTCTTGCTCCCAGATTTTGGCTCTCCTGTTTATACCATTTGTTTTTCTTGCTCCCAGATTTTGGCTCTCCTGTTTATACCATTTGTTTTTCTTGCTCCCAGACTTTGGCTCTCCTGTTTATACCATTTGTTTTTCTTCCTCCCAGATTTTGGCTCTCCGGTTTATGCCTTTTGTTTTTCTTGCTCCCAGATTTTGGTTCTCCTCTTTATACCATTTGGTTTTCTTGCTCACAGATTTTGGCTCTCCTGTCTATACCATTTGTTTTTCTTGCTCCCAGATTTTGGCTCTCCTGTTTATACCATTTTTTTTCTTGCTCCCAGATGTTGGCTCTCCTGTCTATACCATTTGGTTTTCTTGCTCCCAGAGATCTGCATTAAAACTAAGGTAGCATATTTTGGCTCTCCTGTTTATACCATTTGTTTTTCTTGCTCCCAGATTTTGGCTCTCCTGTTTATACCATTTGGTTTTCATGCTCTCAAAGATTTGCATTAAAACTAAGATAGCATATTTTGGCTCTCCTGCTTATACCATTTGTTTTTCTTGCTCCCAGATTTTGGCTCTCCTGTTTATAACATTTGTTTTTCTTGCTCCCAGATTTTGGCTCTCCTGTTTATACCTTTTGCTTTCCTTGCTCTCAGATTATGGATCTCCTGTTAATACCATTTGTTTTTCTTGCTCCCAGATTTTGGCTCTCCTGTTTATGCCATTTGTTTTTCTTGCTCCCAGATTTTGGCTCTCCTGTTTATACCATTTAATTTTCTTGCTCCCAGATTTTGGCTCTCCTGTTTATACCATTTGTTTTTCTTGCTCCCAGATTTTGCATCTCCTGTTTATACCATTTGTTTTTCTTGCTCCCAGATTTGGCTCTCCTGTTTATACCATTTGTTTTTCTTGCTCCCAGATTTTGGCTCTCCTGTTTATACCATTTATTTTTCTTGCTCCCAGATTTTGGCTCTCCTGTTTATGCCATTTGTTTTTCTTGCTCCCAGATTTTAGCTCTCCTGTTTATGCCATTTGTTTTTCTTGCTCCCAGATTTTGGATTTCCTGTTTATACCATTTGTTTTTCTTGCTCCCAGATTTTGGTTCTCCTGTTTATACCATTTGTTTTTCTTGCTCCCAGATTTTGGCTCTCCTGTTTATACCATTTGTTTTTCTTGCTCCCAGATTTTGGCTCTCCTGTTTATACCATTTGTTTTTCTTGCTCCCAGATTTTGGCTCTCCTTTTTATACCATTTGTTTTTCTTGCTCCCAGATTTTGGATCTCCTGTTTATACCATTTTTTTTTCTAGCTCCCAGATTTTGGCTCTCCTGTTTATACCATTTGTTTTTCTTGCTCCCAGATTTTGGTTCTCCTGTTTATACCATTTGTTTTTCTTGCTCCCAGATTTTGGATCTCCTGTTTATACCATTTGTTTTTCTTGCTTCCAGATTTTGGCTCTCCTGTTTATACCATTTGTTTTTCTTGCTCCCAGATTTTGGATCTCCTGTTTATACCATTTGTTTTTCTTGCTCCCAGATTTTGGCTCTCCTGTTTATACCATTTATTTTTCTTGCTCCCAGATTTTGGCTCTCCTGTTTATGCCATTTGTTTTTCTTGCTCCCAGATTTTAGCTCTCCTGTTTATACCATTTGTTTTTCTTGCTCCCAGATTTTGGATTTCCTGTTTATACCATTTGTTTTTCTTGCTCCCAGATTTTAGCTCTCCTGTTTATACCATTTGTTTTTCTTGCTCCCAGATTTTGGATTTCCTGTTTATACCATTTGTTTTTCTTGCTCCCAGATTTTGGCTCTCCTGTTTATACCATTTGTTTTTCTTGCTCCCAGATTTTGGCTCTCCTGTTTATACCATTTGTTTTTCTTGCTCCCAGATTTTGGCTCTCCTGTTTATACCATTTGTTTTTCTTGCTCCCAGATTTTGGCTCTCCTTTTTATACCATTTGTTTTTCTTGCTCCCAGATTTTGGATCTCCTGTTTATACCATTTTTTTTCTAGCTCCCAGATTTTGGCTCTCCTGTTTATACCATTTGTTTTTCTTGCTCCCAGATTTTGGTTCTCCTGTTTATACCATTTGTTTTTCTTGCTCCCAGATTTTGGATCTCCTGTTTATACCATTTGTTTTTCTTGCTTCCAGATTTTGGCTCTCCTGTTTATACCATTTGTTTTTCTTGCTCCCAGATTTTGGATCTCCTGTTTATACCATTTGTTTTTCTTGCTCCCAGATTTTGGCTCTCCTGTTTATACCATTTATTTTTCTTGCTCCCAGATTTTGGCTCTCCTGTTTATGCCATTTGTTTTTCTTGCTCCCAGATTTTAGCTCTCCTGTTTATACCATTTGTTTTTCTTGCTCCCAGATTTTGGATTTCCTGTTTATACCATTTGTTTTTCTTGCTCCCAGATTTTAACTCTCCTGTTTATACCATTTGTTTTTCTTGCTCCCAGATTTTGGATTTCCTGTTTATACCATTTGTTTTTCTTGCTCCCAGATTTTGGCTCTCCTGTTTATACCATTTGTTTTTCTTGCTCCCAGATTTTGGATCTCCTGTTTATACCATTTGTTTTTCTTGCTCCCAGATTTTGGTTCTCCTGTTTATACCATTTGTTTTTCTTGCTCCCAGATTTTGGCTCTCTTGTTTATACCATTTGTTTTTCTTGCTCCCAGATTTTGGCTCTCCTGTTTATACCATTTGTTTTTCTTGCTCCCAGATTTTGGCTCTCCTGTTTATACCATTTGTTTTTCTTGCTCCCAGATTTTGGATCTCCTGTTTATACCATTTGTTTTTCTTGCTCCCAGATTTTGGCTCTCCTGTTTATACCATTTGTTTTTCTTGCTCCCAGATTTTGGATCTCCTGTTTATACCATTTGTTTTTCTTGCTCCCAGATTTTGGCTCTCCTGTTTATACCATTTGTTTTTCTTGCTCCCAGATTTTGGCTCTCCTGTTTATACCATTTGTTTTTCTTGCTCCCAGATTTTGGCTCTCCTGTTTATGCCATTTGTTTTTCTTGCTCCCAGACTTTGGTTCTCCTGTTTATACCATTTGTTTGTCTTGCTCCCAGATTTTGGCTCTCCTGTTTATACCATTTGTTTTTCTTGCTCCCAGATTTTGGCTCTCCTGTCTATACCATTTGTTTTTCTTGCTCCCAGATTTTGGCTCTCCTGTTTATACCATTTGTTTTTCTTGCTCCCAGATTTTGGATCTCCTGTTTATACCATTTGTTTTTCTTGCTCCCAGATTTTGGCTCTCCTGTTTATACCATTTGTTTTTCTTGCTCCCAGATTTTGGATCTCCTGTTTATACCATTTGTTTTTCTTGCTCCCAGATTTTGGATCTCCTGTTTATACCATTTGTTTTTCTTGCTCCCAGATTTTGGCTCTCCTGTTTATACCATTTGTTTTTCTTGCTCCCAGATTTTGGCTCTCCTGTTTATGCCATTTGTTTTTCTTGCTCCCAGATTTTAGCTCTCCTGTTTATACCATTTGTTTTTCTTGCTCCCAGATTTTGGATCTCCTGTTTATACCATTTGTTTTTCTTGCTCCCAGATTTTGGCTCTCCTGTTTATACCATTTGTTTTTCTTGCTCCCAGATTTTGGCTCTCCGGTTGATGCCATTTGTTTTTCTTGCTCCCAGATTTTGGCTCTCCTGTTTATACCATTTGTTTTTCTTCCTCCCAGATTTTGGCTCTCCTGTTTATACCATTTGTTTTTCTTTCTCCCAGATTTTGGCTCTCCTGTTTATACCATTTGTTTTTCTTGCTCCCAGAGTTTGGCTCTCCTATTGATGCCATTTGTTTTTCTTGCTCCCAGATTTTGGCTCTCCTGTTTATACCATTTGTTTTTCTTGCTCCCAGATTTTGGTTCTCCTGTTTATACCATTTGTTTTTCTTGCTCCCAGATTTTGGATCTCCTGTTTATACCATTTGTTTTTCTTGCTCCCAGATTTTGGATTTCCTGTTTATACCATTTGTTTTTCTTGCTCCCAGATTTTGGCTCTCCTGTTTATGCCATTTGTTTTTCTTGCTCCCAGATTTTGGATCTCCTGTTTATACCATTTGTTTTTCTTGCTCTCAGATTTTGGCTCTCCTGTTTATACCATTTATTTTTCTTGCTCCCAGATTTTGGCTCTCCTGTTTATGCCATTTGTTTTTCTTGCTCCCAGATTTTAGCTCTCCTGTTTATACCATTTGTTTTTCTTGCTCCCAGATTTTGGATTTCCTGTTTATACCATTTGTTTTTCTTGCTCCCAGATTTTGGCTCTCCTGTTTATACCATTTGTTTTTCTTGCTCCCAGATTTTGGATCTCCTGTTTATACCATTTGTTTTTCTTGCTCCCAGATTTTGGCTCTCCTGTTTATACCATTTGTTTTTCTTGCTCCCAGATTTTGGTTCTCCTGTTTATACCATTTCTTTTTCTTGCTCCCAGATTTTGGATCTCCTGTTTATACCATTTGTTTTTCTTGCTCCCAGATTTTGGCTCTCCTGTTTATACCATTTATTTTTCTTGCTCCCAGATTTTGGCTCTCCTGTTTATGCCATTTGTTTTTCTTGCTCCCAGATTTTAGCTCTCCTGTTTATACCATTTGTTTTTCTTGCTCCCAGATTTTGGATTTCCTGTTTATACCATTTGTTTTTCTTGCTGCCAGATTTTAGCTCTCCTGTTTATACCATTTGTTTTTCTTGCTCCCAGATTTTGGATTTCCTGTTTATACCATTTGTTTTTCTTGCTCCCAGATGTTGGCTCTCCTGTTTATACCATTTGTTTTTCTTGCCCCCAGATTTTGGATCTCCTGTTTATACCATTTGTTTTTCTTGCTCCCAGATTTTGGTTCTCCTGTTTATACCATTTGTTTTTCTTGCTCCCAGATTTTGGCTCTCCTGTTTATACCATTTGTTTTTCTTGCTCCCAGATTTTGGCTCTCCTGTTTATACCATTTGTTTTTCTTGCTCCCAGATTTTGGCTCTACTGTTTATACCATTTGTTTTTCTTGCTCCCAGATTTTGGATCTCCTGTTTATACCATTTGTTTTTCTTGCTCCCAGATTTTGGCTCTCCTGTTTATACCATTTGTTTTTCTTGCTCCCAGATTTTGGATCTCCTGTTTATACCATTTGTTTTTCTTGCTCCCAGATTTTGGCTCTCCTGTTTATACCATTTGTTTTTCTTGCTCCCAGATTTTGGCTCTCCTGTTTATACCATTTATTTTTCTTGCTCCCAGATTTTGGCTCTCCTGTTTATGCCATTTGTTTTTCTTGCTCCCAGATTTTGGTTCTCCTGTTTATACCATTTGTTTTTCTTGCTCCCAGATTTTGGCTCTCCTGTTTATACGATTTGTTTTTCTTGCCCCCAGATTTTGGCTCTCCTGTTTATACCATTTGTTTTTCTTGCTCCCAGATTTTGGCTCTCCTGTTTATACCATTTGTTTTTCTTGCTCCCAGATTTTGGATCTCCTGTTTATACCATTTGTTTTTCTTGCTCCCAGATTTTGGCTCTCCTGTTTATACCATTTGTTTTTCTTGCTCCCAGATTTTGGATCTCCTGTTTATACCATTTGTTTTTCTTGCTCCCAGATTTTGGCTCTCCTGTTTATACCATTTGTTTTTCTTGCTCCCAGATTTTGGCTCTCCTGTTTATACCATTTGTTTTTCTTGCTCCCAGATTTTGGCTCTCCTGTTGATGCCATTTGTTTTTCTTGCTCCCAGATTTTAGCTCTCCTGTTTATACCATTTGTTTTTCTTGCTCCCAGATTTTGGATCTCCTGTTTATACCATTTGTTTTTCTTGCTCCCAGATTTTGGCTCTCCTGTTTATACCATTTGTTTTTCTTGCTCCCAGATTTTGGCTCTCCGGTTGATGCCATTTGTTTTTCTTGCTCCCAGATTTTGGCTCTCCTGTTTATACCATTTGTTTTTCTTTCTCCCAGATTTTGGCTCTCCTGTTTATACCATTTTTTTTCTTGCTCCCAGAGTTTGGCTCTCCTATTGATGCCATTTGTTTTTCTTGCTCCCAGATTTTGGCTCTCCTGTTTATACCATTTGTTTTTCTTGATCCCAGATTTTGGATCTCCTGTTTATATCATTTGTTTTTCTTGCTCCCAGATTTTGGCTCTCCTGTTGATACCATTTGTTTTTCTTGCTCCCAGATTTTGGCTCTCCTGTTTATACCATTTGTTTTTCTTGCTCCCAGATTTTGGCTCTCCTGTTGATACCATTTGTTTTTCTTGCTCCCAGATTTTGTCCCTCCTGTTTATACCATTTGTTTTTCTTGCTCCCAGATTTTGGCTCTCCTGTTTATACCATTTGGTTTTCTTGCTCCCAGATGTTGGCTCTCCTGTCTATACCATTTGGTTTTCTTGCTCCTAAAGATTTGCATTAAGACCAATGTAGCATATTTTGGCTCTCCTGTTTATACCATTTCTTTTTCTTGCTCCCAGATTTTGGCTCTCCTGTTTATGCCATTTGTTTTTCTTGCTCCCAGATTTTGGCTCTCCTGTTTATACCATTTGTTTTTCTTGCTCCCAGATATTGGATCTCCTATTTATACCATTTGTTTCTCTTGCTCCCAGATTTTGGCTCTCCTGTTCATACCATTTCTTTTTCTTGCTCCCAGATTTTGTCTCTCCTCTTGATACCATTTGTTTTTCTTGCTCCCAGTATTTGGCTATCCTGTTTATATCATTTGGTTTTCTTGCCCCCAAAGATCTGCATTAAAACAAAGGTAGCATATTTTGGCTCTCCTGTTTATACCATTTGTTTTTCTTGCTCCCAGATTTTGGTTCTCCTGTTTATACCTTTTTTTTTCTTGCTCCCAGATTTTGGCTCTCCTGTTCATACCATTTGTTTTTCTTCCTCCCAGATTTTGGCTCTCCTGTTTATAACATTTATTTTTCTTGCTCCCAGATTTTGGCTCTCCTGTTTATACCATTTGTTTTTCTTGCTCCCAGATTTTGGCTCTCCTGTTTATACCATTTGTTTTTCTTGCTCCCAGATTTTGGCTCTCCTGTTTATACCATTTGTTTTTCTTGCTCCCAGATTTGGCTCTCCTGTTTATACCATTTGTTTTTCTTGCTCCCAGATTTTGGATCTCTTGTTTATACCATTTGTTTTTCTTGCTCCCAGATTTTGGCTCTCCTGTTTATACCATTTGTTTTTCTTGCTCCCAGATTTTGGATCTCCTGTTTATACCATTTGTTTGTCTTGCTCCCAGATTTTGGCTCTCCTGTTTATACCATTTGTTTTCTTGCTCCAATATTTTGGCTCTCCTATTTATACCATTTGGTTTTCATGCTCTCAAAGATTTGCATTAAAACTAAGATAGCATATTTTGGCTCTCCTGCTTATACCATTTGTTTTTCTTGCTCCCAGATTTTGGCTCTCCTGTTTATAACATTTGTTTTTCTTGCTCCCAGATTTTGGCTCTCCTGTTTATACCTTTTGCTTTTCTTGCTCTCAGATTATCGATCTCCTGTTAATACCATTTGTTTTTCTTGCTCCCAGATTTTGGCTCTCCTGTTTATACCATTTGTTTTTCTTGCTCCCAGATTTTGGCTCTCCTGTTTATACCATTTGTTTTTCTTGCTGTCAGATTTTGGCTCTCCTGTTTATACCATTTGTTTTTCTTCCTCCCAGATTTTGGCTCTCCTGTTTATACCATTTATTTTTCTTGCTCCCAGATTTTGGCTCTCCTGTTTATGCCATTTGTTTTTCTTGCTCCCAGATTTTAGCTCTCCTGTTTATATCATTTGTTTTTCTTGCTCCCAGATTTTGGATTTCCTGTTGATACCATTTGTTTTTCTTGCTCCCAGATTTTGGCTCTCCTGTTTATACCATTTCTTTTTCTTGCTCCCAGATTTTGGCTCTCCTGTTTATACCATTTCTTTTTCTTGCTCCCAGATGTTGGCTCTCCTGTTTATGCCATTTGTTTTTCTTGCTCCCAGATTTTGGCTCTCCTGTTTATACCATTTGTTTTTCTTGCTCCCAGATTTTGGCTCTCCTGTTTATACAATTTGTTTTTCTTACTCCCAGATTTTGGCTCTCCTGTTGATACCATTTGTTTTTCTTGCTCCCAGATTTTGGCTCTCCTGTTTATACCATTTGTTTTTCTTGCTCACAGATTTTGGCTCTCCTGTTGATACCATTTGTTTTTCTTGCTCCCAGACTTTGGCTCTCCTCTTTATACCATTTGGTTTTCTTGCTCACAGATTTTGGCTCTCCTGTCTATACCATTTGTTTTTCTTGCTCCCAGATTTTGGCTCTCCTGTTTATACCATTTTTTTTCTTGCTCCAAGATGTTGGCTCTCCTGTCTATACCATTTGGTTTTCTTGCTTCTAGAGATCTGCATTAAAACTAAGGTAGCATATTTTGGCTCTCCTGTTTATACCATTTGTTTTTCTTGCTCCCAGATATTGGCTCTCCTGTTTATACCATTTGTTTTTTTTTGCTCCCAGATATTGGCTCTCCTGTTTATAACATTTGTTTTTCTTGCTCCCAGATTTTGGCTCTCCTGTTTATACCATTTGTTTTTCTTGCTCCCAGATGTTGGCTCTCCTGTCTATTCCATTTTGTTTTCTTGCTCCCAAAGATCTGCATTAAAACTAAGGTAGCATATTTTGGCTCTCCTGTTTATACCATTTGTTTTTCTTGCTCTCAGATTTTGGCTCTCCTGTTTATACCATTTGTTTTTCTTGCTCCCAGATTTTGGCTCTCCTGTTTATACCATTTTTTTTTCTTGCTCCCAGATTTTGGCTCTCCTGTTTATGCCATTTGTTTTTCTTGCTCCCAGATTTTGGCTCTCCTGTTGATACCATTTGTTTTTCTTGCTCCCAGATTTTGGCTCTCCTGTTTATACCATTTGTTTTTCTTCCTCCCAGATTTTGGCTCTCCTGTTGATACCATTTGTTTTTCTTGCTCCCAGATGTTAGCTCTCCTGTCTATTCCATTTGGTTTTCTTGCTCCCAAAGATCTGCATTAAAACTAAGGTAGCATATTTTGGCTCTCCTGTTTATACCATTTGTTTTTCTTGCTCCCAGATTTTGGCTCTCCTGTTTATACCATTTGTTTTTCTTGCTCCCAGATTTTGGTCTCCTGTTTATACCATTTGTTTTTCTTGCTCCCAGATTTTGGCTCTCCTGTTTATACCATTTGTTTTTCTTGCTCCCAGATTTTGGCTCTCCTGTTTATACCATTTGGTTTTCTTGCTGCCAGATTTTGGCTCTCCTGTTTATACCATTTGTTTTTCTTGCTCCCAGATTTTGGCTCTCCTGTTTATACAATTTGTTTTTCTTGCTCCCAGAATTTGGCTCTCCTGTTTATACCATTTGTTTTTCTTGCTCCCAGATTTTGGCTCTCCTGTTTATACCTTTTGTTTTTCTTGCTCCCAGATTTTGGCTCTCCTGTTTATACCATTTGTTTTTCTTGCTCCCAGATTTTGGCTCTCCTGTTTATACCATTTGTTTTTCTTGCTCCCAGATGTTGGCTCTCCTGTTTATTCCATTTGGTTTTCTTGTTCCCAAAGATCTGCATTAAAACTAAGGTAGCATATTTTGGCTCTCCTCTTTATACCATTTGTTTTTCTTGCTCCCAGATTTTGGCTCTCCTGTTTATACCATTTGTTTTTCTTGCTCCCAGATTTTGGCTCTCCTGTTTATACCATTTGGTTTTCTTGCTACCAGATTTTGGCTCTCCTCTTGATACCATTTGGTTTTCTTGCTCCCAGATTTTGGCTCTCCTGTCTACACCATTTGTTTTTCTTGCTCCCAGATTTTGGCTCTCCTGTTTATACCATTTGTTTTTCTTGCTCCCAGATGTTGGCTCTCCTGTCTATTCCATTTTGTTTTCTTGCTCCCAAAGATCTGCATTAAAACTAAGGTAGCATATTTTGGCTCTCCTGTTTATACCATTTGTTTTTCTTGCTCCCAGATTTTGGCTCTCCTGTTTATACAATTTGTTTTTCTTGCTCCCAGATTTTGGCTCTCCTGTTTATACCATTTGTTTTTCTTGCTCCCAGATTTTGGCTCTCCTGTTTATACCTTTTGTTTTTCTTGCTCCCAGATTTTGGCTCTCCTGTTTATACCATTTGTTTTTCTTGCTCCCAGATTTTGGCTCTCCTGTTTATACCATTTGTTTTTCTTGCTCCCAGATGTTGGCTCTCCTGTTTATTCCATTTGGTTTTCTTGTTCCCAAAGATCTGCATTAAAACTAAGGTAGCATATTTTGGCTCTCCTCTTTATACCATTTGTTTTTCTTGCTCCCAGATTTTGGCTCTCCTGTTTATACCATTTGTTTTTCTTGCTCCCAGATTTTGGCTCTCCTGTTTATACCATTTGGTTTTCTTGCTACCAGATTTTGGCTCTCCTCTTGATACCATTTGGTTTTCTTGCTCCCAGATTTTGGCTCTCCTGTCTATACCATTTGTTTTTCTTGCTCCCAGATTTTGGCTCTCCTGTTTATACCATTTGTTTTTCTTGCTCCCAGATGTTGGCTCTCCTGTCTATTCCATTTTGTTTTCTTGCTCCCAAAGATCTGCATTAAAACTAAGGTAGCATATTTTGGCTCTCCTGTTTATACCATTTGTTTTTCTTGCTCTCAGATTTTGGCTCTCCTGTTAATACCATTTGTTTTTCTTGCTCCCAGATTTTGGCTCTCCTGTTTATACCATTTTTTTTCTTGCTCCCAGATTTTGGCTCTCCTGTTTATGCCATTTGTTTTTCTTGCTCCCAGATTTTGGCTCTCCTGTTGATACCATTTGTTTTTCTTGCTCCCAGATTTTGGCTCTCCTGTCTATTCCATTTGGTTTTCTTGCTCCCAAAGATCTGCATTAAAACTAAGGTAGCATATTTTGGCTCTCCTGTTAATACCATTTGTTTTTCTTGCTCCCAGATTTTGGCTCTCCTGTTTATACCATTTGTTTTTCTTGCTCCCAGATTTTGGTCTCCTGTTTATACCATTTGTTTTTCTTGCTCCCAGATTTTGGCTCTCCTATTTATACCATTTGTTTTTCTTGCTTCCAGATTGTGGCTCTCCTGTTTATACCATTTGGTTTTCTTGCTCCCAGATTTTGGCTCTCCTGTTTATACCATTTGTTTTTCTTGCTCCCAGATTTTGGCTCTCCTGTTTATACCATTTGTTTTTCTTGCTCCCAGATTTTGGCTCTCCTGTTTATACCATTTGTTTTTCTTGCTCCCAGATGTTGGCTCTCCTGTTTATTCCATTTGGTTTTCTTGTTCCCAAAGATCTGCATTAAAACTAAGGTAGCATATTTTGGCTCTCCTCTTTATACCATTTGTTTTTCTTGCTCCCAGATTTTGGCTCTCCTGTTTATACCATTTGTTTTTCTTGCTCCCAGATTTTGGCTCTCCTGTTTATACCATTTGGTTTTCTTGCTACCAGATTTTGGCTCTCCTCTTGATACCATTTGGTTTTCTTGCTCCCAGATTTTGGCTCTCCTGTCTACACCATTTGTTTTTCTTGCTCCCAGATTTTGGCTCTCCTGTTTATACCATTTGTTTTTCTTGCTCCCAGATGTTGGCTCTCCTGTCTATTCCATTTTGTTTTCTTGCTCCCAAAGATCTGCATTAAAACTAAGGTAGCATATTTTGGCTCTCCTGTTTATACCATTTGTTTTTCTTGCTCCCAGATTTTGGTCTCCTGTTTATACCATTTGTTTTTCTTGCTCCCAGATTTTGGCTCTCCTGTTTATACCATTTGTTTTTCTTGCTCCCAGATTTTGGCTCTCCTGTTTATACCATTTGGTTTTCTTGCTGCCAGATTTTGGCTCTCCTGTTTATACCATTTGTTTTTCTTGCTCCCAGATTTTGGCTCTCCTGTTTATACAATTTGTTTTTCTTGCTCCCAGAATTTGGCTCTCCTGTTTATACCATTTGTTTTTCTTGCTCCCAGATTTTGGCTCTCCTGTTTATACCTTTTGTTTTTCTTGCTCCCAGATTTTGGCTCTCCTGTTTATACCATTTGTTTTTCTTGCTCCCAGATTTTGGCTCTCCTGTTTATACCATTTGTTTTTCTTGCTCCCAGATGTTGGCTCTCCTGTTTATTCCATTTGGTTTTCTTGTTCCCAAAGATCTGCATTAAAACTAAGGTAGCATATTTTGGCTCTCCTCTTTATACCATTTGTTTTTCTTGCTCCCAGATTTTGGCTCTCCTGTTTATACCATTTGTTTTTCTTGCTCCCAGATTTTGGCTCTCCTGTTTATACCATTTGGTTTTCTTGCTACCAGATTTTGGCTCTCCTCTTGATACCATTTGGTTTTCTTGCTCCCAGATTTTGGCTCTCCTGTCTACACCATTTGTTTTTCTTGCTCCCAGATTTTGGCTCTCCTGTTTATACCATTTGTTTTTCTTGCTCCCAGATGTTGGCTCTCCTGTCTATTCCATTTTGTTTTCTTGCTCCCAAAGATCTGCATTAAAACTAAGGTAGCATATTTTGGCTCTCCTGTTTATACCATTTGTTTTTCTTGCTCCCAGATTTTGGCTCTCCTGTTTATACAATTTGTTTTTCTTGCTCCCAGATTTTGGCTCTCCTGTTTATACCATTTGTTTTTCTTGCTCCCAGATTTTGGCTCTCCTGTTTATACCTTTTGTTTTTCTTGCTCCCAGATTTTGGCTCTCCTGTTTATACCATTTGTTTTTCTTGCTCCCAGATTTTGGCTCTCCTGTTTATACCATTTGTTTTTCTTGCTCCCAGATGTTGGCTCTCCTGTTTATTCCATTTGGTTTTCTTGTTCCCAAAGATCTGCATTAAAACTAAGGTAGCATATTTTGGCTCTCCTCTTTATACCATTTGTTTTTCTTGCTCCCAGATTTTGGCTCTCCTGTTTATACCATTTGTTTTTCTTGCTCCCAGATTTTGGCTCTCCTGTTTATACCATTTGGTTTTCTTGCTACCAGATTTTGGCTCTCCTCTTGATACCATTTGGTTTTCTTGCTCCCAGATTTTGGCTCTCCTGTCTATACCATTTGTTTTTCTTGCTCCCAGATTTTGGCTCTCCTGTTTATACCATTTGTTTTTCTTGCTCCCAGATGTTGGCTCTCCTGTCTATTCCATTTTGTTTTCTTGCTCCCAAAGATCTGCATTAAAACTAAGGTAGCATATTTTGGCTCTCCTGTTTATACCATTTGTTTTTCTTGCTCTCAGATTTTGGCTCTCCTGTTAATACCATTTGTTTTTCTTGCTCCCAGATTTTGGCTCTCCTGTTTATACCATTTTTTTTCTTGCTCCCAGATTTTGGCTCTCCTGTTTATGCCATTTGTTTTTCTTGCTCCCAGATTTTGGCTCTCCTGTTGATACCATTTGTTTTTCTTGCTCCCAGATTTTGGCTCTCCTGTCTATTCCATTTGGTTTTCTTGCTCCCAAAGATCTGCATTAAAACTAAGGTAGCATATTTTGGCTCTCCTGTTAATACCATTTGTTTTTCTTGCTCCCAGATTTTGGCTCTCCTGTTTATACCATTTGTTTTTCTTGCTCCCAGATTTTGGTCTCCTGTTTATACCATTTGTTTTTCTTGCTCCCAGATTTTGGCTCTCCTATTTATACCATTTGTTTTTCTTGCTTCCAGATTGTGGCTCTCCTGTTTATACCATTTGGTTTTCTTGCTCCCAGATTTTGGCTCTCCTGTTTATACCATTTGTTTTTCTTGCTCCCAGATTTTGGCTCTCCTGTTTATACCATTTGTTTTTCTTGCTCCCAGATTTTGGCTCTCCTGTTTATACCATTTGTTTTTCTTGCTCCCAGATGTTGGCTCTCCTGTTTATTCCATTTGGTTTTCTTGTTCCCAAAGATCTGCATTAAAACTAAGGTAGCATATTTTGGCTCTCCTCTTTATACCATTTGTTTTTCTTGCTCCCAGATTTTGGCTCTCCTGTTTATACCATTTGTTTTTCTTGCTCCCAGATTTTGGCTCTCCTGTTTATACCATTTGGTTTTCTTGCTACCAGATTTTGGCTCTCCTCTTGATACCATTTGGTTTTCTTGCTCCCAGATTTTGGCTCTCCTGTCTACACCATTTGTTTTTCTTGCTCCCAGATTTTGGCTCTCCTGTTTATACCATTTGTTTTTCTTGCTCCCAGATGTTGGCTCTCCTGTCTATTCCATTTTGTTTTCTTGCTCCCAAAGATCTGCATTAAAACTAAGGTAGCATATTTTGGCTCTCCTGTTTATACCATTTGTTTTTCTTGCTCCCAGATTTTGGTCTCCTGTTTATACCATTTGTTTTTCTTGCTCCCAGATTTTGGCTCTCCTGTTTATACCATTTGTTTTTCTTGCTCCCAGATTTTGGCTCTCCTGTTTATACCATTTGGTTTTCTTGCTGCCAGATTTTGGCTCTCCTGTTTATACCATTTGTTTTTCTTGCTCCCAGATTTTGGCTCTCCTGTTTATACAATTTGTTTTTCTTGCTCCCAGAATTTGGCTCTCCTGTTTATACCATTTGTTTTTCTTGCTCCCAGATTTTGGCTCTCCTGTTTATACCTTTTGTTTTTCTTGCTCCCAGATTTTGGCTCTCCTGTTTATACCATTTGTTTTTCTTGCTCCCAGATTTTGGCTCTCCTGTTTATACCATTTGTTTTTCTTGCTCCCAGATGTTGGCTCTCCTGTTTATTCCATTTGGTTTTCTTGTTCCCAAAGATCTGCATTAAAACTAAGGTAGCATATTTTGGCTCTCCTCTTTATACCATTTGTTTTTCTTGCTCCCAGATTTTGGCTCTCCTGTTTATACCATTTGTTTTTCTTGCTCCCAGATTTTGGCTCTCCTGTTTATACCATTTGGTTTTCTTGCTACCAGATTTTGGCTCTCCTCTTGATACCATTTGGTTTTCTTGCTCCCAGATTTTGGCTCTCCTGTCTACACCATTTGTTTTTCTTGCTCCCAGATTTTGGCTCTCCTGTTTATACCATTTGTTTTTCTTGCTCCCAGATGTTGGCTCTCCTGTCTATTCCATTTTGTTTTCTTGCTCCCAAAGATCTGCATTAAAACTAAGGTAGCATATTTTGGCTCTCCTGTTTATACCATTTGTTTTTCTTGCTCCCAGATTTTGGCTCTCCTGTTTATACAATTTGTTTTTCTTGCTCCCAGATTTTGGCTCTCCTGTTTATACCATTTGTTTTTCTTGCTCCCAGATTTTGGCTCTCCTGTTTATACCTTTTGTTTTTCTTGCTCCCAGATTTTGGCTCTCCTGTTTATACCATTTGTTTTTCTTGCTCCCAGATTTTGGCTCTCCTGTTTATACCATTTGTTTTTCTTGCTCCCAGATGTTGGCTCTCCTGTTTATTCCATTTGGTTTTCTTGTTCCCAAAGATCTGCATTAAAACTAAGGTAGCATATTTTGGCTCTCCTCTTTATACCATTTGTTTTTCTTGCTCCCAGATTTTGGCTCTCCTGTTTATACCATTTGTTTTTCTTGCTCCCAGATTTTGGCTCTCCTGTTTATACCATTTGGTTTTCTTGCTACCAGATTTTGGCTCTCCTCTTGATACCATTTGGTTTTCTTGCTCCCAGATTTTGGCTCTCCTGTCTATACCATTTGTTTTTCTTGCTCCCAGATTTTGGCTCTCCTGTTTATACCATTTGTTTTTCTTGCTCCCAGATGTTGGCTCTCCTGTCTATTCCATTTTGTTTTCTTGCTCCCAAAGATCTGCATTAAAACTAAGGTAGCATATTTTGGCTCTCCTGTTTATACCATTTGTTTTTCTTGCTCTCAGATTTTGGCTCTCCTGTTAATACCATTTGTTTTTCTTGCTCCCAGATTTTGGCTCTCCTGTTTATATCATTTTTTTTCTTGCTCCCAGATTTTGGCTCTCCTGTTTATGCCATTTGTTTTTCTTGCTCCCAGATTTTGGCTCTCCTGTTGATACCATTTGTTTTTCTTGCTCCCAGATTTTGGCTCTCCTGTCTATTCCATTTGGTTTTCTTGCTCCCAAAGATCTGCATTAAAACTAAGGTAGCATATTTTGGCTCTCCTGTTAATACCATTTGTTTTTCTTGCTCCCAGATTTTGGCTCTCCTGTTTATACCATTTGTTTTTCTTGCTCCCAGATTTTGGTCTCCTGTTTATACCATTTGTTTTTCTTGCTCCCAGATTTTGGCTCTCCTATTTATACCATTTGTTTTTCTTGCTTCCAGATTTTGGCTCTCCTGTTTATACCATTTGGTTTTCTTGCTCCCAGATTTTGGCTCTCCTGTTTATACCATTTGTTTTTCTTGCTCCCAGATTTTGGCTCTCCTGTTTATACCATTTGTTTTTCTTGCTCCCAGATTTTGGCTCTCCTGTTTATACCATTTGTTTTTCTTGCTCCCAGATGTTGGCTCTCCTGTTTATTCCATTTGGTTTTCTTGTTCCCAAAGATCTGCATTAAAACTAAGGTAGCATATTTTGGCTCTCCTCTTTATACCATTTGTTTTTCTTGCTCCCAGATTTTGGCTCTCCTGTTTATACCATTTGTTTTTCTTGCTCCCAGATTTTGGCTCTCCTGTTTATACCATTTGGTTTTCTTGCTACCAGATTTTGGCTCTCCTCTTGATACCATTTGGTTTTCTTGCTCCCAGATTTTGGCTCTCCTGTCTACACCATTTGTTTTTCTTGCTCCCAGATTTTGGCTCTCCTGTTTATACCATTTGTTTTTCTTGCTCCCAGATGTTGGCTCTCCTGTCTATTCCATTTTGTTTTCTTGCTCCCAAAGATCTGCATTAAAACTAAGGTAGCATATTTTGGCTCTCCTGTTTATACCATTTGTTTTTCTTGCTCCCAGATTTTGGCTCTCCTGTTTATACAATTTGTTTTTCTTGCTCCCAGATTTTGGCTCTCCTGTTTATACCATTTGTTTTTCTTGCTCCCAGATTTTGGCTCTCCTGTTTATACCTTTTGTTTTTCTTGCTCCCAGATTTTGGCTCTCCTGTTTATACCATTTGTTTTTCTTGCTCCCAGATTTTGGCTCTCCTGTTTATACCATTAGTTTTTCTTGCTCCTAGATGTTGGCTCTCCTGTTTATTCCATTTGGTTTTCTTGTTCCCAAAGATCTGCATTAAAACTAAGGTAGCATATTTTGGCTCTCCTCTTTATACCATTTGTTTTTCTTGCTCCCAGATTTTGGCTCTCCTGTTTATACCATTTGTTTTTCTTGCTCCCAGATTTTGGCTCTCCTGTTTATACCATTTGGTTTTCTTGCTACCAGATTTTGGCTCTCCTCTTGATACCATTTGGTTTTCTTGCTCCCATATTTTGGCTCTCCTGTCTATACCATTTGTTTTTCTTGCTCCCAGATTTTGGCTCTCCTGTCTATTCCATTTTGTTTTCTTGCTCCCAAAGATCTGCATTAAAACTAAGGTAGCATATTTTGGCTCTCCTGTTTATACCATTTGTTTTTCTTGCTCCCAGATTTTGGCTCTCCTGTTTATACCATTTGGTTTTCTTGCTACCAGATTTTGGCTCTCCTCTTGATACCATTTGGTTTTCTTGCTCCCAGATTTTGGCTCTCCTGTCTATACCATTTGTTTTTCTTGCTCCCAGATTTTGGCTCTCCTGTTTATACCATTTGTTTTTCTTGCTCCCAGATGTTGGCTCTCCTGTCTATTCCATTTTGTTTTCTTGCTCCCAAAGATCTGCATTAAAACTAAGGTAGCATATTTTGGCTCTCCTGTTTATACCATTTGTTTTTCTTGCTCTCAGATTTTGGCTCTCCTGTTAATACCATTTGTTTTTCTTGCTCCCAGATTTTGGCTCTCCTGTTTATACCATTTTTTTTCTTGCTCCCAGATTTTGGCTCTCCTGTTTATGCCATTTGTTTTTCTTGCTCCCAGATTTTGGCTCTCCTGTTGATACCATTTGTTTTTCTTGCTCCCAGATTTTGGCTCTCCTGTCTATTCCATTTGGTTTTCTTGCTCCCAAAGATCTGCATTAAAACTAAGGTAGCATATTTTGGCTCTCCTGTTAATACCATTTGTTTTTCTTGCTCCCAGATTTTGGCTCTCCTGTTTATACCATTTGTTTTTCTTGCTCCCAGATTTTGGTCTCCTGTTTATACCATTTGTTTTTCTTGCTCCCAGATTTTGGCTCTCCTATTTATACCATTTGTTTTTCTTGCTCCCAGATTTTGGCTCTCCTGTTTATGCCATTTGGTTTTCTTGCTCCCAGATTTTGGCTCTCCTGTTTATACCATTTGTTTTTCTTGTTCCCAGATTTTGGCTCTCCTGTTTATACCATTTGTTTTTCTTGCTCCCAGATTTTGGCTCTCCTGTTTATACCATTTGTTTTTCTTGCTCCCAGATGTTGGCTCTCCTGTTTATTCCATTTGGTTTTCTTGTTCCCAAAGATCTGCATTAAAACTAAGGTAGCATATTTTGGCTCTCCTCTTTATACCATTTGTTTTTCTTGCTCCCAGATTTTGGCTCTCCTGTTTATACCATTTGTTTTTCTTGCTCCCAGATTTTGGCTCTCCTGTTTATACCATTTGGTTTTCTTGCTACCAGATTTTGGCTCTCCTCTTGATACCATTTGGTTTTCTTGCTCCCAGATTTTGGCTCTCCTGTCTACACCATTTGTTTTTCTTGCTCCCAGATTTTGGCTCTCCTGTTTATACCATTTGTTTTTCTTGCTCCCAGATGTTGGCTCTCCTGTCTATTCCATTTTGTTTTCTTGCTCCCAAAGATCTGCATTAAAACTAAGGTAGCATATTTTGGCTCTCCTGTTTATACCATTTGTTTTTCTTGCTCCCAGATTTTGGCTCTCCTGTTTATACAATTTGTTTTTCTTGCTCCCAGATTTTGGCTCTCCTGTTTATACCATTTGTTTTTCTTGCTCCCAGATTTTGGCTCTCCTGTTTATACCTTTTGTTTTTCTTGCTCCCAGATTTTGGCTCTCCTGTTTATACCATTTGTTTTTCTTGCTCCCAGATTTTGGCTCTCCTGTTTATACCATTTGTTTTTCTTGCTCCTAGATGTTGGCTCTCCTGTTTATTCCATTTGGTTTTCTTGTTCCCAAAGATCTGCATTAAAACTAAGGTAGCATATTTTGGCTCTCCTCTTTATACCATTTGTTTTTCTTGCTCCCAGATTTTGGCTCTCCTGTTTATACCATTTGTTTTTCTTGCTCCCAGATTTTGGCTCTCCTGTTTATACCATTTGGTTTTCTTGCTACCAGATTTTGGCTCTCCTCTTGATACCATTTGGTTTTCTTGCTCCCAGATTTTGGCTCTCCTGTCTATACCATTTGTTTTTCTTGCTCCCAGATTTTGGCTCTCCTGTCTATTCCATTTTGTTTTCTTGCTCCCAAAGATCTGCATTAAAACTAAGGTAGCATATTTTGGCTCTCCTGTTTATACCATTTGTTTTTCTTGCTCTCAGATTTTGGCTCTCCTGTTAATACCATTTGTTTTTCTTGCTCCCAGATTTTGGCTCTCCTGTTTATACCATTTTTTTTCTTGCTCCCAGATTTTGGCTCTCCTGTTTATGCCATTTGTTTTTCTTGCTCCCAGATTTTGGCTCTCCTGTTGATACCATTTGTTTTTCTTGCTCCCAGATTTTGGCTCTCCTGTCTATTCCATTTGGTTTTCTTGCTCCCAAAGATCTGCATTAAAACTAAGGTAGCATATTTTGGCTCTCCTGTTTATACCATTTGTTTTTCTTGCTCCCAGATTTTGGCTCTCCTGTTTATACCATTTGTTTTTCTTGCTCCCAGATTTTGGTCTCCTGTTTATACCATTTGTTTTTCTTGCTCCCAGATTTTGGCTCTCCTATTTATACCATTTGTTTTTCTTGCTCCCAGATTTTGGCTCTCCTGTTTATACCATTTGGTTTTCTTGCTCCCAGATTTTGGCTCTCCTGTTTATACCATTTGTTTTTCTTGCTCCCAGATTTTGGCTCTCCTGTTTATACAATTTGTTTTTCTTGCTCCCAGAATTTGGCTCTCCTGTTTATACCATTTGTTTTTCTTGCTCCCAGATTTTGGCTCTCCTGTTTATACCTTTTGTTTTTCTTGCTCCCAGATTTTGGCTCTCCTGTTTATACCATTTGTTTTTCTTGCTCCCAGATTTTGGCTCTCCTGTTTATACCATTTGTTTTTCTTGCTCCCAGATGTTGGCTCTCCTGTTTATTCCATTTGGTTTTCTTGTTCCCAAAGATCTGCATTAAAACTAAGGTAGCATATTTTGGCTCTCCTCTTTATACCATTTGTTTTTCTTGCTCCCAGATTTTGGCTCTCCTGTTTATACCATTTGTTTTTCTTGCTCCCAGATTTTGGCTCTCCTGTTTATACCATTTGGTTTTCTTGCTACCAGATTTTTGCTCTCCTCTTGATACCATTTGGTTTTCTTGCTCCCAGATTTTGGCTCTCCTGTTTATACCATTTGTTTTTCTTGCTCCCAGATGTTGGCTCTCCTGTTTATTCCATTTGGTTTTCTTGTTCCCAAAGATCTGCATTAAAACTAAGGTAGCATATTTTGGCTCTCCTCTTTATACCATTTGTTTTTCTTGCTCCCAGATTTTGGCTCTCCTGTTTATACCATTTGTTTTTCTTGCTCCCAGATTTTGGCTCTCCTGTTTATACCATTTGGTTTTCTTGCTACCAGATTTTGGCTCTCCTCTTGATACCATTTGGTTTTCTTGCTCCCAGATTTTGGCTCTCCTGTCTACACCATTTGTTTTTCTTGCTCCCAGATTTTGGCTCTCCTGTTTATACCATTTGTTTTTCTTGCTCCCAGATGTTGGCTCTCCTGTCTATTCCATTTTGTTTTCTTGCTCCCAAAGATCTGCATTAAAACTAAGGTAGCATATTTTGGCTCTCCTGTTTATACCATTTGTTTTTCTTGCTCCCAGATTTTGGCTCTCCTGTTTATACAATTTGTTTTTCTTGCTCCCAGATTTTGGCTCTCCTGTTTATACCATTTGTTTTTCTTGCTCCCAGATTTTGGCTCTCCTGTTTATACCTTTTGTTTTTCTTGCTCCCAGATTTTGGCTCTCCTGTTTATACCATTTGTTTTTCTTGCTCCCAGATTTTGGCTCTCCTGTTTATACCATTTGTTTTTCTTGCTCCCAGATGTTGGCTCTCCTGTTTATTCCATTTGGTTTTCTTGTTCCCAAAGATCTGCATTAAAACTAAGGTAGCATATTTTGGCTCTCCTCTTTATACCATTTGTTTTTCTTGCTCCCAGATTTTGGCTCTCCTGTTTATACCATTTGTTTTTCTTGCTCCCAGATTTTGGCTCTCCTGTTTATACCATTTGGTTTTCTTGCTACCAGATTTTGGCTCTCCTCTTGATACCATTTGGTTTTCTTGCTCCCAGATTTTGGCTCTCCTGTCTATACCATTTGTTTTTCTTGCTCCCAGATTTTGGCTCTCCTGTTTATACCATTTGTTTTTCTTGCTCCCAGATGTTGGCTCTCCTGTCTATTCCATTTTGTTTTCTTGCTCCCAAAGATCTGCATTAAAACTAAGGTAGCATATTTTGGCTCTCCTGTTTATACCATTTGTTTTTCTTGCTCTCAGATTTTGGCTCTCCTGTTAATACCATTTGTTTTTCTTGCTCCCAGATTTTGGCTCTCCTGTTTATACCATTTTTTTTCTTGCTCCCAGATTTTGGCTCTCCTGTTTATGCCATTTGTTTTTCTTGCTCCCAGATTTTGGCTCTCCTGTTGATACCATTTGTTTTTCTTGCTCCCAGATTTTGGCTCTCCTGTCTATTCCATTTGGTTTTCTTGCTCCCAAAGATCTGCATTAAAACTAAGGTAGCATATTTTGGCTCTCCTGTTTATACCATTTGTTTTTCTTGCTCCTAGATTTTGGCTCTCCTGTTTATACCATTTGTTTTTCTTGCTCCCAGATTTTGGTCTCCTGTTTATACCATTTGTTTTTCTTGCTCCCAGATTTTGGCTCTCCTATTTATACCATTTGTTTTTCTTGCTCCCAGATTTTGGCTCTCCTGTTTATACCATTTGGTTTTCTTGCTCCCAGATTTTGGCTCTCCTGTTTATACCATTTGTTTTTCTTGCTCCCAGATTTTGGCTCTCCTGTTTATACAATTTGTTTTTCTTGCTCCCAGAATTTGGCTCTCCTGTTTATACCATTTGTTTTTCTTGCTCCCAGATTTTGGCTCTCCTGTTTATACCTTTTGTTTTTCTTGCTCCCAGATTTTGGCTCTCCTGTTTATACCATTTGTTTTTCTTGCTCCCAGATTTTGGCTCTCCTGTTTATACCATTTGTTTTTCTTGCTCCCAGATGTTGGCTCTCCTGTTTATTCCATTTGGTTTTCTTGTTCCCAAAGATCTGCATTAAAACTAAGGTAGCATATTTTGGCTCTCCTCTTTATACCATTTGTTTTTCTTGCTCCCAGATTTTGGCTCTCCTGTTTATACCATTTGTTTTTCTTGCTCCCAGATTTTGGCTCTCCTGTTTATACCATTTGGTTTTTTTGCTACCAGATTTTTGCTCTCCTCTTGATACCATTTGGTTTTCTTGCTCCCAGATTTTGGCTCTCCTGTCTATACCATTTGTTTTTCTTGCTCCCAGATTTTGGCTCTCCTGTTTATACCATTTGTTTTTCTTGCTCCCAGATGTTGGCTCTCCTGTCTATTCCATTTTGTTTTCTTGCTCCCAAAGATCTGCATTAAAACTAAGGTAGCATATTTTGGCTCTCCTGTTTATACCATTTGTTTTTCTTGCTCTCAGATTTTGGCTCTCCTGTTTATACCATTTGTTTTTCTTGCTCCCAGATTTTGGCTCTCCTGTTTATACCATTTTTTTTCTTGCTCCCAGATTTTGGCTCTCCTGTTTATGCCATTTGTTTTTCTTGCTCCCAGATTTTGGCTCTCCTGTTGATACCATTTGTTTTTCTTGCTCCCAGATTTTGGCTCTCCTGTTTATACCATTTGTTTTTCTTCCTCCCAGATTTTGGCTCTCCTGTTTATACCATTTGTTTTTCTTGCTCCCAGATGTTGGCTCTCCTGTCTATTCCATTTGGTTTTCTTGCTCCCAAAGATCTGCATTAAAACTAAGGTAGCATATTTTGGCTCTCCTGTTTATACCATTTGTTTTTCTTGCTCCCAGATTTTGGCTCTCCTGTTTATACCATTTGTTTTTCTTGCTCCCAGATTTTGGCTCTCCTGTTTATACCATTTGTTTTTCTTGCTCCCAGATTTTGGCTCTCCTGTTTATACCATTTGTTTTTCTTGCTCCCAGATTTTGGCTCTCCTGTTTATACCATTTGTTTTTCTTGCTCCCAGATTTTGGCTCTCCTGTTTATACAATTTGTTTTTCTTGCTCCCAGATTTGGCTCTCCTGTTTATACCATTTGTTTTTCTTGCTCCCAGATTTTGGCTCTCCTGTTTATACCTTTTGTTTTTCTTGCTCCCAGATTTTGGCTCTCCTGTTTATGCCATCTGTTTTTCTTGCTCCCAGATTTTGGATCTCCTGTTGATACCATTTGTTTTTCTTGCTCCCAGAATTTGGTTATCCTGTTGATATCATTTGGTTATCTTGCTCCCAAAGATCTGCATTAAAATTAAGGTAGCATATTTTTCCTTTCCTGTTTATGCCATTTGTTTTTCTTGTTCCCAGATGTTGGCTCTCCTGTCTATTCCATTTGGTTTTCTTGTTCCCAAAGATCTGCATTAAAACTAAGGTAGCATATTTTGGCTCTCCTGTTTATACCATTTGTTTTTCTTGCTCCCAGATTTTGGCTCTCCTGTTTATACCATTTGTTTTTCTTACTCCCAGATTTTGGCTCTCCTGTTTATACCATTTGTTTTTCTTGCTCCCAGATTTTGGCTCTCCTGTTTATACCATTTGTTTCTCTTGCTCCCAGATTTTGGCTCTCCTGTCTATACCATTTGGTTTTCTTGCTCCCAAAGATCTGCATTCAAACTAAGGTAGCATATTTTGGCTCTCCTGTTTATACCATTTGTTTTTCTTGCTCCCAGATTTTGGCTCTCCTGTTTATACCATTTGGTTTTCATGCTCCCAGAGATTTGCACTAAAACTAAGGTAGCATATTTTGGCTCTCCTGTTTATACCATTTGTTTTTCTTGCTCCCAGATTTTGGCTCTCCTGTTTATACAATTTGTTTTTCTTGCTCCCAGATTTTGGCTCTCCTGTTTATACCATTTGTTTTTCTTGCTCCCAGATTTTGGCTCTCCTGTTTATACCTTTTGTTTTTCTTGCTCCCAGATTTTGGATCTCCTGTTTATACCATTTGTTTTTCTTGCTCCCAGATTTTGGCTCTCCTGTTTATACCATTTGTTTTTCTTGCTCCCAGATTTTGGATCTCCTGTTTATACCATTTGTTTTTCTTGCTCCCAGATTTTGGCTCTCCTGTTTATACCATTTGTTTTTCTTGCTCCCAGATTTTGGCTTTCCTGTTTATACAATTTGTTTTTCTTGCTCCCAGATTTTGGCTCTCCTGTTTATATCATTTGTTTTTCTTGCTCCCAGATTTTGGCTCTCCTGTTTATACCATTTGGTTTTCATGCTCTCAAAGATTTGCATTAAAACTAAGATAGCATATTTTGGCTCTCCTGCTTATACCATTTGCTTTTCTTCCTCCCAAATTTTGGCTCTCCTGTTTATAACATTTGTTTTTCTTGCTCCCAGATTTTGGCTCTCCTGTTTATACCTTTTGCTTTTCTTCCTCTCAGATTTTGGATCTCCTGTTAATACCATTTGTTTTTCTTGCTCCCAGATTTTGGCTCTCCTGTTATACCATTTGTTTTTCTTGCTCCCAGATTTTGGCTTTCCTGTTTATACCATTTGTTTTTCTTGCTCCCAGATTTTGGATCTCCTGTTTATACCATTTGTTTTTCTTCCTCCCAGATTTTGGCTCTCTTGTTTATACCATTTGTTTTTCTTCCTCCCAGATTTTGGATCTCCTGTTTATATCATTTGTTTTTCTTGCTCCCAGAATTTGGCCATCCTGTTTATATCATTTGGTTTTCTTCCTCCTAAAGATCTGCATTAAAACTAAGGTAGCATATTTTGGCTCTCCTGTTTATACCATTTGTTTTTCTTGCTCCCAGATTTTGGCTCTCCTGTTTATACCATTTGTTTTTCTTGCTCCCAGATTTTGGCTCTCCTGTTTATACCATTTGGTTTTCTTGCTACCAGATTTTGGCTCTCCTCTTGATACCATTTGGTTTTCTTGCTCCCAGATTTTGGCTCTCCTGTCTATACCATTTGTTTTTCTTGCTCCCAGATTTTGGCTCTCCTGTTTATACCATTTGTTTTTCTTGCTCCCAGATGTTGGCTCTCCTGTCTATTCCATTTGGTTTTCTTGCTCCCAAAGATCTGCATTAAAACTAAGGTAGCATATTTTGGCTCTCCTGTTTATACCATTTGTTTTTCTTGCTCCCAGATTTTGGCTCTCCTGTTTATGCCATTTGTTTTTCTTGCTCCCAGATTTTGGCTCTCCTGTTTATACCATTTGTTTTTCTTGCTCCCAGATTGTGGCTCTCCTGTTTATACCATTTGTTTTTCTTGCTCCCAGATTTTGGCTCTCCTGTTTATACCATTTGTTTTTCTTGCTCCCAGATGTTGGCTCTCCTGTCTATCCCATTTGGTTTTCTTGCTCCCAAAGATCTGCATTAAAACTAAGGTAGCATATTTTGGCTCTCCTCTTTATACCATTTGCTTTTCTTGCTCCCAGATTTTGGCTCTCCTCTTTATACCATTTGTTTTTCTTGCTCCCAGATTTTGGTCTCCTGTTTATACCATTTGTTTTTCTTGCTCCTAGATTTTGGCTCTCCTGTTTATACCATTTGTTTTTCTTGCTCCCAGATTTTGGCTCTCCTGTTTATACCATTTGTTTTTCTTGCTCCCAGATTTTGGCTCTCCTGTTTATACCTTTTGTTTTTCTTGCTCCCAGATTTTGGAACTCCTGTTTATACCATTTGTTTTACTTGCTCCCAGATTTTGGCTCTCCTGTTTATACCATTTGTTTTTCTTGCTACCAGATTTTGGCTCTCCTGTTTATGCCATTTGTTTTTCTTGCTCCCAGATTTTGGATCTCCTGTTTATACCATTTGTTTTTCTTGCTCCCAGAATTTGGCTATCCTGTCTATCCCATTTGGTTTTCTTGCTCCCAAAGATCTGCATTAAAACTAAGGTAGCATATTTTGGCTCTCCTCTTTATACCATTTGCTTTTCTTGCTCCCAGATTTTGGCTCTCCTCTTTATACCATTTGTTTTTCTTGCTCCCAGATTTTGGTCTCCTGTTTATACCATTTGTTTTTCTTGCTCCTAGATTTTGGCTCTCCTGTTTATACCATTTGTTTTTCTTGCTCCCAGATTTTGGCTCTCCTGTTTATACCATTTGTTTTTCTTGCTCCCAGATTTTGGCTCTCCTGTTTATACCTTTTGTTTTTCTTGCTCCCAGATTTTGGAACTCCTGTTTATACCATTTGTTTTACTTGCTCCCAGATTTTGGCTCTCCTGTTTATACCATTTGTTTTTCTTGCTACCAGATTTTGGCTCTCCTGTTTATGCCATTTGTTTTTCTTGCTCCCAGATTTTGGATCTCCTGTTTATACCATTTGTTTTTCTTGCTCCCAGAATTTGGCTATCCTGTTTATATCATTTGGTTTTCTTGCTCCCAAAGATCTGCATTAAAACTAAGGTAGCATATTTTTGCATTCCTGTTTATGCCATTTGTTTTTCTTGTTCCCAGATGTTGGCTCTCCTGTCTATTCCATTTGGTTTTCTTGTTCCTAAAGATCTGCATTAAAACTAAGGTAGCATATTTTGGCTCTCCTGTTTATAACATTTGTTTTTCTTGCTCCCAGATTTTGGCTCTCCTGTTTATACCATTTGTTTTTCTTGCTCCCAGATTTTGGCTCTCCTGTTTATACCATTTGGTTTTCTTGCTACCAGATTTTGGCTCTCCTCTTGATACCATTTGGTTTTCTTGCTCCCAGATTTTGGCTCTCCTGTCTATACCATTTGTTTTTCTTGCTCCCAGATTTTGGCTCTCCTGTTTATACCATTTGTTTTTCTTGCTCCCAGATGTTGGCTCTCCTGTCTATTCCATTTGGTTTTCTTGCTCCCAAAGATCTGCATTAAAACTAAGGTAGCATATTTTGGCTCTCCTGTTTATACCATTTGTTTTTCTTGCTCCCAGATTTTGGCTCTCCTGTTTATGCCATTTGTTTTTCTTGCTCCCAGATTTTGGCTCTCCTGTTTATACCATTTGTTTTTCTTGCTCCCAGATTTTGGCTCTCCTGTTTATACCATTTGTTTTTCTTGCTCCCAGATTTTGGCTCTCCTGTTTATACCATTTGTTTTTCTTGCTCCCAGATGTTGGCTCTCCTGTCTATCCCATTTGGTTTTCTTGCTCCCAAAGATCTGCATTAAAACTAAGGTAGCATATTTTGGCTCTCCTCTTTATACCATTTGCTTTTCTTGCTCCCAGATTTTGGCTCTCCTCTTTATACCATTTGTTTTTCTTGCTCCCAGATTTTGGTCTCCTGTTTATACCATTTGTTTTTCTTGCTCCTAGATTTTGGCTCTCCTGTTTATACCATTTGTTTTTCTTGCTCCCAGATTTTGGCTCTCCTGTTTATACCATTTGTTTTTCTTGCTCCCAGATTTTGGCTCTCCTGTTTATACCTTTTGTTTTTCTTGCTCCCAGATTTTGGAACTCCTGTTTATACCATTTGTTTTACTTGCTCCCAGATTTTGGCTCTCCTGTTTATACCATTTGTTTTTCTTGCTACCAGATTTTGGCTCTCCTGTTTATGCCATTTGTTTTTCTTGCTCCCAGATTTTGGATCTCCTGTTTATACCATTTGTTTTTCTTGCTCCCAGAATTTGGCTATCCTGTTTATATCATTTGGTTTTCTTGCTCCCAAAGATCTGCATTAAAACTAAGGTAGCATATTTTTGCATTCCTGTTTATGCCATTTGTTTTTCTTGTTCCCAGATGTTGGCTCTCCTGTCTATTCCATTTGGTTTTCTTGTTCCTAAAGATCTGCATTAAAACTAAGGTAGCATATTTTGGCTCTCCTGTTTATAACATTTGTTTTTCTTACTCCCAGATTTTGGCTCTCCTGTTTATACCATTTGTTTGTCTTGCTCCCAGATTTTGGCTCTCCTGTTTATACCATTTGTTTTTCTTGCTCCCAGATTTTGGCTCTCCTGTTTATACCATTTGTTTCTCTTGCTCCCAGATTTTGGCTCTCCTGTCTATACCATTTGGTTTTCTTGCTCACAAAGATCTGCATTCAAACTAAGGTAGCATATGTTGGCTCTCCTGTTTATACCATTTGTTTTTCTTGTTCCCAGATTTTGGCTCTCCTGTTGATACCATTTGTTTTTCTTGCTCCCAGATTTTGGCTCTCCTGTTGATACCATTTGTTTTTCTTGCTCCCAGATTTTGGATCTCCTGTTGATACCATTTGTTTTTCTTGCTCCCAGAATTTGGCTATCCTGTTTATACCATTTGGTTTTCTTGCTCACAAAGATCTGCATTAAAACTAAGGTAGCATATTTTGGCTCTCCTATTAATACCATTTGTTATTCTTCCTCCCAGATGTTGGCTCTCCTGTCTATTCCATTTGGTTTTCTTGCTCCCAAAGATCTGCATTAAAACTAAGGTAGCATATTTTGGCTCTCCTGTTTATACCATTTGTTTTTCTTGCTCCCAGATTTTGGCTCTCCTGTTTATACCTTTTGTTTTTCTTGCTCCCAGATTTTGGAACTCCTGTTTATACCATTTGTTTTACTTGCTCCCAGATTTTGGCTCTCCTGTTTATACCATTTGTTTTTCTTGCTACCAGATTTTGGCTCTCCTGTTTATGCCATTTGTTTTTCTTGCTCCCAGATTTTGGATCTCCTGTTTATACCATTTGTTTTTCTTGCTCCCAGAATTTGGCTATCCTGTTTATATCATTTGGTTTTCTTGCTCCCAAAGATCTGCATTAAAACTAAGGTAGCATATTTTTGCATTCCTGTTTATGCCATTTCTTTTTCTTGTTCCCAGATGTTGGCTCTCCTGTCTATTCCATTTGGTTTTCTTGTTCCTAAAGATCTGCATTAAAACTAAGGTAGCATATTTTGGCTCTCCTGTTTATAACATTTGTTTTTCTTGCTCCCAGATTTTGGCTCTCCTGTTTATACCATTTGTTTTTCTTGCTCCCAGATTTTGGCTCTCCTGTTTATACCATTTGTTTTTCTTGCTACCAGATTTTGGCTCTCCTCTTGATACCATTTGGTTTTCTTGCTCCCCGATTTTGGCTCTCCTGTCTATACCATTTGTTTTTCTTGCTCCCAGATTTTGGCTCTCCTGTTTATACCATTTGTTTTTCTTGCTCCCAGATGTTGGCTCTCCTGTCTATTCCATTTGGTTTTCTTGCTCCCAAAGATCTGCATTAAAACTAAGGTAGCATATTTTGGCTCTCCTGTTTATACCATTTGTTTTTCTTGCTCCCAGATTTTGGCTCTCCTGTTTATGCCATTTGTTTTTCTTGCTCCCAGATTTTGGCTCTCCTGTTTATACCATTTGTTTTTCTTGCTCCCAGATTTTGGCTCTCCTGTTTATACCATTTGTTTTTCTTGCTCCCAGATTTTGGCTCTCCTGTCTATACCATTTGGTTTTCTTGCTCCCAAAGATCTGCATTCAAACTAAGGTAGCATATTTTGGCTCTCCTGTTTATACCATTTGTTTTTCTTGCTACCAGATTTTGGCTCTCCTGTTTATGCCATTTGTTTTTCTTGCTCCCAGATTTTGGATCTCCTGTTTATACCATTTGTTTTTCTTGCTCCCAGAATTTGGCTATCCTGTTTATATCATTTGGTTTTCTTGCTCCCAAAGATCTGCATTAAAACTAAGGTAGCATATTTTTGCATTCCTGTTTATGCCATTTGTTTTTCTTGTTCCCAGATGTTGGCTCTCCTGTCTATTCCATTTGGTTTTCTTGTTCCTAAAGATCTGCATTAAAACTAAGGTAGCATATTTTGGCTCTCCTGTTTATAACATTTGTTTTTCTTGCTCCCAGATTTTGGCTCTCCTGTTTATACCATTTGTTTTTCTTGCTCCCAGATTTTGGCTCTCCTGTTTATACCATTTGGTTTTCTTGCTACCAGATTTTGGCTCTCCTCTTGATACCATTTGGTTTTCTTGCTCCCAGATTTTGGCTCTCCTGTCTATACCATTTGTTTTTCTTGCTCCCAGATTTTGGCTCTCCTGTTTATACCATTTGTTTTTCTTGCTCCCAGATGTTGGCTCTCCTGTCTATTCCATTTGGTTTTCTTGCTCCCAAAGATCTGCATTAAAACTAAGGTAGCATATTTTGGCTCTCCTGTTTATACCATTTGTTTTTCTTGCTCCCAGATTTTGGCTCTCCTGTTTATGCCATTTGTTTTTCTTGCTCCCAGATTTTGGCTCTCCTGTTTATACCATTTGTTTTTCTTGCTCCCAGATTTTGGCTCTCCTGTTTATACCATTTGTTTTTCTTGCTCCCAGATTTTGGCTCTCCTGTTTATACCATTTGTTTTTCTTGCTCCCAGATGTTGGCTCTCCTGTCTATCCCATTTGGTTTTCTTGCTCCCAAAGATCTGCATTAAAACTAAGGTAGCATATTTTGGCTCTCCTCTTTATACCATTTGCTTTTCTTGCTCCCAGATTTTGGCTCTCCTCTTTATACCATTTGTTTTTCTTGCTCCCAGATTTTGGTCTCCTGTTTATACCATTTGTTTTTCTTGCTCCTAGATTTTGGCTCTCCTGTTTATACCATTTGTTTTTCTTGCTCCCAGATTTTGGCTCTCCTGTTTATACCATTTGTTTTTCTTGCTCCCAGATTTTGGCTCTCCTGTTTATACCTTTTGTTTTTCTTGCTCCCAGATTTTGGAACTCCTGTTTATACCATTTGTTTTACTTGCTCCCAGATTTTGGCTCTCCTGTTTATACCATTTGTTTTTCTTGCTACCAGATTTTGGCTCTCCTGTTTATGCCATTTGTTTTTCTTGCTCCCAGATTTTGGATCTCCTGTTTATACCATTTGTTTTTCTTGCTCCCAGAATTTGGCTATCCTGTTTATATCATTTGGTTTTCTTGCTCCCAAAGATCTGCATTAAAACTAAGGTAGCATATTTTTGCATTCCTGTTTATGCCATTTGTTTTTCTTGTTCCCAGATGTTGGCTCTCCTGTCTATTCCATTTGGTTTTCTTGTTCCTAAAGATCTGCATTAAAACTAAGGTAGCATATTTTGGCTCTCCTGTTTATAACATTTGTTTTTCTTACTCCCAGATTTTGGCTCTCCTGTTTATACCATTTGTTTGTCTTGCTCCCAGATTTTGGCTCTCCTGTTTATACCATTTGTTTTTCTTGCTCCCAGATTTTGGCTCTCCTGTTTATACCATTTGTTTCTCTTGCTCCCAGATTTTGGCTCTCCTGTCTATACCATTTGGTTTTCTTGCTCACAAAGATCTGCATTCAAACTAAGGTAGCATATTTTGGCTCTCCTGTTTATACCATTTGTTTTTCTTGTTCCCAGATTTTGGCTCTCCTGTTGATACCATTTGTTTTTCTTGCTCCCAGATTTTGGCTCTCCTGTTGATACCATTTGTTTTTCTTGCTCCCAGATTTTGGATCTCCTGTTGATACCATTTGTTTTTCTTGCTCCCAGAATTTGGCTATCCTGTTTATACCATTTGGTTTTCTTGCTCACAAAGATCTGCATTAAAACTAAGGTAGCATATTTTGGCTCTCCTATTTATACCATTTGTTATTCTTCCTCCCAGATGTTGGCTCTCCTGTCTATTCCATTTGGTTTTCTTGCTCCCAAAGATCTGCATTAAAACTAAGGTAGCATATTTTGGCTCTCCTGTTTATACCATTTGTTTTTCTTGCTCCCAGATTTTGGCTCTCCTGTTTATACCTTTTGTTTTTCTTGCTCCCAGATTTTGGAACTCCTGTTTATACCATTTGTTTTACTTGCTCCCAGATTTTGGCTCTCCTGTTTATACCATTTGTTTTTCTTGCTACCAGATTTTGGCTCTCCTGTTTATGCCATTTGTTTTTCTTGCTCCCAGATTTTGGATCTCCTGTTTATACCATTTGTTTTTCTTGCTCCCAGAATTTGGCTATCCTGTTTATATCATTTGGTTTTCTTGCTCCCAAAGATCTGCATTAAAACTAAGGTAGCATATTTTTGCATTCCTGTTTATGCCATTTGTTTTTCTTGTTCCCAGATGTTGGCTCTCCTGTCTATTCCATTTGGTTTTCTTGTTCCTAAAGATCTGCATTAAAACTAAGGTAGCATATTTTGGCTCTCCTGTTTATAACATTTGTTTTTCTTGCTCCCAGATTTTGGCTCTCCTGTTTATACCATTTGTTTTTCTTGCTCCCAGATTTTGGCTCTCCTGTTTATACCATTTGGTTTTCTTGCTACCAGATTTTGGCTCTCCTCTTGATACCATTTGGTTTTCTTGCTCCCCGATTTTGGCTCTCCTGTCTATACCATTTGTTTTTCTTGCTCCCAGATTTTGGCTCTCCTGTTTATACCATTTGTTTTTCTTGCTCCCAGATGTTGGCTCTCCTGTCTATTCCATTTGGTTTTCTTGCTCCCAAAGATCTGCATTAAAACTAAGGTAGCATATTTTGGCTCTCCTGTTTATACCATTTGTTTTTCTTGCTCCCAGATTTTGGCTCTCCTGTTTATGCCATTTGTTTTTCTTGCTCCCAGATTTTGGCTCTCCTGTTTATACCATTTGTTTTTCTTGCTCCCAGATTTTGGCTCTCCTGTTTATACCATTTGTTTTTCTTGCTCCCAGATTTTGGCTCTCCTGTTTATACCATTTGTTTTTCTTGCTCCCAGATGTTGGCTCTCCTGTCTATCCCATTTGGTTTTCTTGCTCCCAAAGATCTGCATTAAAACTAAGGTAGCATATTTTGGCTCTCCTCTTTATACCATTTGCTTTTCTTGCTCCCAGATTTTGGCTCTCCTCTTTATACCATTTGTTTTTCTTGCTCCCAGATTTTGGTCTCCTGTTTATACCATTTGTTTTTCTTGCTCCTAGATTTTGGCTCTCCTGTTTATACCATTTGTTTTTCTTGCTCCCAGATTTTGGCTCTCCTGTTTATACCATTTGTTTTTCTTGCTCCCAGATTTTGGCTCTCCTGTTTATACCTTTTGTTTTTCTTGCTCCCAGATTTTGGAACTCCTGTTTATACCATTTGTTTTACTTGCTCCCAGATTTTGGCTCTCCTGTTTATACCATTTGTTTTTCTTGCTACCAGATTTTGGCTCTCCTGTTTATGCCATTTGTTTTTCTTGCTCCCAGATTTTGGATCTCCTGTTTATACCATTTGTTTTTCTTGCTCCCAGAATTTGGCTATCCTGTTTATATCATTTGGTTTTCTTGCTCCCAAAGATCTGCATTAAAACTAAGGTAGCATATTTTTGCATTCCTGTTTATGCCATTTGTTTTTCTTGTTCCCAGATGTTGGCTCTCCTGTCTATTCCATTTGGTTTTCTTGTTCCTAAAGATCTGCATTAAAACTAAGGTAGCATATTTTGGCTCTCCTGTTTATAACATTTGTTTTTCTTACTCCCAGATTTTGGCTCTCCTGTTTATACCATTTGTTTGTCTTGCTCCCAGATTTTGGCTCTCCTGTTTATACCATTTGTTTTTCTTGCTCCCAGATTTTGGCTCTCCTGTTTATACCATTTGTTTCTCTTGCTCCCAGATTTTGGCTCTCCTGTCTATACCATTTGGTTTTCTTGCTCACAAAGATCTGCATTCAAACTAAGGTAGCATATTTTGGCTCTCCTGTTTATACCATTTGTTTTTCTTGTTCCCAGATTTTGGCTCTCCTGTTGATACCATTTGTTTTTCTTGCTCCCAGATTTTGGCTCTCCTGTTGATACCATTTGTTTTTCTTGCTCCCAGATTTTGGATCTCCTGTTGATACCATTTGTTTTTCTTGCTCCCAGAATTTGGCTATCCTGTTTATACCATTTGGTTTTCTTGCTCACAAAGATCTGCATTAAAACTAAGGTAGCATATTTTGGCTCTCCTATTTATACCATTTGTTATTCTTCCTCCCAGATGTTGGCTCTCCTGTCTATTCCATTTGGTTTTCTTGCTCCCAAAGATCTGCATTAAAACTAAGGTAGCATATTTTGGCTCTCCTGTTTATACCATTTGTTTTTCTTGCTCCCAGATTTTGGCTCTCCTGTTTATACGATTTGTTTTTCTTGCTCCCAGATTTTGGTTCTCCTTTTTATACCATTTGTTTTTCTTGCTCCCAGATTTTGGCTCTCCTGTTTATACCATTTGTTTTTCTTGCTCCCAGATGTTGGCTCTCTTGTCTATTCCATTTGGTTTTCTTGCTCCCAAAGTTCTGCATTAAAACTAAAGTAGCATATTTTGGCTCTCCTGTTTATACCATTTGTTTTTCTTGCTCCCAGATTTTGGCTCTCCTGTTTATACAATTTGTTTTTCTTGCTCCCAGATTTTGGCTCTCCTGTTTATACCATTTGTTTTTCTTGCTCCCAGATTTTGGCTTTCCTGTTTATACAATTTGTTGTTCTTCCTCCCAGATTTTGGCTCTCCTGTTTATACAATTTGTTTTTCTTGCTCCCAGATTTTGGCTCTCCTGTTTATACCATTTGTTTTTCTTGCTCCCAGATGTTGGCTCTCCTGTCTATCCCATTTGGTTTTCTTGCTCCCAAAGATCTGCATTAAAACTAAGGTAGCATATTTTGGCTCTCCTCTTTATACCATTTGCTTTTCTTGCTCCCAGATTTTGGCTCTCCTCTTTATACCATTTGTTTTTCTTGCTCCCAGATTTTGGTCTCCTGTTTATACCATTTGTTTTTCTTGCTCCTAGATTTTGGCTCTCCTGTTTATACCATTTGTTTTTCTTGCTCCCAGATTTTGGCTCTCCTGTTTATACCATTTGTTTTTCTTGCTCCCAGATTTTGGCTCTCCTGTTTATACCTTTTGTTTTTCTTGCTCCCAGATTTTGGAACTCCTGTTTATACCATTTGTTTTACTTGCTCCCAGATTTTGGCTCTCCTGTTTATACCATTTGTTTTTCTTGCTACCAGATTTTGGCTCTCCTGTTTATGCCATTTGTTTTTCTTGCTCCCAGATTTTGGATCTCCTGTTTATACCATTTGTTTTTCTTGCTCCCAGAATTTGGCTATCATGTTTATATCATTTGGTTTTCTTGCTCCCAAAGATCTGCATTAAAACTAAGGTAGCATATTTTTGCATTCCTGTTTATGCCATTTGTTTTTCTTGTTCCCAGATGTTGGCTCTCCTGTCTATTCCATTTGGTTTTCTTGTTCCTAAAGATCTGCATTAAAACTAAGGTAGCATATTTTGGCTCTCCTGTTTATAACATTTGTTTTTCTTACTCCCAGATTTTGGCTCTCCTGTTTATACCATTTGTTTGTCTTGCTCCCAGATTTTGGCTCTCCTGTTTATACCATTTGTTTTTCTTGCTCCCAGATTTTGGCTCTCCTGTTTATACCATTTGTTTCTCTTGCTCCCAGATTTTGGCTCTCCTGTCTATACCATTTGGTTTTCTTGCTCACAAAGATCTGCATTCAAACTAAGGTAGCATATTTTGGCTCTCCTGTTTATACCATTTGTTTTTCTTGTTCCCAGATTTTGGCTCTCCTGTTGATACCATTTGTTTTTCTTGCTCCCAGATTTTGGCTCTCCTGTTGATACCATTTGTTTTTCTTGCTCCCAGATTTTGGATCTCCTGTTGATACCATTTGTTTTTCTTGCTCCCAGAATTTGGCTATCCTGTTTATACCATTTGGTTTTCTTGCTCACAAAGATCTGCATTAAAACTAAGGTAGCATATTTTGGCTCTCCTATTTATACCATTTGTTATTCTTCCTCCCAGATGTTGGCTCTCCTGTCTATTCCATTTGGTTTTCTTGCTCCCAAAGATCTGCATTAAAACTAAGGTAGCATATTTTGGCTCTCCTGTTTATACCATTTGTTTTTCTTGCTCCCAGATTTTGGCTCTCCTGTTTATACGATTTGTTTTTCTTGCTCCCAGATTTTGGTTCTCCTTTTTATACCATTTGTTTTTCTTGCTCCCAGATTTTGGCTCTCCTGTTTATACCATTTGTTTTTCTTGCTCCCAGATGTTGGCTCTCTTGTCTATTCCATTTGGTTTTCTTGCTCCCAAAGTTCTGCATTAAAACTAAAGTAGCATATTTTGGCTCTCCTGTTTATACCATTTGTTTTTCTTGCTCCCAGATTTTGGCTCTCCTGTTTATACAATTTGTTTTTCTTGCTCCCAGATTTTGGCTCTCCTGTTTATACCATTTGTTTTTCTTGCTCCCAGATTTTGGCTTTCCTGTTTATACAATTTGTTGTTCTTCCTCCCAGATTTTGGCTCTCCTGTTTATACCATTTGTTTTTCTTGCTCCCAGATTTTGGCTCTCCTGTTTATACCATTTGTTTTTCTTGCTCCCAGATTTTGGTTCTCCTGTTTATACCATTTTTTTTCTTGCTCCCAGATTTTGTCTCTCCTGTTGATACCATTTGTTTTTCTTGCTCCCAGATCTTGGCTCTCCTGTTGATACCATTTGTTTTTCTTGCTCCCAGATTTTGGATCTCCTGTTGATACCATTTGTTTTTCTTGCTCCCAGAATTTGGCTATCCTATTTATACCATTTGGTTTTCTTGCTCACAAAGATCTGCATTAAAACTAAGGTAGCATATTTTGGCTCTCCTATTTATACCATTTGTTTTTCTTGATCCAAGATGTTGGCTCTCCTGTCTATTCCATTTGGTTTTCTTGCTCCCAAAGATCTGCATTAAAACTAAGGTAGCATATTTTGGCTCTCCTGTTTATACCATTTGTTTTTCTTGCTCCCAGATATTGGCTCTCCTGTTTATACCATTTATTTTTCTTGCTCCCAGATTTTGGTTCTCCTGTTGATACCATTTGTTTTTCTTGCTCCCAGATTTTGGCTCTCCTGTTAATACCATTTGTTTTTCTTGCTCCCAGATGTTGGCTCTCCTGTCTATTCCATTTGGTTTTCTTGCTCCCAAAGATCTGCATTAAAACTAAGGTAGCATATTTTGTCTCTCCTGTTTATACCATTTGTTTTTCTTGCTCCCAGATTTTGGCTCTCCTGTTTATACCATTTGTTTTTCTTGCTCCCAGATTTTGGATCTCCTGTTTATACCATTTGTTTTTCTTGCTCCCAGATTTTGGCTCTCCTGTTTATACCATTTGTTTGTCTTGCTCCCAGATTTTGGCTCTCTTGTTTATACCATTTGTTTTTCTTCCTCCCAGATTTTGGATCTCCTGTTGATATCATTTGTTTTTCTTGCTCCCAGAATTTGGCCATCCTGTTTATATCATTTGGTTTTCTTGCTCCCAAAGATCTGCATTAAAACTAAGGTAGCATATTTTGGCTCTCCTGTTTATACCATTTGTTTGTCTTGCTCCCAGATTTTGGCTCTCCTGTTCATACCATTTGTTGTTCTTGCTCCCAGATTTTGGCTCTCCTGTTTATACCATTTGGTTTTCTTGCTCCCAGATTTTGGCTCTCCTGTTTATACCATTTGGTTTTCTTGCTACCAGATTTTGGCTCTCCTCTTGATGCCATTTGGTTTTCTTGCTCCCAGATTTTGGCTCTCCTGTCTATACCATTTGTTTTTCTTGCTCCCAGATTTTGACTCTCCTGTTTATACCATTTGTTTTTCTTGCTCCCAGATGTTAGCTCTCCTGTCTATTCCATTTGGTTTTCTTGCTCCCAAAGATCTGCATTAAAACTAAGGTAGCATATTTTGGCTCTCCTGTTTATACCATTTGTTTTTCTTGCTCCCAGATTTTGGCTCTCCTGTTTATACCATTTGTTTTTCTTGCTCCCAGATTTTGGCTCTCCTGTTTATGCCATTTTTTTTTCTTGCTCCCAGATTTTGGCTCTCCTGTTTATGCCATTTGTTTTTCTTGCTCCCAGATTTTGGCTCTCCTGTTTATACCATTTGTTTTTCTTGCTCCCAGATTTTGGCTCTCCTATTTATACCATTTGTTTTTCTTGCTCCCAGATTTTGGCTCTCCTGTTTATACCATTTGTTTTTCTTGCTCCCAGATGTTGGCTCTCCTGTCTATTCCATTTGGTATTCTTGCTCCCAAAGATCTGCATTAAAACTAAGGTAGCATATTTTGGCTCTCCTGTTTATACCATTTGTTTTTCTTGCTCCCAGATTTTGGCTCTCCTCTTTATACCATTTGTTTTTCTTGCTCCCAGATTTTGATCTCCTGTTTATACCATTTGTTTTTCTTGGTCCTAGATTTTGGCTCTCCTGTTTATACCATTTGTTTTTCTTGCTCCCAGATTTTGGCTCTCTTGTTTATACCATTTGTTTTTCTTGCTCCCAGATTTTGACTCTCCTGTTTATACCATTTGTTTTTCTTGCTCCCAGATGTTAGCTCTCCTGTCTATTCCATTTGGTTTTCTTGCTCCCAAAGATCTGCATTAAAACTAAGGTAGCATATTTTGGCTCTCCTGTTTATACCATTTGTTTTTCTTGCTCCCAGATTTTGGCTCTCCTGTTTATACCATTTGTTTTTCTTGCTCCCAGATTTTGGCTCTCCTGTTTATGCCATTTTTTTTTCTTGCTCCCAGATTTTGGCTCTCCTGTTTATGCCATTTGTTTTTCTTGCTCCCAGATTTTGGCTCTCCTGTTTATACCATTTGTTTTTCTTGCTCCCAGATTTTGGCTCTCCTATTTATACCATTTGTTTTTCTTGCTCCCAGATTTTGGCTCTCCTGTTTATACCATTTGTTTTTCTTGCTCCCAGATGTTGGCTCTCCTGTCTATTCCATTTGGTATTCTTGCTCCCAAAGATCTGCATTAAAACTAAGGTAGCATATTTTGGCTCTCCTGTTTATACCATTTGTTTTTCTTGCTCCCAGATTTTGGCTCTCCTCTTTATACCATTTGTTTTTCTTGCTCCCAGATTTTGATCTCCTGTTTATACCATTTGTTTTTCTTGGTCCTAGATTTTGGCTCTCCTGTTTATACCATTTGTTTTTCTTGCTCCCAGATTTTGGCTCTCTTGTTTATACCATTTGTTTTTCTTGCTCCCAGATTTCGGCTCTCCTGTTTATACCTTTTGTTTTTCTTGCTCCCAGATTTTGGAACTCCTGTTTATACCATTTGTTTTTCTTGCTCCCAGATTTTGGCTCTCCTGTTTATACCATTTGTTTTTCTTGCTCCCAAATTTTGGCTCTCCTGTTTATGCCATTTGTTTTTCTTGCTCCCAGATTTTGGATCTCCTGTTTATACCATTTGTTTTTCTTGCTCCCAGAATTTGGCTCTCCTGTTTATATCATTTGGTTTTCTTGCTCCCAAAGATCTGCATTAAAACTAAGGTAGCATATTTTGGCTCTCCTGTTTATACCATTTGTTTTTCTTGCTCCCAGATTTTGGCTCTCCTGTTTATACCATTTGTTTTTCTTGCTCCCAGATTTTGGCTCTCCTGTTTATACCATTTGGTTTTCTTGCTACCAGATTTTGGCTCTCCTCTTGATACCATTTGGTTTTCTTGCTCCCAGATTTTGGCTCTCCTGTCTATTCCATTTGTTTTTCTTGCTCCCAGATTTTGGCTCTCCTGTTTATACCATTTGTTTTTCTTGCTCCCAGATGTTGGCTCTCCTGTCTATTCCATTTGGTTTTCTTGCTCCCAAAGATCTGCATTAAAACTAAGGTAGCATATTTTGGCTCTCCTGTTTATACCATTTGTTTTTCTTGCTCCCAGATTTTGGCTCTCCTGTTTATACCATTTGTTTTTCTTGCTCCCAGATTTTGGCTCTCCTGTTTATACCATTTGTTTTTCTTGCTCCCAGATTTTGGCTCTCCTGTTTATACCATTTGTTTTTCTTGCTCCCAGATTTTGGCTCTCCTGTTTATACCATTTGTTTTTCTTGCTCCCAGATGTTGGCTCTCCTGTCTATCCCATTTGGTTTTCTTGCTCCCAAAGATCTGCATTAAAACTAAGGTAGCATATTTTGGCTCTCCTCTTTATACCATTTGCTTTTCTTGCTCCCAGATTTTGGCTCTCCTGTTTATACCATTTGTTTTTCTTGCTCCCAGATTTTGGTCTCCTGTTTATACCATTTGTTTTTCTTGCTCCTAGATTTTGGCTCTCCTGTTTATACCATTTGTTTTTCTTGCTCCCAGATTTTGGCTCTCCTGTTTATACCATTTGTTTTTCTTGCTCCCAGATTTTGGCTCTCCTGTTTATACCTTTTGTTTTTCTTGCTCCCAGATTTTGGAACTCCTGTTTATACCATTTATTTTACTTGCTCCCAGATTTTGGCTCTCCTGTTTATACCATTTGTTTTTCTTGCTACCAGATTTTGGCTCTCCTGTTTATGCCATTTGTTTTTCTTGCTCCCAGATTTTGGATCTCCTGTTTATACCATTTGTTTTTCTTGCTCCCAGAATTTGGCTATCCTGTTTATATCATTTGGTTTTCTTGCTCCCAAAGATCTGCATTAAAACTAAGGTAGCATATTTTTGCATTCCTGTTTATGCCATTTGTTTTTCTTGTTCCCAGATGTTGGCTCTCCTGTCTATTCCATTTGGTTTTCTTGTTCCTAAAGATCTGCATTAAAACTAAGGTAGCATATTTTGGCTCTCCTGTTTATAACATTTGTTTTTCTTGCTCCCAGATTTTGGCTCTCCTGTTTATACCATTTGTTTGTCTTGCTCCCAGATTTTGGCTCTCCTGTTTATACCATTTGTTTTTCTTGCTCCCAGATTTTGGCTCTCCTGTTTATACCATTTGTTTCTCTTGCTCCCAGATTTTGGCTCTCCTGTCTATACCATTTGGTTTTCTTGCTCACAAAGATCTGCATTCAAACTAAGGTAGCATATTTTGTCTCTCCTGTTTATACCATTTTTTTTTCTTGTTCCCAGATTTTGGCTCTCCTGTTTATACCATTTGTTTTTCTTGCTACCAGATTTTGGCTCTCCTGTTTATGCCATTTGTTTTTCTTGCTCCCAGATTTTGGATCTCCTGTTTATACCATTTGTTTTTCTTGCTCCCAGAATTTGGCTATCCTGTTTATATCATTTGGTTTTCTTGCTCCCAAAGATCTGCATTAAAACTAAGGTAGCATATTTTTGCATTCCTGTTTATGCCATTTGTTTTTCTTGTTCCCAGATGTTGGCTCTCCTGTCTATTCCATTTGGTTTTCTTGTTCCTAAAGATCTGCATTAAAACTAAGGTAGCATATTTTGGCTCTCCTGTTTATAACATTTGTTTTTCTTGCTCCCAGATTTTGGCTCTCCTGTTTATACCATTTGTTTTTCTTGCTCCCAGATTTTGGCTCTCCTGTTTATACCATTTGGTTTTCTTGCTACCAGATTTTGGCTCTCCTCTTGATACCATTTGGTTTTCTTGCTCCCCGATTTTGGCTCTCCTGTCTATACCATTTGTTTTTCTTGCTCCCAGATTTTGGCTCTCCTGTTTATACCATTTGTTTTTCTTGCTCCCAGATGTTGGCTCTCCTGTCTATTCCATTTGGTTTTCTTGCTCCCAAAGATCTGCATTAAAACTAAGGTAGCATATTTTGGCTCTCCTGTTTATACCATTTGTTTTTCTTGCTCCCAGATTTTGGCTCTCCTGTTTATGCCATTTGTTTTTCTTGCTCCCAGATTTTGGCTCTCCTGTTTATACCATTTGTTTTTCTTGCTCCCAGATTTTGGCTCTCCTGTTTATACCATTTGTTTTTCTTGCTCCCAGATTTTGGCTCTCCTGTTTATACCATTTGTTTTTCTTGCTCCCAGATGTTGGCTCTCCTGTCTATTCCATTTGTTTTTCTTGCTCCCAGATTTTGGCTCTCCTGTTTATACCATTTGTTTTTCTTGCTCCCAGATGTTGGCTCTCCTGTCTATTCCATTTGGTTTTCTTGCTCCCAAAGATCTGCATTAAAACTAAGGTAGCATATTTTGGCTCTCCTGTTTATACCATTTGTTTTTCTTGCTCCCAGATTTTGGCTCTCCTGTTTATACCATTTGTTTTTCTTGCTCCCAGATTTTGGCTCTCCTGTTTATACCATTTGTTTTTCTTGCTCCCAGATTTTGGCTCTCCTGTTTATACCATTTGTTTTTCTTGCTCCCAGATTTTGGCTCTCCTGTTTATACCATTTGTTTTTCTTGCTCCCAGATGTTGGCTCTCCTGTCTATCCCATTTGGTTTTCTTGCTCCCAAAGATCTGCATTAAAACTAAGGTAGCATATTTTGGCTCTCCTCTTTATACCATTTGCTTTTCTTGCTCCCAGATTTTGGCTCTCCTGTTTATACCATTTGTTTTTCTTGCTCCCAGATTTTGGTCTCCTGTTTATACCATTTGTTTTTCTTGCTCCTAGATTTTGGCTCTCCTGTTTATACCATTTGTTTTTCTTGCTCCCAGATTTTGGCTCTCCTGTTTATACCATTTGTTTTTCTTGCTCCCAGATTTTGGCTCTCCTGTTTATACCTTTTGTTTTTCTTGCTCCCAGATTTTGGAACTCCTGTTTATACCATTTATTTTACTTGCTCCCAGATTTTGGCTCTCCTGTTTATACCATTTGTTTTTCTTGCTACCAGATTTTGGCTCTCCTGTTTATGCCATTTGTTTTTCTTGCTCCCAGATTTTGGATCTCCTGTTTATACCATTTGTTTTTCTTGCTCCCAGAATTTGGCTATCCTGTTTATATCATTTGGTTTTCTTGCTCCCAAAGATCTGCATTAAAACTAAGGTAGCATATTTTTGCATTCCTGTTTATGCCATTTGTTTTTCTTGTTCCCAGATGTTGGCTCTCCTGTCTATTCCATTTGGTTTTCTTGTTCCTAAAGATCTGCATTAAAACTAAGGTAGCATATTTTGGCTCTCCTGTTTATAACATTTGTTTTTCTTACTCCCAGATTTTGGCTCTCCTGTTTATACCATTTGTTTGTCTTGCTCCCAGATTTTGGCTCTCCTGTTTATACCATTTGTTTTTCTTGCTCCCAGATTTTGGCTCTCCTGTTTATACCATTTGTTTCTCTTGCTCCCAGATTTTGGCTCTCCTGTCTATACCATTTGGTTTTCTTGCTCACAAAGATCTGCATTCAAACTAAGGTAGCATATTTTGTCTCTCCTGTTTATACCATTTTTTTTTCTTGTTCCCAGATTTTGGCTCTCCTGTTTATACCATTTGTTTTTCTTGCTACCAGATTTTGGCTCTCCTGTTTATGCCATTTGTTTTTCTTGCTCCCAGATTTTGGATCTCCTGTTTATACCATTTGTTTTTCTTGCTCCCAGAATTTGGCTATCCTGTTTATATCATTTGGTTTTCTTGCTCCCAAAGATCTGCATTAAAACTAAGGTAGCATATTTTTGCATTCCTGTTTATGCCATTTGTTTTTCTTGTTCCCAGATGTTGGCTCTCCTGTCTATTCCATTTGGTTTTCTTGTTCCTAAAGATCTGCATTAAAACTAAGGTAGCATATTTTGGCTCTCCTGTTTATAACATTTGTTTTTCTTGCTCCCAGATTTTGGCTCTCCTGTTTATACCATTTGTTTTTCTTGCTCCCAGATTTTGGCTCTCCTGTTTATACCATTTGGTTTTCTTGCTACCAGATTTTGGCTCTCCTCTTGATACCATTTGGTTTTCTTGCTCCCCGATTTTGGCTCTCCTGTCTATACCATTTGTTTTTCTTGCTCCCAGATTTTGGCTCTCCTGTTTATACCATTTGTTTTTCTTGCTCCCAGATGTTGGCTCTCCTGTCTATTCCATTTGGTTTTCTTGCTCCCAAAGATCTGCATTAAAACTAAGGTAGCATATTTTGGCTCTCCTGTTTATACCATTTGTTTTTCTTGCTCCCAGATTTTGGCTCTCCTGTTTATGCCATTTGTTTTTCTTGCTCCCAGATTTTGGCTCTCCTGTTTATACCATTTGTTTTTCTTGCTCCCAGATTTTGGCTCTCCTGTTTATACCATTTGTTTTTCTTGCTCCCAGATTTTGGCTCTCCTGTTTATACCATTTGTTTTTCTTGCTCCCAGATGTTGGCTCTCCTGTCTATCCCATTTGGTTTTCTTGCTCCCAAAGATCTGCATTAAAACTAAGGTAGCATATTTTGGCTCTACTCTTTATACCATTTGCTTTTCTTGCTCCCAGATTTTGGCTCTCCTCTTTATACCATTTGTTTTTCTTGCTCCCAGATTTTGGTCTCCTGTTTATACCATTTGTTTTTCTTGCTCCTAGATTTTGGCTCTCCTGTTTATACCATTTGTTTTTCTTGCTCCCAGATTTTGGCTCTCCTGTTTATACCATTTGTTTTTCTTGCTCCCAGATTTTGGCTCTCCTGTTTATACCTTTTGTTTTTCTTGCTCCCAGATTTTGGAACTCCTGTTTATACCATTTGTTTTACTTGCTCCCAGATTTTGGCTCTCCTGTTTATACCATTTGTTTTTCTTGCTACCAGATTTTGGCTCTCCTGTTTATGCCATTTGTTTTTCTTGCTCCCAGATTTTGGATCTCCTGTTTATACCATTTGTTTTTCTTGCTCCCAGAATTTGGCTATCCTGTTTATATCATTTGGTTTTCTTGCTCCCAAAGATCTGCATTAAAACTAAGGTAGCATATTTTTGCATTCCTGTTTATGCCATTTGTTTTTCTTGTTCCCAGATGTTGGCTCTCCTGTCTATTCCATTTGGTTTTCTTGTTCCTAAAGATCTGCATTAAAACTAAGGTAGCATATTTTGGCTCTCCTGTTTATAACATTTGTTTTTCTTACTCCCAGATTTTGGCTCTCCTGTTTATACCATTTGTTTGTCTTGCTCCCAGATTTTGGCTCTCCTGTTTATACCATTTGTTTTTCTTGCTCCCAGATTTTGGCTCTCCTGTTTATACCATTTGTTTCTCTTGCTCCCAGATTTTGGCTCTCCTGTCTATACCATTTGGTTTTCTTGCTCACAAAGATCTGCATTCAAACTAAGGTAGCATATTTTGGCTCTCCTGTTTATACCATTTGTTTTTCTTGTTCCCAGATTTTGGCTCTCCTGTTGATACCATTTGTTTTTCTTGCTCCCAGATTTTGGCTCTCCTGTTGATACCATTTGTTTTTCTTGCTCCCAGATTTTGGATCTCCTGTTGATACCATTTGTTTTTCTTGCTCCCAGAATTTGGCTATCCTGTTTATACCATTTGGTTTTCTTGCTCACAAAGATCTGCATTAAAACTAAGGTAGCATATTTTGGCTCTCCTATTTATACCATTTGTTATTCTTCCTCCCAGATGTTGGCTCTCCTGTCTATTCCATTTGGTTTTCTTGCTCCCAAAGATCTGCATTAAAACTAAGGTAGCATATTTTGGCTCTCCTGTTTATACCATTTGTTTTTCTTGCTCCCAGATTTTGGCTCTCCTGTTTATACGATTTGTTTTTCTTGCTCCCAGATTTTGGTTCTCCTTTTTATACCATTTGTTTTTCTTGCTCCCAGATTTTGGCTCTCCTGTTTATACCATTTGTTTTTCTTGCTCCCAGATGTTGGCTCTCTTGTCTATTCCATTTGGTTTTCTTGCTCCCAAAGTTCTGCATTAAAACTAAAGTAGCATATTTTGGCTCTCCTGTTTATACCATTTGTTTTTCTTGCTCCCAGATTTTGGCTCTCCTGTTTATACCATTTGTTTTTCTTGCTCCCAGATTTTGGCTTTCCTGTTTATACAATTTGTTGTTCTTCCTCCCAGATTTTGGCTCTCCTGTTTATACAATTTGTTTTTCTTGCTCCCAGATTTTGGCTCTCCTGTTTATACCATTTGTTTTTCTTGCTCCCAGATGTTGGCTCTCCTGTCTATCCCATTTGGTTTTCTTGCTCCCAAAGATCTGCATTAAAACTAAGGTAGCATATTTTGGCTCTCCTCTTTATACCATTTGCTTTTCTTGCTCCCAGATTTTGGCTCTCCTCTTTATACCATTTGTTTTTCTTGCTCCCAGATTTTGGTCTCCTGTTTATACCATTTGTTTTTCTTGCTCCTAGATTTTGGCTCTCCTGTTTATACCATTTGTTTTTCTTGCTCCCAGATTTTGGCTCTCCTGTTTATACCATTTGTTTTTCTTGCTCCCAGATTTTGGCTCTCCTGTTTATACCTTTTGTTTTTCTTGCTCCCAGATTTTTGAACTCCTGTTTATACCATTTGTTTTACTTGCTCCCAGATTTTGGCTCTCCTGTTTATACCATTTGTTTTTCTTGCTACCAGATTTTGGCTCTCCTGTTTATGCCATTTGTTTTTCTTGCTCCCAGATTTTGGATCTCCTGTTTATACCATTTGTTTTTCTTGCTCCCAGAATTTGGCTATCCTGTTTATATCATTTGGTTTTCTTGCTCCCAAAGATCTGCATTAAAACTAAGGTAGCATATTTTTGCATTCCTGTTTATGCCATTTGTTTTTCTTGTTCCCAGATGTTGGCTCTCCTGTCTATTCCATTTGGTTTTCTTGTTCCTAAAGATCTGCATTAAAACTAAGGTAGCATATTTTGGCTCTCCTGTTTATAACATTTGTTTTTCTTACTCCCAGATTTTGGCTCTCCTGTTTATACCATTTGTTTGTCTTGCTCCCAGATTTTGGCTCTCCTGTTTATACCATTTGTTTTTCTTGCTCCCAGATTTTGGCTCTCCTGTTTATACCATTTGTTTCTCTTGCTCCCAGATTTTGGCTCTCCTGTCTATACCATTTGGTTTTCTTGCTCACAAAGATCTGCATTCAAACTAAGGTAGCATATTTTGGCTCTCCTGTTTATACCATTTGTTTTTCTTGTTCCCAGATTTTGGCTCTCCTGTTGATACCATTTGTTTTTCTTGCTCCCAGATTTTGGCTCTCCTGTTGATACCATTTGTTTTTCTTGCTCCCAGATTTTGGATCTCCTGTTGATACCATTTGTTTTTCTTGCTCCCAGAATTTGGCTATCCTGTTTATACCATTTGGTTTTCTTGCTCACAAAGATCTGCATTAAAACTAAGGTAGCATATTTTGGCTCTCCTATTTATACCATTTGTTATTCTTCCTCCCAGATGTTGGCTCTCCTGTCTATTCCATTTGGTTTTCTTGCTCCCAAAGATCTGCATTAAAACTAAGGTAGCATATTTTGGCTCTCCTGTTTATACCATTTGTTTTTCTTGCTCCCAGATTTTGGCTCTCCTGTTTATACGATTTGTTTTTCTTGCTCCCAGATTTTGGTTCTCCTTTTTATACCATTTGTTTTCCTTGCTCCCAGATTTTGGCTCTCCTGTTTATACCATTTGTTTTTCTTGCTCCCAGATGTTGGCTCTCTTGTCTATTCCATTTGGTTTTCTTGCTCCCAAAGTTCTGCATTAAAACTAAAGTAGCATATTTTGGCTCTCCTGTTTATACCATTTGTTTTTCTTGCTCCCAGATTTTGGCTCTCCTGTTTATACAATTTGTTTTTCTTGCTCCCAGATTTTGGCTCTCCTGTTTATACCATTTGTTTTTCTTGCTCCCAGATTTTGGCTTTCCTGTTTATACAATTTGTTGTTCTTCCTCCCAGATTTTGGCTCTCCTGTTTATACCATTTGTTTTTCTTGCTCCCAGATTTTGGCTCTCCTGTTTATACCATTTGTTTTTCTTGCTCCCAGATTTTGGTTCTCCTGTTTATACCATTTTTTTTCTTGCTCCCAGATTTTGTCTCTCCTGTTGATACCATTTGTTTTTCTTGCTCCCAGATCTTGGCTCTCCTGTTGATACCATTTGTTTTTCTTGCTCCCAGATTTTGGATCTCCTGTTGATACCATTTGTTTTTCTTGCTCCCAGAATTTGGCTATCCTATTTATACCATTTGGTTTTCTTGCTCACAAAGATCTGCATTAAAACTAAGGTAGCATATTTTGGCTCTCCTATTTATACCATTTGTTTTTCTTGATCCAAGATGTTGGCTCTCCTGTCTATTCCATTTGGTTTTCTTGCTCCCAAAGATCTGCATTAAAACTAAGGTAGCATATTTTGGCTCTCCTGTTTATACCATTTGTTTTTCTTGCTCCCAGATATTGGCTCTCCTGTTTATACCATTTATTTTTCTTGCTCCCAGATTTTGGTTCTCCTGTTGATACCATTTGTTTTTCTTGCTCCCAGATTTTGGCTCTCCTGTTAATACCATTTGTTTTTCTTGCTCCCAGATGTTGGCTCTCCTGTCTATTCCATTTGGTTTTCTTGCTCCCAAAGATCTGCATTAAAACTAAGGTAGCATATTTTGTCTCTCCTGTTTATACCATTTGTTTTTCTTGCTCCCAGATTTTGGCTCTCCTGTTTATACCATTTGTTTTTCTTGCTCCCAGATTTTGGATCTCCTGTTTATACCATTTGTTTTTCTTGCTCCCAGATTTTGGCTCTCCTGTTTATACCATTTGTTTGTCTTGCTCCCAGATTTTGGCTCTCTTGTTTATACCATTTGTTTTTCTTCCTCCCAGATTTTGGATCTCCTGTTGATATCATTTGTTTTTCTTGCTCCCAGAATTTGGCCATCCTGTTTATATCATTTGGTTTTCTTGCTCCCAAAGATCTGCATTAAAACTAAGGTAGCATATTTTGGCTCTCCTGTTTATACCATTTGTTTGTCTTGCTCCCAGATTTTGGCTCTCCTGTTCATACCATTTGTTGTTCTTGCTCCCAGATTTTGGCTCTCCTGTTTATACCATTTGGTTTTCTTGCTCCCAGATTTTGGCTCTCCTGTTTATACCATTTGGTTTTCTTGCTACCAGATTTTGGCTCTCCTCTTGATACCATTTGGTTTTCTTGCTCCCAGATTTTGGCTCTCCTGTCTATACCATTTGTTTTTCTTGCTCCCAGATTTTGACTCTCCTGTTTATACCATTTGTTTTTCTTGCTCCCAGATGTTAGCTCTCCTGTCTATTCCATTTGGTTTTCTTGCTCCCAAAGATCTGCATTAAAACTAAGGTAGCATATTTTGGCTCTCCTGTTTATACCATTTGTTTTTCTTGCTCCCAGATTTTGGCTCTCCTGTTTATACCATTTGTTTTTCTTGCTCCCAGATTTTGGCTCTCCTGTTTATGCCATTTTTTTTTCTTGCTCCCAGATTTTGGCTCTCCTGTTTATGCCATTTGTTTTTCTTGCTCCCAGATTTTGGCTCTCCTGTTTATACCATTTGTTTTTCTTGCTCCCAGATTTTGGCTCTCCTATTTATACCATTTGTTTTTCTTGCTCCCAGATTTTGGCTCTCCTGTTTATACCATTTGTTTTTCTTGCTCCCAGATGTTGGCTCTCCTGTCTATTCCATTTGGTATTCTTGCTCCCAAAGATCTGCATTAAAACTAAGGTAGCATATTTTGGCTCTCCTGTTTATACCATTTGTTTTTCTTGCTCCCAGATTTTGGCTCTCCTCTTTATACCATTTGTTTTTCTTGCTCCCAGATTTTGATCTCCTGTTTATACCATTTGTTTTTCTTGGTCCTAGATTTTGGCTCTCCTGTTTATACCATTTGTTTTTCTTGCTCCCAGATTTTGGCTCTCTTGTTTATACCATTTGTTTTTCTTGCTCCCAGATTTTGACTCTCCTGTTTATACCATTTGTTTTTCTTGCTCCCAGATGTTAGCTCTCCTGTCTATTCCATTTGGTTTTCTTGCTCCCAAAGATCTGCATTAAAACTAAGGTAGCATATTTTGGCTCTCCTGTTTATACCATTTGTTTTTCTTGCTCCCAGATTTTGGCTCTCCTGTTTATACCATTTGTTTTTCTTGCTCCCAGATTTTGGCTCTCCTGTTTATGCCATTTTTTTTTCTTGCTCCCAGATTTTGGCTCTCCTGTTTATGCCATTTGTTTTTCTTGCTCCCAGATTTTGGCTCTCCTGTTTATACCATTTGTTTTTCTTGCTCCCAGATTTTGGCTCTCCTATTTATACCATTTGTTTTTCTTGCTCCCAGATTTTGGCTCTCCTGTTTATACCATTTGTTTTTCTTGCTCCCAGATGTTGGCTCTCCTGTCTATTCCATTTGGTATTCTTGCTCCCAAAGATCTGCATTAAAACTAAGGTAGCATATTTTGGCTCTCCTGTTTATACCATTTGTTTTTCTTGCTCCCAGATTTTGGCTCTCCTCTTTATACCATTTGTTTTTCTTGCTCCCAGATTTTGATCTCCTGTTTATACCATTTGTTTTTCTTGGTCCTAGATTTTGGCTCTCCTGTTTATACCATTTGTTTTTCTTGCTCCCAGATTTTGGCTCTCTTGTTTATACCATTTGTTTTTCTTGCTCCCAGATTTCGGCTCTCCTGTTTATACCTTTTGTTTTTCTTGCTCCCAGATTTTGGAACTCCTGTTTATACCATTTGTTTTTCTTGCTCCCAGATTTTGGCTCTCCTGTTTATACCATTTGTTTTTCTTGCTCCCAAATTTTGGCTCTCCTGTTTATGCCATTTGTTTTCCTTGCTCCCAGATTTTGGATCTCCTGTTTATACCATTTGTTTTTCTTGCTCCCAGAATTTGGCTCTCCTGTTTATATCATTTGGTTTTCTTGCTCCCAAAGATCTGCATTAAAACTAAGGTAGCATATTTTGGCTCTCCTGTTTATACCATTTGTTTTTCTTGCTCCCAGATTTTGGCTCTCCTGTTTATACCATTTGTTTTTCTTGCTCCCAGATTTTGGCTCTCCTGTTTATACCATTTGGTTTTCTTGCTACCAGATTTTGGCTCTCCTCTTGATACCATTTGGTTTTCTTGCTCCCAGATTTTGGCTCTCCTGTCTATTCCATTTGTTTTTCTTGCTCCCAGATTTTGGCTCTCCTGTTTATACCATTTGTTTTTCTTGCTCCCAGATGTTGGCTCTCCTGTCTATTCCATTTGGTTTTCTTGCTCCCAAAGATCTGCATTAAAACTAAGGTAGCATATTTTGGCTCTCCTGTTTATACCATTTGTTTTTCTTGCTCCCAGATTTTGGCTCTCCTGTTTATACCATTTGTTTTTCTTGCTCCCAGATTTTGGCTCTCCTGTTTATACCATTTGTTTTTCTTGCTCCCAGATTTTGGCTCTCCTGTTTATACCATTTGTTTTTCTTGCTCCCAGATTTTGGCTCTCCTGTTTATACCATTTGTTTTTCTTGCTCCCAGATGTTGGCTCTCCTGTCTATCCCATTTGGTTTTCTTGCTCCCAAAGATCTGCATTAAAACTAAGGTAGCATATTTTGGCTCTCCTCTTTATACCATTTGCTTTTCTTGCTCCCAGATTTTGGCTCTCCTGTTTATACCATTTGTTTTTCTTGCTCCCAGATTTTGGTCTCCTGTTTATACCATTTGTTTTTCTTGCTCCTAGATTTTGGCTCTCCTGTTTATACCATTTGTTTTTCTTGCTCCCAGATTTTGGCTCTCCTGTTTATACCATTTGTTTTTCTTGCTCCCAGATTTTGGCTCTCCTGTTTATACCTTTTGTTTTTCTTGCTCCCAGATTTTGGAACTCCTGTTTATACCATTTATTTTACTTGCTCCCAGATTTTGGCTCTCCTGTTTATACCATTTGTTTTTCTTGCTACCAGATTTTGGCTCTCCTGTTTATGCCATTTGTTTTTCTTGCTCCCAGATTTTGGATCTCCTGTTTATACCATTTGTTTTTCTTGCTCCCAGAATTTGGCTATCCTGTTTATATCATTTGGTTTTCTTGCTCCCAAAGATCTGCATTAAAACTAAGGTAGCATATTTTTGCATTCCTGTTTATGCCATTTGTTTTTCTTGTTCCCAGATGTTGGCTCTCCTGTCTATTCCATTTGGTTTTCTTGTTCCTAAAGATCTGCATTAAAACTAAGGTAGCATATTTTGGCTCTCCTGTTTATAACATTTGTTTTTCTTACTCCCAGATTTTGGCTCTCCTGTTTATACCATTTGTTTGTCTTGCTCCCAGATTTTGGCTCTCCTGTTTATACCATTTGTTTTTCTTGCTCCCAGATTTTGGCTCTCCTGTTTATACCATTTGTTTCTCTTGCTCCCAGATTTTGGCTCTCCTGTCTATACCATTTGGTTTTCTTGCTCACAAAGATCTGCATTCAAACTAAGGTAGCATATTTTGTCTCTCCTGTTTATACCATTTGTTTTTCTTGTTCCCAGATTTTGGCTCTCCTGTTGATACCATTTGTTTTTCTTGCTCCCAGATTTTGGCTCTCCTGTTGATACCATTTGTTTTTCTTGCTCCCAGATTTTGGATCTCCTGTTGATACCATTTGTTTTTCTTGCTCCCAGAATTTGGCTATCCTGTTTATACCATTTGGTTTTCTTGCTCACAAAGATCTGCATTAAAACTAAGGTAGCATATTTTGGCTCTCCTATTTATACCATTTGTTATTCTTCCTCCCAGATGTTGGCTCTCCTGTCTATTCCATTTGGTTTTCTTGCTCCCAAAGATCTGCATTAAAACTAAGGTAGCATATTTTGGCTCTCCTGTTTATACCATTTGTTTTTCTTGCTCCCAGATTTTGGCTCTCCTGTTTATACGATTTGTTTTTCTTGCTCCCAGATTTTGGTTCTCCTTTTTATACCATTTGTTTTTCTTGCTCCCAGATTTTGGCTCTCCTGTTTATACCATTTGTTTTTCTTGCTCCCAGATGTTGGCTCTCTTGTCTATTCCATTTGGTTTTCTTGCTCCCAAAGATCTGCATTAAAACTAAAGTAGCATATTTTGGCTCTCCTGTTTATACCATTTGTTTTTCTTGCTCCCAGATTTTGGCTCTCCTGTTAATACAATTTGTTTTTCTTGCTCCCAGATTTTGGCTCTCCTGTTTATACCATTTGTTTTTCTTGCTCCCAGATTTTGGCTTTCCTGTTTATACAATTTGTTGTTCTTCCTCCCAGATTTTGGCTCTCCTGTTTATACCATTTGTTTTTCTTGCTCCCAGATTTTGGCTCTCCTGTTTATACCATTTGTTTTTCTTGCTCCCAGATTTTGGTTCTCCTGTTTATACCATTTTTTTTCTTGCTCCCAGATTTTGTCTCTCCTGTTGATACCATTTGTTTTTCTTGCTCCCAGATCTTGGCTCTCCTGTTGATACCATTTGTTTTTCTTCCTCCCAGATTTTGGATCTCCTGTTGATACCATTTGTTTTTCTTGCTCCCAGAATTTGGCTATCCTATTTATACCATTTGGTTTTCTTGCTCACAAAGATCTGCATTAAAACTAAGGTAGCATATTTTGGCTCTCCTATTTATACCATTTGTTTTTCTTGATCCAAGATGTTGGCTCTCCTGTCTATTCCATTTGGTTTTCTTGCTCCCAAAGATCTGCATTAAAACTAAGGTAGCATATTTTGGCTCTCCTGTTTATACCATTTGTTTTTCTTGCTCCCAGATGTTGGCTCTCCTGTTTATACCATTTGTTTTTCTTGCTCCCAGATTTTGGTTCTCCTGTTGATACCATTTGTTTTTCTTGCTCCCAGATTTTGGCTCTCCTGTTTATACCATTTGTTTTTCTTGCTCCCAGATGTTGGCTCTCCTGTCTATTCCATTTGGTTTTCTTGCTCCCAAAGATCTGCATTAAAACTAAGGTAGCATATTTTGTCTCTCCTGTTTATACCATTTGTTTTTCTTGCTCCCAGATTTTGGCTCTCCTGTTTATACCATTTGTTTTTCTTGCTCCCAGATTTTGGATCTCCTGTTTATACCATTTGTTTTTCTTGCTCCCAGATTTTGGCTCTCCTGTTTATACCATTTGTTTTTCTTGCTCCCAGATTTTGGCTCTCTTGTTTATACCATTTGTTTTTCTTCCTCCCAGATTTTGGATCTCCTGTTGATATCATTTGTTTTTCTTGCTCCCAGAATTTGGCCATCCTGTTTATATCATTTGGTTTTCTTGCTCCCAAAGATCTGCATTAAAACTAAGGTAGCATATTTTGGCTCTCCTGTTTATACCATTTGTTTGTCTTGCTCCCAGATTTTGGCTCTCCTGTTCATACCATTTGTTGTTCTTGCTCCCAGATTTTGGCTCTCCTGTATATACCATTTGGTTTTCTTGCTCCCAGATTTTGGCTCTCCTGTTTATACCATTTGGTTTTCTTGCTACCAGATTTTGGCTCTCCTCTTGATACCATTTGGTTTTCTTGCTCCCAGATTTTGGCTCTCCTGTCTATACCATTTGTTTTTCTTGCTCCCAGATTTTGACTCTCCTGTTTATACCATTTGTTTTTCTTGCTCCCAGATGTTAGCTCTCCTGTCTATTCCATTTGGTTTTCTTGCTCCCAAAGATCTGCATTAAAACTAAGGTAGCATATTTTGGCTCTCCTGTTTATACCATTTGTTTTTCTTGCTCCCAGATTTTGGCTCTCCTGTTTATACCATTTGTTTTTCTTGCTCCCAGATTTTGGCTCTCCTGTTTATGCGATTTTTTTTTCTTGCTCCCAGATTTTGGCTCTCCTGTTTATGCCATTTGTTTTTCTTGCTCCCAGATTTTGGCTCTCCTGTTTATACCATTTGTTTTTCTTGCTCCCAGATTTTGGCTCTCCTATTTATACCATTTGTTTTTCTTGCTCCCAGATTTTGGCTCTCCTGTTTATACCATTTGTTTTTCTTGCTCCCAGATGTTGGCTCTCCTGTCTATTCCATTTGGTATTCTTGCTCCCAAAGATCTGCATTAAAACTAAGGTAGCATATTTTGGCTCTCCTGTTTATACCATTTGTTTTTCTTGCTCCCAGATTTTGGCTCTCCTCTTTATACCATTTGTTTTTCTTGCTCCCAGATTTTGATCTCCTGTTTATACCATTTGTTTTTCTTGGTCCTAGATTTTGGCTCTCCTGTTTATACCATTTGTTTTTCTTGCTCCCAGATTTTGGCTCTCTTGTTTATACCATTTGTTTTTCTTGCTCCCAGATTTCGGCTCTCCTGTTTATACCTTTTGTTTTTCTTGCTCCCAGATTTTGGAACTCCTGTTTATACCATTTGTTTTTCTTGCTCCCAGATTTTGGCTCTCCTGTTTATACCATTTGTTTTTCTTGCTCCCAAATTTTGGCTCTCCTGTTTATGCCATTTGTTTTTCTTGCTCCCAGATTTTGGATCTCCTGTTTATACCATTTGTTTTTCTTGCTCCCAGAATTTGGCTCTCCTGTTTATATCATTTGGTTTTCTTGCTCCCAAAGATCTGCTTTAAAACTAAGGTAGCATATTTTTGCATTCCTGTTGATGCCATTTGTTTTTCTTGTTCCCAGATGTTGGCTCTCCTGTCTATTCCATTTGGTTTTCTTGTTCCCAAAGATCTGCATTAAAACTAAGGTAGCATATTTTGGCTCTCCTGTTTATACCATTTGTTTTTCTTGCTCCCAGATTTTGGCTCTCCTGTTTATACCATTTGTTTTTCTTACTCCCAGATTTTGGCTCTCCTGTTTATACCATTTGTTTTTCTTGCTCCCAGATTTTGGCTCTCCTGTTTATACCATTTGTTTTTCTTGCTCCCAGATTTTGGCTCTCCTGTTTATACCATTTGTTTCTCTTGCTCCCAGATTTTGGCTCTCCTGTCTATACCATTTGGTTTTCTTGCTCCCAAAGATCTGCATTCAAACTAAGGTAGCATATTTTGGCTTTCCTGTTTATACAATTTGTTTTCTTGCTCCCAAATTTTGGCTCTCCTGTTTATACCATTTGTTTTTCTTGCTCCCAGATTTGGCTCTCCTGTTTATACCATTTGTTTTTCTTGCTCCCAGATTTTGGTTCTCCTGTTTATACCATTTGTTTTTCTTGCTCCCAGATTTTGGCTCTCCTGTTGATACCATTTGTTTTTCTTGCTCCCAGATTTTGGATCTCCTGTTGATACCATTTGTTTTTCTTGCTCCCAGAATTTGGCTATCCTGCTTATACCATTTGTTTTTCTTGCTCCCAGATTTTGGCTCTCCTGTTTATACCATTTGTTTTTCTTGCTCCCAGATGTTGGCTCTCGTGTCTAATCCATTTGGTTTTCTTGCTCCCAAAGATCTGCATTAAAACTAAAGTAGCATATTTTGGCTCTCCTGTTGATGCCATTTGTTTTACTTGCTCCTAGATTTTGGCTCTGCTGTTGATACCATTTGTTTTTCTTGCTCCCAGATTTTGGCTCTCCTGTTGATACCATTTGTTTTTCTTGCTCCCAGATTTTGGATCTCCTGTTGATACCATTTGTTTTTCTTGCTCCCAGAATTTGGCTATCCTGTTTATAACATTTGGTTTTCTTGCTCACAAAGGTCTGCATTAAAACTAAGGTAGCATATTTTGGCTCTCCTATTTATACCATTTGTTTTTCTTGCTCCTAGATGTTGGCTCTCCTGTCTATTCCATTTGGTTTTCTTGCTCCCAAAGATCTGCATTAAAACTAAGGTAGCATATTTTGGCTCTCCTGTTTATACCATTTGTTTTTCTTGCTCCCAGATGTTGGCTTTCCTGTTTATACCATTTGTTTTTCTTGCTCCCAGATTTTGGTTCTCCTGTTTATACCATTTGTTTTTCTTGCTCCCAGATTTTGGCTCTCCTGTTTATACCATTTGTTTTTCTTGCTCCCAGATGTTGGCTCTCTTGTCTAATCCATTTGGTTTTCTTGCTCCCAAAGATCTGCATTAAAACTAAAGTAGCATATTTTGGCTCTCCTGTTTATGCCATTTGTTTTACTTGCTCCCAGATTTTGGCTCTCCTGTTTATACCATTTGTTTTTCTTGCTCCCAGATTTTGGCTCTCCTGTTTATACCATTTGTTTTTCTTGCTCCCAGATTTTGGCTTTCCTGTTGATACAATTTGTTTTCTTGCTACCAGATTTTGGCTCTCCTGTTTATACCATTTGTTTTTCTTGCTCCCAGATTTTGGCTCTCCTGTTTATACCATTTGTTTTTCTTGCTCCCAGATTTTGGTCCTCCTGTTTATACCATTTTTTTTTCTTGCTCCCAGATTTTGGCTCTCCTGTTGATACCATTTGTTTTTCTTGCTCCCAGATTTTGGCTCTCCTGTTGATACCATTTGTTTTTCTTCCTCCCAGATTTTGGATCTCCTGTTGATACCATTTGTTTTTCTTGCTCCCAGAATTTGGCTATCCTGTTTATACCATTTGGTTTTCTTGCTCACAAACATCTGCATTAAAACTAAGGTAGCATATTTTGGCTCTCCTATTTATACCATTTGTTTTTCTTGCTCCCAGATGTTGGCTCTCCTGTCTATTCCATTTGGTTTTCTTCCTCCCAAAGATCTGCATTAAAACTAAGGTAGCATATTTTGGCTCTCCTGTTTATACCATTTGTTTTTCTTGCTCCCAGATTTTGGCTCTCCTGTTTATACGATTTGATTTTCTTGCTCCCAGATTTTGGTTCTCCTGTTTATACCATTTGTTTTTCTTGCTCCCAGATTTTGGCTCTCATGTTTATACCATTTGTTTTTCTTGCTCCCAGATGTTAGCTCTCTTGTCTATTCCATTTGGTTTTCTTGCTCCCAAAGATCTGCATTAAAACAAAAGTAGCATATGTTGGCTCTCCTGTTGATGCCATTTGTTTTACTTGCTCCTAGATTTTGGCTCTGCTGTTGATACCATTTGTTTTTCTTGCTCCCAGATTTTGGCTCTCCTGTTGATACCATTTGTTTTTCTTGCTCCCAGATTTTGGATCTCCTGTTGATACCATTTGTTTTTCTTGCTCCCAGAATTTGGCTATCCTGTTTATACCATTTGGTTTTCTTGCTCACAAAGGTCTGCATTAAAACTAAGGTAGCATATTTTGGCTCTCCTATTTATACCATTTGTTTTTCTTGCTCCTAGATGTTGGCTCTCCTGTCTATTCCATTTGGTTTTCTTGCTCCCAAAGTTCTGCATTAAAACTAAGGTAGCATATTTTGGCTCTCCTGTTTATACCATTTGTTTTTCTTGCTCCCAGATGTTGGCTCTCCTGTTTATACCATTTGTTTTTCTTGCTCCCAGATTTTGGTTCTCCTGTTTATACCATTTGTTTTTCTTGCTCCCAGATTTTGGCTCTCCTGTTTATACCATTTGTTTTTCTTGCTCCCAGATGTTGGCTCTCTTGTCTAATCCATTTGGTTTTCTTGCTCCCAAAGATCTGCATTAAAACTAAAGTAGCATATTTTGGCTCTCCTGTTTATGCCATTTGTTTTACTTGCTCCCAGATTTTGGCTCTCCTGTTTATACCATTTGTTTTTCTTGCTCCCAGATTTTGGCTCTCCTGTTTATACCATTTGTTTTTCTTGCTCCCAGATTTTGGCTTTCCTGTTGATACAATTTGTTTTCTTGCTCCCAGATTTTGGCTCTCCTGTTTATACCATTTGTTTTTCTTGCTCCCAGATTTTGGCTCTCCTGTTTATACCATTTGTTTTTCTTGCTCCCAGATTTTGGTCCTCCTGTTTATACCATTTTTTTTTCTTGCTCCCAGATTTTGGCTCTCCTGTTGATACCATTTGTTTTTCTTGCTCCCAGATTTTGGCTCTCCTGTTGATACCATTTGTTTTTCTTCCTCCCAGATTTTGGATCTCCTGTTGATACCATTTGTTTTTCTTGCTCCCAGAATTTGGCTATCCTGTTTATACCATTTGGTTTTCTTGCTCACAAACATCTGCATTAAAACTAAGGTAGCATATTTTGGCTCTCCTATTTATACCATTTGTTTTTCTTGCTCCCAGATGTTGGCTCTCCTGTCTATTCCATTTGGTTTTCTTCCTCCCAAAGATCTGCATTAAAACTAAGGTAGCATATTTTGGCTCTCCTGTTTATACCATTTGTTTTTCTTGCTCCCAGATTTTGGCTCTCCTGTTTATACGATTTGATTTTCTTGCTCCCAGATTTTGGTTCTCCTGTTTATACCATTTGTTTTTCTTGCTCCCAGATTTTGGCTCTCATGTTTATACCATTTGTTTTTCTTGCTCCCAGATGTTAGCTCTCTTGTCTATTCCATTTGGTTTTCTTGCTCCCAAAGATCTGCATTAAAACAAAAGTAGCATATGTTGGCTCTCCTGTTTATACCATTTGTTTTGCTTGCTCCCAGATTTTGGCTCTCCTGTTGATACCATTTGTTTTTCTTGCTCCCAGATTTTGGATCTCCTGTTGATACCATTTGTTTTTCTTGCTCCCAGAATTTGGCTATCCTGTTTATACCATTTGGTTTTCTTGCTCACAAAGGTCTGCATTAAAACTAAGGTAGCATATTTTGGCTCTCCTATTTATACCATTTGTTTTTCTTGCTCCTAGATGTTGGCTCTCCTGTCTATTCCATTTGGTTTTCTTGCTCCCAAAGATCTGCATTAAAACTAAGGTAGCATATTTTGGCTCTCCTGTTTATACCATTTGTTTTTCTTGCTCCCAGATTTTGGCTCTCCTGTTTATACCATTTGTTTTTCTTGCTCCCAGATTTTGGTTCTCCTGTTTATACCATTTGTTTTTCTTGCTCCCAGATTTTGGCTCTCCTGTTTATACCATTTGTTTTTCTTGCTCCCAGATGTTGGCTCTCTTGTCTAATCCATTTGGTTTTCTTGCTCCCAAAGATCTGCATTAAAACTAAAGTAGCATATTTTGGCTCTCCTGTTTATGCCATTTGTTTTACTTGCTCCCAGATTTTGGCTCTCCTGTTTATACCATTTGTTTTTCTTGCTCCCAGATTTTGGCTCTCCTGTTTATACCATTTGTTTTTCTTGCTCCCAGATTTTGGCTTTCCTGTTGATACAATTTGTTTTCTTGCTCCCAGATTTTGGCTCTCCTGTTTATACCATTTGTTTTTCTTGCTCCCAGATTTTGGCTCTCCTGTTTATACCATTTGTTTTTCTTGCTCCCAGATTTTGGTTCTCCTGTTTATACCATTTTGTTTTCTTGCTCCCAGATTTTGGCTCTCCTGTTGATACCATTTGTTTTTCTTCCTCCCAGATTTTGGATCTCCTGTTGATACCATTTGTTTTTCTTGCTCCCAGAATTTGGCTATCCTGTTTATACCATTTGGTTTTCTTGCTCACAAAGGTCTGCATTAAAACTAAGGTAGCATATTTTGGCTCTCCTATTTATACCATTTGTTTTTCTTGCTCCCAGATGTTGGCTCTCCTGTCTATTCCATTTGGTTTTCTTCCTCCCAAAGATCTGCATTAAAACTAAGGTAGCATATTTTGGCTCTCCTGTTTATACCATTTGTTTTTCTTGCTCCCAGATTTTGGCTCTCCTGTTTATACGATTTGTTTTTCTTGCTCCCAGATTTTGGTTCTCCTGTTTATACCATTTGTTTTTCTTGCTCCCAGATTTTGGCTCTCATGTTTATACCATTTGTTTTTCTTGCTCCCAGATGTTAGCTCTCTTGTCTATTCCATTTGGTTTTCTTGCTCCCAAAGATCTGCATTAAAACTAAAGTAGCATATGTTGGCTCTCCTGTTTATACCATTTGTTTTTCTTGCTCCCAGATTTTGGCTCTCCTGTTTATACCATTTGTTTTTCTTGCTCCCAGATTTTGGCTCTCCTGTTTATACCATTTGTTTTTCTTGCTCCCAGATTTTGGCTCTCCTGTTGATACCATTTGTTTTTCTTGCTCCCAGATTTTGGCTCTCCTGTTGATACCATTTGTTTTTCTTGCTCCCAGATTTTGGATCTCTTGTTGATACCATTTGTTTTTCTTGCTCCCAGAATTTGGCTATCCTGTTTATACCATTTGGTTTTCTTGCTCACAAAGATCTGCATTAAAACTAAGGTAGCATATTTTGGCTCTCCTATTTATACCATCTGTTTTTCTTGCTCCCAGATGTTGGCTCTCCTGTCTATTCCATTTGGTTTTCTTGCTCCCAAAGATCTGCATTAAAACTAAGGTAGCATATTTTGGCTCTCCTGTTTATACCATTTGTTTTTCTTGCTCCCAGATTTTGGCTCTCCTGTTTATACGATTTGTTTTTCTTGCTCCCAGATTTTGATTCTCCTGTTTATACCATTTGTTTTTCTTGCTCCCAGATTTTGGCTCTCCTGTTTATACCATTTGTTTTTCTTGCTCCCAGATGTTGGCTCTCCTGTCTATTCCATTTGGTTTTCTTGCTCCCAAAGATCTGCATTAAAACTAAGGTAGCATATTTTGGCTCTCCTGTTTATACCATTTGTTTTTCTTGCTCCCAGATTTTGTCTCTCCTGTTTATACCATTTGTTTTTCTTGCTCCCAGATTTTGGCTCTCCTGTTTATACCATTTTTTTTTCTTGCTCCCATATTTTGGCTCTCCTATTTATACCATTTGTTTTTCTTGCTCCCAGATTTGGCTCTCCTGTTTATACCATTTGTTTTTCTTGCTCCCAGATTTTGGCTCTCCTGTTTATACCATTTGCTTTTCTTGCTCCCAGATTTTGGCTCTCCTGTTTATACCATTTGTTTTTCTTGCTCCCAGATGTTGGCTCTCCTGTCTATTCCATTTGGTTTTCTTGCTCCCAAAGATCTGCATTAAAACTAAAGTAGCATATTTTGGCTCTCCTGTTTATACCATTTGTTTTTCTTGCTCCCAGATTTTGGCTCTCCTGTTTATACCATTTGTTTTTCTTACTCCCAGATTTTGGCTCTCCTGTTTATACCATTTGTTTTTCTTGCTCCCAAATTTTGACTCTCCTGTTTATACCATTTGTTTTTCTTGCTCCCAGATTTTGGCTCTCCTGTTTATACCATTTGTTTTTCTTGCTCCCAGATTTTGGCTCTCCTGTTTATACCATTTGTTTTTCTTGCTCCCAGATTTTGGCTCTCCTGTTTATACGATTTGTTTTTCTTACTCCCAGATTTTGGCTCTCCTGTTGATGCCATTTGTTTTTCTTGTTCCCAGATTTTGGCTCTCCTATTTATACCATTTGTTTTTCTTGCTCCCAGATTTTGGCTCTCCTGTTTATACCATTTGTTTCTCTTGCTCCCAGATTTTGGCTCTCCTGTCTATAACATTTGGTTTTCTGCCTCCCAAAGATCTGCATTCAAACTAAGGTAGCATATTTTGGCTCTCCTGTTTATACCATTTGTTTTTCTTGCTCTCAGATTTTGGCTCTCCTGTTTATACCATTTGGTTTTCATGCTCCCAAAGATTTGCATTAAAACTAAGGTAGCATATTTTGGCTCTCCTGTTTATACCATTTGTTTTTCTTGCTCCCAGATTTTGGCTCTCCTGTTTATACCATTTGCTTTTCTTGCTCCCAGATTTTGGCTCTTCTGTTTATACCATTTGTTTTTCTTGCTCCCAGATGTTGGCTCTCCTGTCTATTCCATTTGGTTTTCTTGCTCCCAAAGATCTGCATTAAAACTAAAGTAGCATATTTTGGCTCTCCTGTTTATACCATTTGTTTTTCTTGCTCCCAGATTTTGGCTCTCCTGTTTATACCATTTGTTTTTCTTACTCCCAGATTTTGGCTCTCCTGTTTATACCATTTGTTTTTCTTGCTCCCAAATTTTGGCTCTCCTGTTTATACCATTTGTTTTTCTTGCTCCCAGATTTTGGCTCTCCTGTTTATACCATTTGTTTTTCTTGCTCCCAGATTTTGGCTCTCCTGTTGATACCTTTTGTTTTTCTTGCTCCCAGATTTTGGATCTCCTGTTTATACCATTTGTTTTTCTTGCTCCCAGATTTTGGCTCTCCTGTTTATACCATTTGTTTTTCTTGCTCCCAGATTTTGGCTCTCCTGTTTATACCATTTGTTTTTCTTGCTCCCAGATTTTGGATCTCCTGTTTATACCATTTGTTTTTCTTGCTCCCAGATTTTGGCTCTCCTGTCTATACCATTTGGTTTTCTTGCTCCCAAAGATCTGCATTAAAACTAAGGTAGCATATTTTGGCTCTCCTGTTTATACCATTTGTTTTTCTTGCTCTCAGATTTTGGCTCTCCTGTTTATACCATTTGTTTTTCTTGCTCCCAGATTTTGGCTCTCCTGTTTATACTATTTGTTTTTCTTGCTCCCAGATTTTGGCTCTCCTGTTTATACCTTTTGTTTTTCTTGCTCCCAGATTTTGGATCTCCTGTTTATACCATTTGGTTTTCATGCTCCCAAAGATTTGCATTAAAACTAAGGTAGCATATTTTGGCTCTCCTGTTTATACCATTTGTTTTTCTTGCTCCCAGATTTTGGCTCTCCTGTTTATACCATTTGTTTTTCTTGCTCCCAGATTTTGGCTCTCCTGTTTATACCTTTTGTTTTTCTTGCTCCCAGATTTTGGATCTCCTGTTTATACCATTTGTTTTTCTTGCTCCCAGATTTTGGCTATCCTGTTTATACCATTTGGTTTTCTTGCTCCCAAAGATCTGTATTAAAACTAAGGTAGCATCTTTTTGCTTTCCTGTTGATGCCATTTGTTTTTCTTGTTCCCAGATGTTCGCTCTCCTGTCCATGCCATTTGTTTTTCTTCCTCCCAGATTTTGGCTCTCCTGTTTATACCATTTGTTTTTCTTGCTCCCAGATTTTGGCTCTCCTGTTTATACCATTTGTTTCTCTTGCTCCCAGATTTTGGCTCTCTTGTCTATACCATTTGGTTTTCTTGCTCCCAAAGATCTGCGTTAAAACTAAGGTAGCATATTTTGGCTCTCCTGTTTATACCATTTGTTTTTCTTGCTCCCAGATTTTGGCTCTCCTGTTTATACCATTTGTTTTTCTTGCTCCCAGATTTTGGCTCTCCTGTTTATACCATTTGTTTTTCTTGCTCCCAGATTTTGGCTCTCCTGTTGATACCATTTTTTTTTCTTGCTCCCAGATTTTGGCTCTCCTGTTGATACCATTTGTTTTTCTTGCTCCCAGATTTTGGTTCTCCTGTTGATACCATTTGTATTTCTTGCTCCCAGAATTTGGCTATCCTGTTTATACCATTTGGTTTTCTTGCTCACAAAGATCTGCATTAAAACTAAGGTAGCATATTTTGGCTCTCCTATTTATACCATTTGTTTTTCTTGCTCCCAGATGTTGGCTCTCCTGTCTATTCCATTTGGTTTTCTTGCTCCCAAAGATCTGCATTAAAACTAAGGTAGCATATTTTGGCTCTCCTGTTTATACCATTTGTTTTTCTTGCTCCCAGATTTTGGCTCTCCTGTTTATACGATTTGTTTTTCTTGCTCCCAGATTTTGGTTTTCCTGTTTATACCATTTGTTTTTCTTGCTCCCAGATTTTGGCTCTCCTGTTTATACCATTTGTTTTTCTTGCTCCCAGATTTTGGCTTTCCTGTTTATACCATTTGTTTTTTTTCCTCCCAGAGTTTGGCTCTCCTGTTTATACCATTTGTTTTTCTTGCTCCCAGATTTTGGCTCTCCTGTTTATACCATTTGTTTTTCTTGCTCCCAGATTTTGGCTCTCCTGTTTATACCATTTGTTTTTCTTGCTCCCAGATTTTGGCTCTCCTGTTGATACCATTTTTTTGTCTTGCTCCCAGATTTTGGCTCTCCTGTTGATACCATTTGTTTTTCTTGCTCCCAGATTTTGGTTCTCCTGTTGATACCATTTGTATTTCTTGCTCCCAGAATTTGGCTATCCTGTTTATACCATTTGGTTTTCTTGCTCACAAAGATCTGCATTAAAACTAAGGTAGCATATTTTGGCTCTCCTATTTATACCATTTGTTTTTCTTTCTCCCAGATGTTGGCTCTCCTGTCTATTCCATTTGGTTTTCTTGCTCCCAAAGATCTGCATTAAAACTAAGGTAGCATATTTTGGCTCTCCTGTTTATACGATTTGTTTTTCTTGCTCCCAGATTTTGGCTCTCCTGTTTATACCATTTGTTTTTCTTGCTCCCAGATTTTGGTTTTCCTGTTTATACCATTTGTTTTTCTTGCTCCCAGATTTTGGCTCTCCTGTTTATACCATTTGTTTTTCTTGCTCCCAGATTTTGGCTTTCCTGTTTATACCATTTGTTTTTTTTCCTCCCAGAGTTTGGCTCTCCTGTTTATACCATTTGTTTTTCTTGCTCCCAGATTTTGGCTCTCCTGTTTATACCATTTGTTTTTCTTGCTCCCAGATTTTGGCTCTCCTGTTGATACCATTTGTTTTTCTTGCTCCCAGATTTTGGCTCTCCTGTTGATACCATTTTTTGTTCTTGCTCCCAGATTTTGGCTCTCCTGTTGATACCATTTGTTTTTCTTGCTCCCAGATTTTGGTTCTCCTGTTGATACCATTTGTATTTCTTGCTCCCAGAATTTGGCTATCCTGTTTATACCATTTGGTTTTCTTGCTCACAAAGATCTGCATTAAAACTAAGGTAGCATATTTTGGCTCTCCTATTTATACCATTTGTTTTTCTTGCTCCCAGATGTTGGCTCTCTTGTCTATTCCATTTGTTTTTCTTGCTCCCAAAGATCTGCATTAAAACTAAGGTAGCATATTTTGGCTCTCCTGTTTATACCATTTGTTTTTCTTGTTCCCAGATTTTGGCTCTCCTGTTTATACGATTTGTTTTTCTTGCTCCCAGATTTTGGTTTTCCTGTTTATACCATTTGTTTTTCTTGCTCCCAGATTTTGGCTCTCCTGTTTATACCATTTGTTTTTCTTGCTCCCAGATTTTGGCTTTCCTGTTTATACCATTTGTTTTTTTTCCTCCCAGAGTTTGGCTCTCCTGTTTATACGATTTGTTTTTCTTGCTCCCAGATTTTGGTTTTCCTATTTATACCATTTGTTTTTCTTGCTCCCAGATTTTGGCTCTCCTGTTTATACCATTTGTTTTTCTTGCTCCCAGATGTTGGCTCTCCTGTCTATTCCATTTGGTTTTCTTGCTCCCAAAGATCTGCATTAAAACTAAGGTAGCTTATTTTGGCTCTCCTGTTTATACCATTTGTTTTTCTTGCTCCCAGATTTTGGCTCTCCTGTTTATACCATTTGTTTTTCTTGCTCCCAGATTTTGGCTCTCCTGTTTATACCATTTTTTTTCTTCCTCCCAGAATTTGGCTCTCCTGTTTATACCATTTGTTTTTCTTGCTCCCAGATTTTGGCTCTCCTGTTTATACCATTTGTTTTTCTTGCTCCCAGATTTTGGCTCTCCTGTTTATACCATTTCCTTTTCTTGCTCCCAGATTTTGGCTCTCCTGTTTATACCATTTGTTTTTCTTGCTCCCAGATGTTGGCTCTCCTGTCTATTCCATTTGGTTTTCTTGCTCCCAAAGTTCTGCATTAAAACTAAAGTAGCATATTTTGGATCTCCTGTGTATACCATTTGTTTTTCTTGCTCCCAGATTTTGGCTCTCCTGTTTATACCATTTGTTTTTCTTGCTCCCAGATGTTGGCTCTCTTGTCTATTCCATTTGGTTTTCTTGCTCCCAAAGATCTGCATTAAAACTAAGGTAGCATATTTTGGCTCTCCTGTTTATACCATTTGTTTTTCTTGCTCCCAGATTTTGGCTCTCCTGTTTATACGATTTGTTTTTCTTGCTCCCAGATTTTGGTTTTCCTGTTTATACCATTTGTTTTTCTTGCTCCCAGATTTTGGCTCTCCTGTTTATACCATTTGTTTTTCTTGCTCCCAGATTTTGGCTTTCCTGTTTATACCATTTGTTTTTTTTCCTCCCAGAGTTTGGCTCCCCTGTTTATACGATTTGTTTTTCTTGCTCCCAGATTTTGGTTTTCCTATTTATACCATTTGTTTTTCTTGCTCCCAGATTTTGGCTCTCCTGTTTATACCATTTGTTTTTCTTGCTCCCAGATGTTGGCTCTCCTGACTATTCCATTTGGTTTTCTTGCTCCCAAAGATCTGCATTAAAACTAAGGTAGCTTATTTTGGCTCTCCTGTTTATACCATTTGTTTTTCTTGCTCCCAGATTTTGGCTCTCCTGTTTATACCATTTGTTTTTCTTGCTCCCAGATTTTGGCTCTCCTGTTTATACCATTTTTTTTTCTTCCTCCCAGAATTTGGCTCTCCTGTTTATACCATTTGTTTTTCTTGCTCCCAGATTTTGGCTCTCCTGTTTATACCATTTGTTTTTCTTGCTGCCAGATTTTGGCTCTCCTGTTTATACCATTTCCTTTTCTTGCTCCCAGATTTTGGCTCTCCTGTTTATACCATTTGTTTTTCTTGCTCCCAGATGTTGGCTCTCCTGTCTATTCCATTTGGTTTTCTTGCTCCCAAAGATCTGCATTAAAACTAAAGTAGCATATTTTGGATCTCCTGTGTATACCATTTGTTTTTCTTGCTCCCAGATTTTGGCTCTCCTGTTTATACCATTTGTTTTTCTTGCTCCCAGATTTTGTCTCTCCTGTTCATGCCATTTGTTTTTCTTGCTCCCAGATTTTGGATCTCCTGTTTATACCATTTGTTTTTCTTGCTCCCAGAATTTGGCTATCCTGTTGATGTCATTTGGTTTTCTTGTGCCATTTGTTTTTCTTGCTCCCAGATTTTGGCTCTCCTGTTTATACCATTTGTTTTTCTTGCTCCCAGATTTTGACTCTCCTGTTTATACCATTTGTTTTTCTTGCTCCCAGATTTTGGCTCTCCTGTTTATACCATTTGGTTTTCATGCTCCCAAAGATTTGCATTAAAACTAAGGTAGCATATTTTGGCTCTCCTGTTTATACCATTTGTTTTTCTTGCTCCCAGATTTTGGCTCTCCTGTTTATACCATTTGTTTTTCTTGCTCCCAGATTTTGGCTCTCCTGTTTATACCATTTGTTTTTCTTGCTCCCAGATTTTGGCTCTCCTGTTGATACCATTTTTTTTTCTTGCTCCCAGATTTTGGCTCTCCTGTTGATACCATTTGTTTTTCTTACTCCCAGATTTTGGCTCTCCTGTTTATGCCATTTGTTTTTCTTGCTCCCAGATTTTGGCTCTCCTGTTTATACCATTTGTTTTTCTTGCTCCCAGATTTTGGCTCTCCTGTTTATACCATTTGTTTCTCTTGCTCCCAGATTTTGGCTCTCCTGTCTATACCATTTGGTTTTCTTGCTCCCAAAGATCTGCGTTAAAATTAAGGTAGCATATTTTGGCTCTCCTGTTTAAACCATTTGTTTTTCTTTCTCCCAGATTTTGGCTCTCCTGTTTATACCATTTGTTTTTTTTGCTCCCAGATTTGGCTCTCCTGTTTATACCATTTGGTTTTCATGCTCCCAAAGATTTGCATTAAAACTAAGGTAGCATATTTTGGCTCTCCTGTTTATACCATTTGTTTTTCTTGCTCCCAGATTTTGGCTCTCCTGTTTATACCATTTGTTTTTCTTGCTCCCAGATTTTGGCTCTCCTGTTTATACCATTTGTTTTTCTTGCTCCCAGATTTTGGCTCTCCTGTTGATACCATTTTTTTTTCTTGCTCCCAGATTTTGGCTCTCCTGTTGATACCATTTGTTTTTCTTGCTCCCAGATTTTGGTTCTCCTGTTGATACCATTTGTTTTTCTTGCTCCCAGATTTTGGTTCTCCTGTTGATACCATTTGTATTTCTTGCTCCCAGAATTTGGCTATCCTGTTTATACCATTTGGTTTTCTTGCTCACAAAGATCTGCATTAAAACTAAGGTAGCATATTTTGGCTCTCCTATTTATACCATTTGTTTTTCTTGCTCCCAGATGTTGGCTCTCCTGTCTATTCCATTTGGTTTTCTTGCTCCCAAAGATCTGCATTAAAACTAAGGTAGCATATTTTGGCTCTCCTGTTTATACCATTTGTTTTTCTTGCTCCCAGATTTTGGCTCTCCTGTTTATACGATTTGTTTTTCTTGCTCCCAGATTTTGGTTTTCCTGTTTATACCATTTGTTTTTCTTGCTCCTAGATTTTGGCTCTCCTGTTTATACCATTTGTTTTTCTTGCTCCCAGATTTTGGCTTTCCTGTTTATACCATTTGTTTTTTTTCCTCCCAGAGTTTGGCTCTCCTGTTTATACCATTTGTTTTTCTTGCTCCCAGATTTTGGCTCTCCTGTTTATACCATTTGTTTTTCTTGCTCCCAGATTTTGGCTCTCCTGTTGATACCATTTTTTTTTCTTGCTCCCAGATTTTGGCTCTCCTGTTGATACCATTTGTTTTTCTTGCTCCCAGATTTTGGTTCTCCTGTTGATACCATTTGTATTTCTTGCTCCCAGAATTTGGCTATCCTGTTTATACCATTTGGTTTTCTTGCTCACAAAGATCTGCATTAAAACTAAGGTAGCATATTTTGGCTCTCCTATTTATACCATTTGTTTTTCTTGCTCCCAGATGTTGGCTCTCCTGTCTATTCCATTTGGTTTTCTTGCTCCCAAAGATCTGCATTAAAACTAAGGTAGCATATTTTGGCTCTCCTGTTTATACCATTTGTTTTTCTTGCTCCCAGATTTTGGCTCTCCTGTTTATACGATTTGTTTTTCTTGCTCCCAGATTTTGGTTTTCCTGTTTATACCATTTGTTTTCCTTGCTCCCAGATTTTGGCTCTCCTGTTTATACCATTTGTTTTTCTTGCTCCCAGATTTTGGCTTTCCTGTTTATACCATTTGTTTTTTTTCCTCCCAGAGTTTGGCTCTCCTGTTTATACCATTTGTTTTTCTTGCTCCCAGATTTTGGCTCTCCTGTTTATACCATTTGTTTTTCTTGCTCCCAGATTTTGGCTCTCCTGTTGATACCATTTTTTTTTCTTGCTCCCAGATTTTGGCTCTCCTGTTGATACCATTTGTTTTTCTTGCTCCCAGATTTTGGTTCTCCTGTTGATACCATTTATATTTCTTGCTCCCAGAATTTGGCTATCCTGTTTATACCATTTGGTTTTCTTGCTCACAAAGATCTGCATTAAAACTAAGGTAGCATATTTTGGCTCTCCTATTTATACCATTTGTTTTTCTTGCTCCCAGATGTTGGCTCTCCTGTCTATTCCATTTGGTTTTCTTGCTCCCAAAGATCTGCATTAAAACTAAGGTAGCATATTTTGGCTCTCCTGTTTATACCATTTGTTTTTCTTGCTCCCAGATTTTGGCTCTCCTGTTTATACGATTTGTTTTTCTTGCTCCCAGATTTTGGTTTTCCTGTTTATACCATTTGTTTTTCTTGCTCCCAGATTTTGGCTCTCCTGTTTATACCATTTGTTTTTCTTGCTCCCAGATGTTGGCTCTCCTGTCTATTCCATTTGGTTTTCTTGCTCCCAAAGATCTGCATTAAAACTAAGGTAGCATATTTTGGCTCTCCTGTTTATACCATTTGTTTTTCTTGCTCCCAGATTTCGGCTCTCCTGTTTATACCATTTGTTTTTCTTGCTGCCAGATTTTGGCTCTGCTTTTTATACCGTTTTTTTTTCTTGCTCCCAGAATTTGGCTCTCCTGTTTATACCATTTGTTTTTCTTGCTCCCAGATTTTGGCTCTCCTGTTTATACCATTTGTTTTTCTTGCTGCCAGATTTTGGCTCTCCTGTTTATACCATTTCCTTTTCTTGCTCCCAGATTTTGGCTCTCCTGTTTATACCATTTGTTTTTCTTGCTCCCAGATGTTGGCTCTCCTGTCTATTCCATTTGGTTGTCTTGCACCCAAAGATCTGCATTAAAACTAAAGTAGCATATTTTGGCTCTCCTGTTTATACCATTGGTTTTTCTTGCTCCCAGATTTTCGCTCTCCTGTTTATACCATTTGTTTTTCTTGCTCCGAGATTTTGGCTCTCCTGTTGATACCATTTGTTTTCTTGCTCCCAGATTTTGGCTCTCCTGTTTATACCTTTTGTTTTTCTTGCTCCCAGATTTTGGATCTCCTGTGTATACCATTTGTTTTTCTTGCTCCCAGATTTTGGCTCTCCTGTTTATACCATTTGTTTTTCTTGCTCCCATATTTTGTCTCTCCTGTTTATGCCATTTGTTTTTCTTGCTCCCAGATTTTGGATCTCCTGTTTATACGATTTGTTTTTCTTGCTCCCAGATTTTGGCTCTCCTGTTTATACCATTTGTTTCTCTTGCTCCCAGATTTTGGCTCTCCTGTCTATACCATTTGGTTTTCTTGCTCCCAAAGATCTGCGTTAAAATTAAGGTAGCATATTTTGGCTCTCCTGTTGATACCATTTGTTTTTCTTGCTCCCAGATTTTGGCTCTCCTGTTTATACCATTTGGTTTTCATGCTCCCAAAGATTTGCATTAAAACTAAGGTAGCATATTTTGGCTCTCCTGTTTATACCATTTGTTTTTCTTGTTCCCAGATTTTGGCTCTCCTGTTTATTCCATTTGTTTTTCTTGCTCCCAGCTTTTGGCTCTCCTGTTTATACCTTTTGTTTTTCTTGCTCCCAGATTTTGGATCTCCTGTTGATACCATTTGTTTTTCTTGCTCCCAGATTTTGGCTCTCCTGTTGATACCATTTGTTTTTCTTGCTCCCAGATTTTGGATTTCCTGTTGATACAATTTGTTTTTCTTCCTCCCAGATTTTGGCTCTCCTGTTTATACCATTTGTTTTTCTTGCTCCCAGATTTTGGATCTCCTGTTTATACCATTTGTTTTTCTTGCTCCCAGATTTTGGCTCTCCTGTTTATACCATTTGTTTTTCTTGCTCCCAGATTTTGTCTCTCCTGTTGATACCATTTTTTTTTCTTGCTCCCAGATTTTGGCTCTCCTGTTGATACCATTTGTTTTTCTTGCTCCCAGATTTTGGATCTCCTGTTGATACCATTTGTTTTTCTTGCTCCCAGATTTTGGCTCTCCTGTTTATACCATTTGTTTCTCTTGCTCCCAGATTTTGGCTCTCCTATCTATACCATTTGGTTTTCTTGCTCCCAAAGATCTGCATTAAAACTAAGGTAGCATATTTTGGCTCTCCTGTTTATACCATTTGTTTTTCTTGCTCCCAGATTTGGCTCTCCTGTTTATACCATTTGGTTTTCATGCTCCCAAAGATTTGCATTAAAACTAAGGTAGCATATTTTGGCTCTCCTGTTTATACCATTTGTTTTTCTTGCTCCCAGATTTTGGCTCTCCTGTTTATACCATTTGTTTTTCTTGCTCCCAGATTTTGGCTCTCCTGTTTATACCATTTGTTTTTCTTGCTCCCAGATTTTGGATCTCCTGTTTATACCATTTGTTTTACTTGCTCCCAGATTTTGGCTCTCCTGTTGATACCATTTGTTTTTCTTGCTCCCAGATTTTGACTTTCCTGTTTATACAATTTGTTTTTCTTGCTCCCAGATTTTGGCTCTCCTGTTTATACCATTTGTTTTTCTTGCTCCCAGATTTTGGCTCTCCTGTTTATACCTTTTGTTTTTCTTGCTCCCAGATTTTGGATCTCCTGTTTATACCATTTGTTTTTCTTGCTCCCAGATTTTGGCTCTCCTGTTTATACCATTTGTTTTTCTTGCTCCCAGATTTTGGCTTTCCTGTTTATACCATTTGTTTTTCTTGCTCCCAGATTTTGGCTCTCCTGTCTATACCATTTGTTTTTCTTGCTCCCAGATTTTGGCTCTCCTGTTGATACCATTTTTTTTTCTTGCTCCCAGAATTTGGCTCTCCTGTTGATACCATTTGTTTTTTTTGCTCTCAGATTTTGGATCTCCTGTTGATACCATTTGTTTTTCTTGCTCCCAGAAATTGGCTAACCTGTTTATACCACTTGGTTTTCTTGCTCCCAAAGATCTGCATTAAAACTAAGGTAGCATATTTTGGCTCTCCTGTTTATACCATTTGTTTTTCTTGCTCCCAGATTTTGGCTCTCCTGTTTATACCATTTGTTTTTCTTGCTCCCAGATTTTGGCTCTCCTGTTTATACCATTTGTTTTTCTTGCTCCCAGATTTTGGCTCTCCTGTTTATACCATTTGTTTTTCTCGCTCCGAGATGTTGGCTCTCCTGTTTATTCCATTTGGTTTTCTTGCTCACAAAGATCTGCATTAAAACTAAGGTAACATATTTTGGCTCTCCTGTTTATGCCATTTGTTTTTCTTGCTCCCAGATTTTGGCTCTCCTGTTTATACCATTTGTTTTTCTTGCTCCCAGATTTTGTCTCTCCTGTTTATACCATTTGTTTTTCTTGCTCCCAGATTTTGCCTCTCCTGTTTATACCATTTGTTTTTCTTGCTCCCAGATTTTGGCTATAATGTTTATATAATTTGTTTTTCTTGCTCCCAGATTTTGGCTCTCCTGTTTATACCATTTTTTTTTCTTGCTCCCAGATTTTGGCTCCCCTGTTTATACCATTTGTTTTTCTTGCTCCCAGATTTTGGCTCTCCTGTTTATACCATTTGTTTTTCTTGCTCCCAGATTTTGGCCCTCCTGTTTATACCATTTGTTTTTCTTGCTCCCAGATTTTGGATCTCCTGTTTATACCATTTGGTTTTGTTGCTCCCAAAGATCTGCATTAAAACTAAGGTAGCATATTTTTGCTTTCCTGTTGATGCCATTTGTTTTTCTTGTTCCCAGATGTTCGCTCTCCTGTCTATTCCATTTGGTTTTCTTGTTCCCAAAGATCTGCATTAAAACTAAGGTAGCATATTTTGGCTCTCCTGTTTATACCATTTGTTTTTCTTGCTCCCAGATTTTGGCTCTCCTGTTTATACGATTTGTTTTTCTTACTCCCAGATTTTGGCTCTCCTGTTTATGCCATTTGTTTTTCTTGCTCCCAGATTTTGGCTCTCCTGTTTATACCATTTGTTTTTCTTGCTCCCAGATTTTGTCTCTCCTGTTTATACCATTTGTTTTTCTTGCTCCCAGATTTTGGCTCTCCTGTTTATACCATTTGTTTTTCTTGCTCCCAGATTTTGGCTCTCCTGTTTATACCATTTGTTTTTCTTGCTCCCAGATTTTGGCTCTCCTGTTTATACCTTTTGTTTTTCTTGCTCCCAGATTTTGGATCTCCTGTTTATACCATTTGTTTTTCTTGCTCCCAGATTTTGGCTCTCCTGTTTATACCATTTGTTTTTCTTGCTCCCAGATTTTGTCTCTCCTGTTTATACCATTTGTTTTTCTTGCTCCCAGATTTTGGCTCTCCTGTTTATACCATTTGTTTTTCTTGCTCCCAGATTTTGGCTCTCCTGTTTATACCATTTGTTTTTCTTGCTCCCAGATTTTGGCTCTCCTGTTTATACCATTTGTTTTTCTTGCTCCCAGATTTTGGCTATCCTGTTTATATCATTTGTTTTTCTTGCTCCCAGATTTTGGCTCTCCTGTTTATACCATTTTTTTTTCTTGCTCCCAGATTTTGGCTCACCTGTTTATACCATTTGTTTTTCTTGCTCCCAGATTTTGGCTCTCCTGTTTATACCGTTTGTTTTTCTTGCTCCCAGATTTTGGCCCTCCTGTTTATACCATTTGTTTTTCTTGCTCCCAGATTTTGGATCTCCTGTTTATACCATTTGGTTTTGTTGCTCCAATATTTTGGCTCTCCTGTTTATACCATTTGTTTTTCTTGCTCCCAGATTTTGTCTCTCCTGTTTATACCATTTGTTTTTCTTGCTCCCAGATTTTGGCTCTCCTGTTTATACCATTTGTTTTTCTTGCTCCCAGATTTTGGTTCTCCTGTTTATACCATTTGTTTTTCTTGCTCCCAGATTTTGGCTCTCCTGTTTATACCTTTTGTTTTTCTTGCTCCCAGATTTTGGATCTCCTGTTTATACCATTTGTTTTTCTTGCTCCCAGATTTTGGCTCTCCTGTTTATACCATTTGTTTTTCTTGCTCCCAGATTTTGGCTTTCCTGTTTATACCATTTGTTTTTCTTGCTCCCAGATTTTGGCTCTCCTGTCTATACCATTTGTTTTTCTTGCTCCCAGATTTTGGCTCTCCTGTTGATACCATTTTTTTTTCTTGCTCCCAGATTTTGGCTCTCCTGTTGATACCATTTGTTTTTCTTGCTCTCAGATTTTGGATCTCCTGTTGATAACATTTGTTTTTCTTGCTCCCAGAAATTGGCTAACCTGTTTATACCATTTGGTTTTCTTGCTCCCAAAGATCTGCATTAAAACTAAGGTAGCATATTTTGGCTCTCCTATTTATACCATTTGTTTTTCTTGCTCCCAGATGTTGGCTCTCCTGTCTATTCCATTTGGTTTTCTTGCTCCCAAAGATCTGCAATAAAACTAAGGTAGCATATTTTGGCTCTCCTATTTATACCATTTGTTTTTCTTGCTCCCAGATTTTGGCTCTCCTGTTTATACCATTTGTTTTTCTTGCTCCCAGATTTTGGATCTCCTGTTTATACCATTTGTTTTTCTTGCTCCCAGATTTTGTCTCTCCTGTTTATACCATTTGTTTTTCTTGCTCCCAGATTTTGGCTCTCCTGTTTATACCATTTGTTTTTCTTGCTCCCAGATTTTGGCTCTCCTGTTTATACCATTTGTTTTTCTTGCTCCCAGATTTTGGCTATCCTGTTTATATCATTTGTTTTTCTTGCTCCCAGATTTTGGCTCTCCTGTTTATACCATTTTTTTTTCTTGCTCCCAGATTTTGGCTCACCTGTTTATACCATTTGTTTTTCTTGCTCCCAGATTTTGGCTCTCCTGGTTATACCGTTTGTTTTTCTTGCTCCCAGATTTTGGCCCTCCTGTTTATACCATTTGTTTTTCTTGCTCCCAGATTTTGGATCTCCTGTTTATACCATTTGGTTTTGTTGCTCCAATATTTTGGCGCTCCTGTTTATACCATTTGTTTTTCTTGCTCCCAGATTTTGGCTCTCCTGTTTATACCATTTGTTTTTCTTGCTCCCAGATTTTGGCTCTCCTGTTTATACCATTTGTTTTTCTTGCTCCCAGATTTTGGCTCTCCTGTTTATACCATTTGTTTTTCTTGCTCCCAGATTTTGGCTCTCCTGTTTATACCATTTGTTTTTCTTGCTCCCAGATTTTGGCTCTCCTGTTTATACCATTTGTTTTTCTTGCTCCCAGATTTTGGCTATCCTGTTTATGCCATTTGTTTTTCTTGCTCCCAGATTTTGGCTCTCCTGTTTATACCATTTGTTTTTCTTGCTCCCAGATGTTGGCTATTCTGTCTATTCCATTTGGTTTTCTTGCTCCCAAGGATCTGCATTAAAACTAAGGTAGCATATTTTGGCTCTCCTATTTATACCATTTGTTTTTCTTGCTCCCAGATTTTGGCTCTCCTGTTTAAACGATTTGTTTTTTTTGCTCCCAGATTTTGGTTCTCCTGTTTATACCATTTGTTTTTCTTGCTCCCAGATTTTGGCTCTCCGGTTTAAACGATTTGTTTTTTTTGCTCCCAGATTTTGGTTCTCCTGTTTATACCATTTGTTTTTCTTGTTCCCAGATTTTGGCTCTCCTGTTTATACCATTTGTTTTTCTTGCTCCCAGATTTTGGCTCTCCTGTTTATACCATTTGTTTTTCTTGCTCCCAGATTTTGGCTCTCCTGTTTATACCATTTGTTTTTCTTGCTCCCAGATTTTGGCTCTCCTGTTTATACCATTTGTTTTTCTTGCTCCCAGATTTTGGCTCTCCTGTTTATACCATTTGTGTTTCTTGCTCCCAGATTTTGGCTCTCCTGTTTATACCATTTGTTTTTCTTGCTCCCAGATTTTGGCTATCCTGTTTATGCCATTTGTTTTTCTTGCTCCCAGATTTTGGCTCTCCTGTTTATACCATTTGTTTTTCTTGCTCCCAGATTTTGGCTCACCTGTTTATACCATTTGTTTTTTTTTCTCCCAGATTTTGGCTCTCCTGTTTATACCATTTGTTTTTCTTGCTCCCAGATTTTGGCTCTCCTGTTTATACCATTGGGTTTTCTTGCTCCCAAAGATTTGCCAATTGTTTGGTTTTCCAATGTTTTGACCATGAGCATACCCGGTGAAGGTTAATTCAGAAACCAGTCGGTCGAACTAAATTATATATCTACATTTAATTTGCATATATCAGAATCATTTTTAAGAAGAGTTTGAAGATATACCAAAGGGGTAATCAGAATCCGTATATCGGAGAAGAACAGACAACACAATGGCCAAAAGAAAAAGGACAAAAGGACAAACAACAATCTACAAAACATACACATAAAACGAAAGATCGAGTAACACGAACCTCACAAAAAAACCGGGGGAGAACTCATGTGCTCCGGAAGGGTAAGCAGTTTCTGCTCCACTAGTGGCACCCGTCGTGTTAATCTAGTTACAAACCCGGGGGTAAGTCGTGTATGTTCTTTTTTGTGGAAAGAGGTTTCTTGATAAATTATATATATGATATATATTCTGACAAATACACATATTTTCATTGCATTTACCTTGAATAATGTTGTTTCAATTTTTTTGTCATACCATTTAACTTCAATATGAACCCGTTCATTATCAATATGACTCCAACCCAGAATCCTTCTACGCATGTGCATTCGAATCTTTTGTTTGTTTACTTCTTTGATTTTCAGTACACGTGTTTTTACGATTTCAAACAACGATAATCAATAACTATTTTACATAAAAATATTTTTTCATATGTTTTATGTAAATTACTACTCAAGAAGCGCCACAAATAAAGTAAACATCACTCACTAACGCGTCTACTAAGAACTCTTAATAAATATTTTTTGTGTGATTAAGGTGTGAAACCACTAATTAATATCTTTAAGGTTTTCTACTAAATTTGTGTTTTTTCGAGCCTACCTGACCATTTTATCTTAAGTTTAACCTTTCCAAGACCATATATTTTCTTAAACGTACATGATTCCTCTACGTTCTGTCAAAATATCAGGGCATGTTTAAAATCTTCCAGCGAAATGCCAGGCTACGGAAAACATCTACTCTAAAAATAGCTCGGTCATCCCTCAAAAATTCAGTATGTATAGGCCATGCATCAAATCCTCCATAGAGGTATTAAAATACAACAAAGTCCATCAAATTTGGGCTCAAAATAATCCCTATATATTTAACTTCAATTATCAGTCTTAATCGTTCCATTCCATTCAGTAATTTTCACAATACTACAAAGTGAAAGGAACTTTTTTCTTGAAAAGGGATTACTTTCGTATATGTTCTAAGCTCTGATTGGTGAATTTAGTGGTTTTACACCTTAAGTAAAATGACTTTATCCTGCAATTGCGTGATTTTTGAGTACTTATAAAGTAAACTCCAGTGTTATTTAGTCATGGACCTAATAAAGCTTTTCTAGTGCCAGATTCATTTAGAGCAACGGTAGCAAACGGTAACTGTTTAAGCACAAGCTTCACCGAGGACACCATAAAAAGGATAAGAAAGACGTTTGTTTCTGCTCTATTCAGATAATTTTGCATTGCAGGATAAACACAATATACATACATTGTCAGTACAAATAAGATTAATATGCACTCGCTGCGAAACAGATCAGAAAGCTCGCCAAATCCTTTCTTTTCGGAATGTGAGTTCTAATCCCACACATGTGAGGTGTACTCGATATAACATAATGTGATAAAATTTGTCAGTGACTTACTGCAGATCGGTGATTTTCTCCGGGCACTCCGGTTTCCCCCACCAATAAAACTGACCGTCACGATATAACTGAAATATTGTTGAAAGTGGCGTTAGACACCATGATCCTAACCCCCATAACCCCTCAAATCTATGGCACTTACAGGAAGGTAAATAACATCTATTTTCACGTATTCGTTGACTTTGGTACTGTCTGATAATGGCCAAGGTGTCGTGTATACTTTGGTTCATTCGTGGGGGTGAGGAAAATCCAAGTGTTTCAAGAACATAATTGCGTAGCATCGACAATCTTTGGTTGCGTATTCTGAAAATAAATGGTTTATATTAATGGAAAGATTGTGTTGAAATGGTTATTCAATGTTGTTTTGTTTGTAGGAGAACTCATGTCTTATTTACGTTATTTGCGTATAGTGGTGTCCAACAGATATTGTGTTGTGTTTGTGTGTTGTCTTTCTTCGTCTTGTGCAACGCACCCTATGTTGCCCGTTTCTCTGGATTGTCAATTTTTTATTTCTCCATTCGTTATTCTTTAACGGTTTTGTTAAAGAGGAAACTCCAATAAACGTAACATAAATATACCACGGAATATTTACGCGAAGAATAAATATAGCCTATTTCTGAATATCAAGGTATATTGATCACCGAAAATAAAATGAGAAATCGCTATTGAAACATATTTATAATATATTCATAATGTTTTTAATGGCATGTAAATTAAATCAAATTAAATCTTGTAAATCACTTATACAAAACGAAGTAATTCTATAATTTACAAAAATATATCATTTATTTTTGCTTCTGTTTCATGCCACATTTTGAATTCAATAACTATTGCACATCTGCGCAGTGGAAGGTCAATCGAAGAGTCACATGATTACTTCGGATATTATAGTAACGACAGAAACGAAACGAATTTCTGGTGAGATTTTCAAGTCTAATTCGAGAATAGGTTGACTGCATGTTTTCAGATATGTCTAATTCGAGAATAGGTTGACTGCATGTTTTCAGATATGTCTAATTTGAGAATAGGTTGACTGCATGTTTTCAGATAAGTCTAATTTGAGAATAGGTTGACTGCATGTTTTCAGATATGTCTAATTTGAGAATAGGTTAACTGCATGTTTTCAGATATGTCTAATTTGAGAATAGGTTGACTGCATGTTTTCAGATATGTCTAATTTGAGAATAGGTTGACTGCATGTTTTCAGATATGTCTAATTTGAGAATAGGTTGACTGCATGTTTTCAGATATGTCTAATTTGAGAATAGGTTGACTGCATGTTTTCAGATATGTCTAATTTGAGAATAGGTTGACTGCATGTTTTCAGATATGTCTAATTTGAGAATAGGTTGACTGCATGTTTTCAGATATGTCTAATTTGGTGTAAGTAAGTAAGCAAGTAAGGAAGGAAGCAAGACATGACTTTATTTCAATAAGCTAATCCTCACTGTGGCCCTCAAAACAATAATAATTAAATACAACAAATCTCTGTTATTGTTTTTGATTTGAACTTTTCGCACTGTTTGTGACAGGATTCTATCTGGTATCATTTTTGTTTGACTTTTTCGCACTGTTTGTTTCAGGTGTCTATCTGTTATTATTTTTGATTTGAACTTTTCGCACTGTTTGTGACAGGATTCTATCTGGTATTGATTTTGATTTGAACTTTTGTAGCACTTTGTGTTCTATTTTTCAGTTATTTTCATTAAACGATTTTTTTTTAATAGATAACAGATAATTGTTGGGTGCGTAATTTTTATGCTATCTATTTCATCTATAAAGATAATAGTTATCGCTACGATAACTGTACCAAGATATACCGGTGGTTCGGTGTAATAGGTGCATGCTATTTTCACCCCTGTATATCTCTATTTAATCAAGACATCATACATTTTACATTATCCCATGGTCATATGAAGTTCAAAATACTTATCTTAATTCTTTCTTTCTAACATAATGATTTTTTATGAGTTTTTTTCTTCCCAATTTGATAGCAGAAAACATGTGTTAAATCTGGTGATTAATATTATTTCTTTTCTCTCAACTTGTACACGATTCTCTACCGTAAAATCATTAATCAGTACTTAAATGTCTTTCTGGCTGGGAGACTGTGATGAGGTGTTATTTTTTATCTTATTTATATAAAATTACAATTGTAGACCCATTCTGGCGTCATGCCTGCATCGTCAAATAAAACATCGCGTTACATGACATCTTTGAAATTATTCCAAATTTTCTTTAAGTTTGCATTGGATGACGTCACAATACATTACTGGGATGTATGACGTCACAATCGTATCTAGCATCGGTGATTTATTTTGCTTTAATAGTTCAACCATAAAACCTGAACAAACAGTACGAAAAGGTCAAATCAAAAACAATAACAGATAGAAACCTGAAACAAACAGTACGAAAAGGTCAAATCAAAAACAATAACAGATGGAAACCTGAAACAAACAGTACGAAAAGGTCAAATCAAAAACAATAACAGATAGAAACCTGAAACAAACAGTACGAAAAGGTCAAATCAAAAACAATAACAAATAGAAACCTGAAACAAACAGTACGAAAAGGTCAAATCAAAAACAATAACAGATAGAAACCTGAAACAAACAGTACGAAAAAGTCAAATCAAAAACAATAACAGATAGAAACCTGAAACAAACAGTACGAAAAGGTCATATCAAAAACAATAACAGATAGAAACCTGAAACAAACAGTACGAAAAAGTCAAATCAAAAACAATAACAGATAGAAACCTGAAACAAACAGTACGAAAAGGTCAAATCAATAACAATAACAGATAGAGACCTGAAACAAACAGTACGAAAAGGTCAAATCAAAAACAATAACAGATAGAAACCTGAAACAAAGAGTACGAAAAGGTCAAATCAAAAACAATAATAGATAGAAACCTGAAACAAACAGTACGAAAAGATCAAATCAAAAACAATAACAAATAGAAACCTGAAGCAAAGAGTACGAAAAGGTCAAATCAAAAACAATAACAGATAGAAACCTGAAACAAACAGTACGAAAAAGTGAAATCAAAAACAATAACAGATAGAAACCTGAAACAAACAGTACGAAAAGGTCAATCAAATACAATAACAGATAGAAATCTGAAACAAACAGTACGAAAAGGTCAAATCAAAAACAATAACAGATAGAAACCTGAAACAAACAGTACGAAAAGGTCAAATCGAAAACAATAACAGATAGAAACCTGAAACAAACAGTACGAAAAGGTCAAATCAAAAACAATAACAGATATAAACCTGCAACAAACAGTGCAAAAAGGTCAAATCAAAAACAATAACAGATAGAAACCTGAAACAAACAGTACGAAAAGGTCAAATCAAAAACAATAACAGATAGAAACCTGAAACAAAGAGTACGAAAAGGTCAAATCAAAAACAATAACAGATAGAAACCTGAAACAAACAGTACGAAAAGGTCAAATCAAAAACAATAACAGATAGAAACCTGAAACAAACAGTACGAAAAGGTCAATCAAAAACAATAACAGATAGAAACCTGAAACAAACAGTACGAAAAGGTCAAATCAAAAACAATAACAGATAGAAACCTGAAACAAACAGTACGAAATGGGTCAATCAAAAACAATAACAGATAGAATCCTGAAGCAAACAGTGCTAAAAGATCAAATCAAAAACAATAACAGATAGAAACCTGCAACAAACAGTGCAAAAAGGTCAAATCAAAACCAATAGCAGATAGAAACCTGAAACAAACAGTACGAAAAGGTCAATCAAAAACAATAACAGATAGAATCCTGAAACAAACAGTGCTAAAAAGTCAAATCAAAAACAATAACAGATAGAAACCTGAAGCAAGCAGTTTCGAAAAGGTCAAATCAATAACAATAACAGATAGAAACCTGAAACAAACAGTACGAAAAGGTCAAATCAAAAACAATAACAGATAGAAACTTGAAACAAAGAGTACGAAAAGGTCAAATCAAAAACAATAACAGATAGAAACCTGAAACAAACAGTACGAAAAGGTCAAATCAAAAACAATAACAGATAGAAACCTGAAACAAACAGTGCTAAAAGGTCAAATCAAAAACAATAACAGATAGAAACCTGCAACAAACAGTGCAAAAAGGTCAAATCAAAAACAATAGCAGAGAGAAACCTGAAACAAACAGTACAAAAAGGTCAATCAAAAACAATAACAGATAGAATCCTGAAGCAAACAGTGCAAAAAAGTCAAATCAAAAACAATAACAGATAGAAACCTGAAGCAAGCAGTTTCGAAAAGGTCAAATCAATAACAATAACAGATAGAAACCTGAATCAAACAGTGCGAAAAAGTCAAATCAAAAACAATGACAGATAGAAACCCGAAACAAACAGTGCGAAAAGGTCAAATCAAAAACAATAACAGATAGAAACCTGAAACAAACAGCGCGAAAATGCAGCAAACCCCTAAATAGTATCCCGAAAGGATTCTAACGAATCTTTACCCAACTCACTTGGATGTATTGCATCCAAATAATATCGGGCGCTCAATGTCCACAAATTATACACGCAATTACTCATATTAAATACACGTTAGAGAACACCGAAGGGGCAATCAAAAATGGACATTCCAGAGAAACTGGCAACATTGGGTACACAAGACGATGAAAAACATAACAATAACACAACAGAATATGTGCTGGACACCACCATACGCAAACAAACACAAATAATGTACATACAACATGAGTCCTCCTACAAACAACTGATGGTAAAGACGAACCGAACATCATGTGTATGCGGTAGACGTCACGGTGCTCAGAACATAAAACCACATAATAGGACAGCACAAAAAGCTGTCATTTTCAAGAAATTTTAATTACCTTCGTATCTGTGAAATTCAGTTTAAGTCATCAAACAATTTTGAATGCAGCAGTTATGAACATTTCAAGGATTGAAAGCGGTATTCTGATTGATTAGTATTCTGCATTCAAAGAATGTCGGTTTTAGGTGTTGTGTCCGTTACGATTTCCGCATAAAGCCGATGTTCGGGTCATCTTTACCTCCCAGTTGTTTTTGGAAAGGCTTATGTCTTATTTACGTTATTTGTGCTTGCTTGCGCATAGTGATATCCAATACATATTGTGTTGTGTTTGTGTTTTGTTTTTCTTCGTCTTGTGTACCCTAGGTTGCCAATATCTCACTATTGTCCATTTTTAATTGCCCCTTCGGTATTCTCTTACGTTTATATTTTCCATTGCAGCCAATATAAAATTTAATCAGCAAGAAGTTGGACCCCCATATACACCATAGAACCTTCATGTGTGCAATTCAAAATCAGTTGCACGTCACAATGATGACTCTATTTCCACAACAGATTATTAAGAAAAGATATTTTTACTATTTTAACCTATGTTTATTATTTGACCTTGAGAAGTATTATTGTTATTCTATTAGATCTCTATTTCACAAAACAAATAACACACATTTGTGAACTGAATTTTTTTTATTGATATGTTTTTGTAAATAAATGTCACCACATTATAAAAATAGCAGCTATTGATATGATCAATCTATATCATTAGTCCCATATTTTATATCACACGATATACGTAACACAGCATCAGATTCACCAGTGTTATCTGAGACTTTAAACTGTTATACTAACCTCAATTTATTATTTTGGTTTCTTTTGTTTTCTTTGGGGGTAGGGGTTCAAGTTAACATAATTAAAATGGGTACCTCATTTATCAAAATATTGCATTAAATAAATATGTTATGACACTTGTATGGTACATAGTCATTTGAACTTGAAGCTATTTCACAAACACCATTCTAAATGTCGTTCTCCCACACTGAAAACGTTTTGTTTGGATTTAATCTAATATTTTTCTAACTGAATATGGGTATGCAGACATGGAAATTGACGCATAGGCAAAGCATTTTAAGGCTGGTGCTGGTTCTCTACTAAAAGACAAAGAGGGAATTGATGAACTCAAGTCTCTCCTTCTACAGAACTTCTTCGGGTGGATACCTTATACAATTTCACCCTGTCAAAGAGACAGGAGATGTTGGATAACATCATTTCTGATCCTCTTAATTATAGGTATTTATTTAACAAAAAAATAAGTTAATTCTAAAAATTACGTTTTGACAGCATGTATTGCAGAAAACATTGTTTATGGATTTCAACCAAATGGATTTCAATAGGCAACCGTCGTATATTACAAAGACACAAACATCGTCTTTGTTCCATGCAAATTATGGTTGATACAACAATATATAAAGGAAAGTCTTGACGTGGGTCTTGACGAGACATCTTCTAATAACATCAGACATAAATGTCAAGGGTACAGTTACCTCCTGTCGACATCTTTATGTCTTTATAACTTATTAATCATTGATTTTGGGTATTCTACTTGTAATATATAAATAAATGTTAGAGAACACTGAAGGAGCCATCACAAATGGACAATACAGAGAAACTGGCAACATAGGGTACACAATTTGAAGGGGAAAAAAACCAAAACACAACACAATATGTGTTTGTCACCACTATGCGCAAGCAAACACAAATAACGTAAATAAGACATGAGCCCTCCTACAAACAAGTGGAGGAAACTATGAAACGAACATCGTTTCTATGCGGAAATAGTAACGGACATCACAACACGGAACTCAGAACGTAAAGACACATAATAGGACAACACAAAAAAACTAAAATAAATTCATCTTAAAATGGCAATAGATATCTTGAAATTATTTGAATTGTTATTACAGTCTATGTTACTCTGTCAAAATTACAAAGATAAAATATATATCATAATGTTATTTTGTAAGTATGTAGAATATAATTCTTTTGTGTAAGTGTAAGCATAGAACATTTATAATACGGTTTTGAGCCAGTTAATACAAAGAAATGCCATTTTGATAGGATGTACTTTTTCGTGGGTAAAAATGTCAAATATGAATATGCTCTTTTGCAAGCATACGAGATATACTTATGTTGTTTAATAAAACCTAAACAGTCAGTATAATGTTGTTTTGAAAGCATATATAAATTATCATGATTTTTTTGTAAAAATATAAAATATAATTATATTGTTTAATAAACATGAATAGTATAATGCTGCTTTGAAAACTTGTATAAATTATTAGATTTTTCTTTAAAAATGAAAAATATAATTATTTTGTTTTGTAATCATGTAAATTATAACAGTGTTTGTATGAGCATGTACAATATAGTACTGTTGTTTTGTAAGCATGTAGTATTGTACAATGTAATTCTGGTTTGTAAGAATGTGAATATAATTTCCTTTTGGCCAGTGTGTTGTCTGTCCTTCTTTGATTTTCGGCTTCTGATTACCACTTAGGTATCTTCACACGTAGACCATTAGCACATTCCCTATTTGATTATAAAATTATTCTTTTAAATACATTTTACAATATGAGTTATCTCCCTTACAGCGAGTAAAATAGGAGACAAGGAAAAGCACAATTTTCATAGACATTTGAAAGTAAAATGTCTTCCTTTTTGCTCGTACAGGTGCATTTTTACTTCAGTGTATTCCCCCTTTGTTCATATAAGTCTAAGTTGTTTTTATACAAGTGCACTTTTAATTTGAATTTCTTCTCCTCTTTGCTCGTACAAGCGCACGTTAAATTGATGTCTTCTCCCTTTGTGTGTACTAGCACACGTTAAATTGATGTCTTCCCCCTTTGTACGTAGTTTAGCGCACAATAATTACATTATTTCCGTTTTTCATTGACATGTTACAATATGATTGGTTATGAAGTGGTCACATGATTATAAAAGAGATGTTTTACATCCCAATAAAACTCAAACCCGAACTTACACGTGCCTCCATGACGACATCAGATGTAAACAATCAATGGCGTAGTAATTTCCAACAGCAAATAATCTAACACAAATAAAATTCACAACGAAAAATTCAACTATGTTAAATTTTGGTGTGATTTAAATGTAATGCATTCAATTCTTAATTAAAGTGATGTCTTCTCCCTTTGTACGTACTAGCATGCTTAATTGCACGTACTCTCCTTTCGCTTGTAGAGACGCGTGTTTAATTGCATGCACTTTCCTTTCGCTCGTTCAAGCGTAGATTTAACGTGACTCTTTCCCTCCTTTGCTTCACACCCAAGTTCATGTGACAAATTAAAGTTAATTAGTACATGTGACCTACTTACCTTCGTAATGTTGACGTTGGGAATATTGTAGTGTTTGGCACTTCCTCCTCATCTTGTGAATAAACACTAACAGAGGACATGAAAACGACATAAATAATTAAATGTGATATTAATATTTCCATTGTTATAGAATTACTCCAGTATTTAATATGCTCCTACTCAAATCACATGGCTAACAAAAACGCTGGTTACTTTATATAGGTGAACATCTGTGTCTATTTGGGGTCGATTGTACCAAAAATCTGTCAAACGTCAACTCAAAGGTTGACAGGATTAGTAAATACAAATATTCCAATATATATATATACCACTACATCACCTCAGCATCTGCTTCTAAAACACAGAAAAATTAATAATTAGCCACACCGATAAAATATGATGCGATTCATTGAAAGTCAACTTGATGTGAAGTTCTTGTCATAATTCGACCCGCGTGAAGAGTTGTTTTTCCCTACTTGAGATTATTAATTTGTACTTAGATAGACAGGGTTAGCGTCCATCTTAAACTGATATATCTAGATTTATAGTTTACATATATATATAACGGAGAAGAAACCTCATCACTCACTACTCACCTGAACATTCCATCATCTTAAGGTTTTATAAACAGTATTAAAATATACTCTTAGCGATAGCGATATATAAATATATAAATACATTTGGCTCCTAAATATGAAAACAAAAACATACGTATGTATGTTTGTATACAAAATAAGAGCTGTTATAAAATCATTGATTCTTTTTTGTGTATGAAGGGGTATCTCTAACATTAACTTACGTTGGATTATGGTGTTTAACGCCACTTTCAACAATATTTCAGTTATATCGTGGTGATCAGTTTTTTTGGTGGAAGAAACCAGTGTACCAGTTTCCCTGCTTTGTCAATTTTTTATTGCACCTTCGATATTCTTTAACTATTAAGTATGTATTCTGAAGATATTTGTAATCATTCGATACAACCCAAAATGAGATAAAAAAAAACCTAATATCTTACATGTATGTGATACAAGATCTACACTAGTTGGTTCTACCTTCTCGACGTCATCAGCTTGAAATGTGGGAAAATCCTGATGACGACAGCGTTAATAAATACAAAATCCCATTGACGAATACTTCAAATAAACATTAGAAAATACCGAAGGAGTAATCAAAAATGCCGTGACAATCCGGAGAACTGGCAACATAGGGTATACAAGATATAGACAAACAAAGCACAAACACAACACAATATGTGTTGGATATTACTATGTGTAGGCAAACACAAATAACGTAAATAAGACATGAGCCCTTCTACAAACAACTTGGAGGTAAAGACTAACCGAATATTGCCTTTATGCGGAAATCGCAACGGACACCACGACACGGAACTCAGAACATAAAGACACATAATAGGACCACACAAAAAACTAAAAAGATGAGCAACACGAACCCCACCAAAAAACCGGGTTGAAATCAGGAGAGGGGTAAGCAGTTCCTGCTTCTTATAAGACGAGTTTGAAGATACCAAAGGGGTAATCAGAATCCGTAACATTACGTCAATTCATATTTTAGGGAACTGTACTACTAACAATTACACATTCCAAATGTCCTCTCACGAAAACCTAGAGCAGTCTTCCTGTATTCTGACAGTGACAACGATTGATGAATGACATGTTTCAATGACTTGAGGTAAGAAACATAATCTGTGTTCGTTTCTTCTTTACCTCAGTTATTTACGTTATTTGGGTTTGTTTGCGTATAGTGGTGTCAAACACATATTGTGTTGTGGTTTTTTTATTTTGTTTGTCTTCGTCTTTTGTACCCGTATGTTGCCAGTTTCCCTAAATTGTCCATCAATGAAACCTATAAGTATGTCATATACAAATGTAAGATAAACGAATTATATGTATAAATGTGTTGTGTCATGTCTCGTAGTGATACTGTTTACACAATTGACTCGACCTTATACCAACATGTTATGTATATAATGGGTAGGTAAAGCATAAACAACTGTACCGCACAGAACGTTCATGGATGTGCCATGTTTTTTAATGCCACGCCTACTTTAAATATTTCTATTGCATTGTGTTAAAAGTACAATGTACTATCTAATATATTAACTCATCTCTTACCTGTACAATTCTACCCACATGTACACCCTGGTGCCACCATTTACCTGTACAACTCCATTTAAATGTATATTTTTATGCCACATGTTATAGTAGAGATGACGTCATAGTAAAGCCATAAAGTCATAGTAAAGACAATACCTCAAATGGTTTCTTTCCAGTGTACATTTTTCCAATTCAAATGTAAAAATGGATTTTCAAACATGTCAAAATACTTCAGAATACTCCAAGGAAGTGTATTAAATTTATTACAAATAATTCAGTACAATCTTTGTTATTTTCATTGCTCTTTTAGAAGCGGAAGACATTCGGATGTTTTTGCTAATAATCAAAATGGCGGACAAACCTTTGAACCGTAATGAGAGCGGGAGGTTTGGCGCTTTAAAATCTGATTCAACCCACCATTTCTTTATAAATGCCTGTACCAAGTCAGGGTCATTACGGTCTTCACAGTTTTCCGATTGTTGACTGATTTTGTCTGTTTATATAATTATGAGTTTTGACTTTCCCTTTGTAAGATTGTTCGGAGTTCGGTAATTTTGTTATTACCCTTATTTCCTTCTACGACAGAAGAAATCGGTTTTTTATGGTATTTAACTCTTTCTTCATTTTAATTTTTTTCTTACTACATTTCCACTGAGAGAATTGAAAACGAAATGTATGATGCTTTCTGATGACATGTTGTTCTACATCAATCTTATTTTGTATTACATACACAATTGATTGATTGATTGATTGATTGATGTTTGGTGTTTAACGCCACTTTCAGCAATATTTCAGCTATATCATGGCGACCAGCTTTAGTGGTGGAAGAAGCCGGAGTACCCGGAGAGAACCACCGACCATGGGCAAGCAACTGGTAAACTTTATCACTTGCGGCTGCGAGTCGAGTGCACCTTTTTTGTAATGTATTACTTACACAATTATAAGTCTTTCAAAATATTTAGTGAATTTATAATTTATTTGAGAGTATAAATCATATCTTTTATGGGTTGAGAATAAAAACCCGCTATATATTTTTTATAATTAATATATGTTCTACTATGTAGGACGGATTGGTTTATGTCAACACACATTATTGTTTATGTCAACACACATTATTGTTTATGTCAACACACATTATTGTTTATGTCAACACACATTATTGTTTATGTCAACACACATTATTGTTTATGTCAACACACATTATTTTATTCTTAGGTATTTCATCCTTTACGACAATATATCTTTTAAATTTTTGTGTGTTGTCCTAGTATGTGTCTTTACGTTCTGAGTTCCGTGCTGTAATGTCCGTTACGATTTCTTCATAAAAAAGAACGATGTTCGGTTCGTACATTACCTCCAGTTGTTTGTAGGAGAACTCATGTCTTATTTACGTTATTTGTGTTTGTTTGTGTATAGTGGTGTCCAACACATATTGTGTTGTGTTTTTGTCTTGTCTGTCTCGTCTTGTGTACCATATGTTGCCAGTTTCTCTGTATTGTCCATTTTGATTGTCCCTTCGGTGTTCTCTAACGTTTATATACTATTTTACGGCGTTCAACGTTGGGGCGGATTTGTATAAAATGGGGTGACAAAAAACAATACAAATCGGACGTAAAACTCTCATAATACTACTACTACAATACAATGGGGTGGTGAAAATGTATACATTGGGGCGGATGAGAAAATGTAAAAAAGGGGCGGTTTTAATTACTATAATTAATATTAAGCTACGGTGTATATCATGGCAAACAAAATTAACAAGTTGTATATGATAATACATGTATGAGATGGATCCTGCTTATAGCGTAACAGCAACAAATACCAATTTTAAAGTTTAAAATTTAAAGATTTAATCAATATAATTAGCAATTGTTCAATTATATCATGGCCCAGGCATGTATGAAATGAATTATGATTTGTACAAGATACCCCTTTCTGCTGCATGCCTATAGCGTAGCAGCAACACATACCAATTTTAAAGTTTAAAACTTAACGATTATTAATGCAATTAACAATTGTTCGGTTATATTATGGCCTATATCATTATGTATGACATAAATTATGATTTGTACAATATACTCCTTAATGCTGCATCATATCAACAGCAAATGGCAGTGTTTAAGTCTAAAATGATAGGCTTAAGGTTTTCTTCATTGGAAGCAAACAGTTCATTTTTAATTATTTTTGCTGGTCTGGACGAAATATCTTCCGTAGCTTTCCGTTTCACCCGGTTTCTTATCAGTTTTCTTTCCAAAGAGCGGTCACTTGCTGGGTGGTTGTGGTCTAGTGTTCCGGACAAAATTTTAGTAGAATCAGCATTTGTTCTTATTTTAGCCTTGCATTTCTGTCTGTTTAAGGAACAGCGCCAAGATATTTCCCAAGGCTTTAGCATACTATCGCTACGAAACGTATACCCCTCTACGATCAAGCACTCTTTTCCCATAATAGTTTGGGTTTTCACAATTTGCAAGTCCATCTTGTATGAAGGCAAATAGTTATTTGAAATAAATGTGTTCAGAAGGTTACGAACCATGTAAAAAGTGTTCACATACGCATTGCTTAATTAACAAGGTATCATTATGTTTAAAAGTAATTCATTAAATTTTACAGGTAAATTTCGCCCCATTGTATGTATTTTCCCCGCCCCATTGTATGCCTCTAATGAAGCCATATTCCGCCCCAATGTAATTCGGCCCTATTTTGTATATTACTTCACATATGCGATATGCTTCTCACTTATTATCACATATGATTCACATTTCTACTTCTTCAATCACACAAGATTCACATACATTAATTTTCCAGCCAAATACCCATAATGTTAACGTTGTCTCTATGTTTATCTTTCTGTCATTGTCAAATATTTCCTTGGAGTTATCTCGCTTCGAAGTCTATATTTTCTATTGTGTGTTCATTTACATGTTCGTAGGATTTAGTATCTTTACATTGTGTGGAAGACATCAATTTTGTTTTGATATTCCAATAAACAGTCTTAGTCTTAGTCTTAGTCTATTGGATTTGTTAAGGAATAATTACGAAAGTTTCGAATGAAAACTGTGAATTCAATGTTCTACGAATTTTTTTTTTTTAATTTTGATTATCTGTCATACCTTAATGAAACTAATAATAATTGAATAAAACTAAGGTTAATATGTCTCAGACATCGGGTATAGGTTAGGGTTATGAAGTTTAACGCCACTTTCAACAATATTTCAGCTATATCGTGGAGGTCTCCTGCATAGATTATTTAGTCAATTTTGACTAACCTATTTTAAGTTATTTCTTTGCTTCCCCCAAAAGACTTTTGAATAATTTGGTTTTTTGATCTTTTGTCTGTGAGCGTACCTGGCGCAGATTATTCTAGAAACGCGTAGTGCGCACTAAATTATAATTATTTGATGAATCAAGCTACACCGAAATAAAATATTATTAGTTGGTTAAATAGTATTTTAGTGGAGGTCACCCCTTATGCATGCAGAAGTCTGTAGACTAAATGTTTGTTTTGAACGGATAATTGGTGGAAGAAGCCAGAGTACCCGGAGAGAACCACCGACCTTGGGCAAGCAACTGGTAAACTTTATCACTTGCGGCTGCGAGTCGAGTGCACCTTTTTTGTAATTTACAAAGCAGGGCGCGAACCCACGCTGTATTGGTGGTAGGCTTGTATGAATGTTAGGTAATTCAACTACCTAGCTCATTGAGCCACCCGGACCCTCGATAATCGGTGTATTTCTGCCACATAGTAAAGGCAGAAGACATCAAGATACGCGCAAACGCTATAAATCAGTAGAAACTGAAAACGCCCTCAAAATAAAAGAAAAACAGGCATCTACAAACACAATTCACAAATACTGAACACAGAAAGCTACAACACAACGACACGAACCCCCATCCATTCACTTCTGGCTTGGTACAGGTTCTTCGTGTAATCATGCGGTCATCATGCATGTTGTTTTCACATGTGAGTAAAATGCAAACTCTTACAAATAGCTGGATGAACAGCATTGTTGTACACCAGCACTGAGTCCTAATGTTGAAATTTATACATGCTTAATCTTCGTAACATAAAGGATTTTATTTTATTTTTGGTGTTTAACGCCACTTTCAGCAATATTTCAGCTATATCATGGCGACCAGTTTTAGTAGTGGAAGAAGCCGGAGTACCCGAAGAGAATCACCGACCATGGGCAAGCAACTGGTAAACTTTATCACTTGCAGTTGCGAGTCGAGTGCACCCTTTTTTGTAATTTACAAAACCGGGCGCGAACCCACGCCGTATTGGTGATAGGCTTGTACGAGTTGTTAGGTAATCCAACTACTTAACTCATTGAGCTACCCGGGACCTGTAACATAAAGGAGATAAAAAAATAAAAGTTATGTGATTGAATACTATTTTATTAAAGGTAGGAACAAAATATGTAAGAAAATACATACATTTTACATACATCCAAGGCAAATTAAATAATGAATAAAAAGGGAAAATTTTTGACAAGATATAAGGTATGAAAATGCGCATCTTGTAGGTATAAAGATCAATTTATCTGTCATTGAGTACTAATAGTTCCCTGTTGTATAATCAACCACTACTTGTTAAATGTATCAGCATTTTATGTATTAATATTATATTAAAGCATACAAGATAATGAAACATCAGACAGTCTTGTCTATTTGTTAAGGTGTTGGATATATATATTTAAGGATTGATCGCAATTTTTGTTCGGTTCATTCTAAATAACCTCAATCAGGTTGTACACACCGGGTAACCCACGTAGCGGTTACACAAGGGTGTGTACAACCTGATTGAGGTTATTTAGAATGAACCGACCAAATAATTTCGATCAATCCTTATAAATTAATTCAAAATGTTTTTGTTATGATATTGAAAAATAGATTTATTTTTTCAAAACAAGGCAAATAATCGGAAATAAATTTAAATAACCCCAAAGGTGCCTCATTTAAAGAAAATCACCCGATGACAACGGCACGCGACGCCTTGAGAAAGACGTTTACTTTTATATTCCGTACATTGACAAATAACCTCAACTTTTTAAACCAATCAAAACACGTATAAAATGACATGTGACTCTGAAATTAATTTATATATATATATACATGTAATGTTTGCAATCGTAACTACTCGGCCATTCTCGCTACCGCAAATAATCTCGTATGCATTAGGCGTATAAATGGCACTACTTTTCACATGTCAGTTACATGAAAGTTTGATAAAGTTATATTTTAAGCAATGTTCTATATTTCAATTAAAGTTGTTTTAATTAGTTTTGCATGATTAGATTTTACTTAGTATGTCTTCCATATTGGATTATCGTGGACTATATTTTTTTGCGGCTTAACTTAACTTAACTTCCGGCAAACAATTTAAGAAGAATTTCTACTATGTACGTACGAGGTTATTTGCAGGGTAGCGAGAATGGCCGAGTAGTTACGATTGGTAATGTTTGGTATCCATGTTTTCACGAATTTGTGTCCAAAGACTTAAAATATTAAAATATTAAAACGTTATTCTATTGCATATATTGAGCATACCCGATAAAGGTTATTCCAGAAACGCGTCATGCGCATTAAATTAGATATCTACGTTTTTATTAATGTGTAATGCGGAAGATATATTGGTTCACAATAAAAAAAAATTAATGAAAACAAATGTTGTTTAATTTTACTTACAGGAAAGACATGCATTTACGGTTCTAATTTTAAATAAATAGAAGAAAGAATAATGAGTAATATTTTTCATGGTAATGATTTGATAAATTTTACACCGGGATTTCAACTGATGCAGAGAATAAAAGGTCAATGGATGATTAGAATATAGTATATCACTGTCTTTTTACCACAAACAAACAGTCACAACTCAATTAGGAAAACGGGAGAATTCAATACAATGGAGTATTCGTAAGTCAGGGAAAGAAAAAAAGAAATGAACACAATATTGCATTCCAATTTTGGAGAAATAATAGGGAAATTAACACAGCAACTCCAGAAAGTGTTTGATCTGAAATTTAGTGTGTAAAAATTTTAAACCCATAAACAATCATATTAATAAATCATACAACAAATTTTAAAAACTACATCAGATGCGCATTTCGACTGAAATATTGGTAACGTAGATGACAAAAACCCAACTTATTCACATGTCTAAAAAAATCTAATGAAATGGTTGTAAAATTACAACAGCAATAAAGGGTATTTCCGGTGATGAAAATATATACAACATACGAATTAATTGGCACACAAATAATTTATAATGCTGATAACGTAATATTCAAAGTCGCTTGAATGTTTTGAAATTGATTACATGTATCATATATAAATATATAAAAAAAACAATAAGTTACATAACAGATAATAACAATAAAAGTCAATGAGGTAGCATAAAAATGTCTTCTTTACAGCAACAAATAATTATTATTTTAATAGCTATATAGAGTTCCTTAGCACTATTGATGTTAAAATGGACTTCCTAGTGATACTGAGGGACCGCCGTGGTCATGATCGTATGGTAGTTGGATTTGTCATCAGTGCTATCGCCACTAACGTTGTGAGTTCAAACCTCGCTCATGGTGAGGTGTACTCGATACAACATTATGTGATAAAGTTTGTCAGTGGTTAGTGGTTTTCTACTGGTACTGCGCTTTCCTCCACGATATAACTGAAATATTGTTAAAAGTTGGCATTAAACACCATAACCCTCCTAGTGATATTGAAATCTACAGGATGAATTGATTGATTGATTTTTGCTGTTTAACGCCCCTTTCAGCAATATTTCAGCTATATCATGGTGACCAGTTTTAGTGGTGGAAGAAGCCGGAGTACCCGGAAAGAACCACTGACCATAGGCAAGCAACTAGTAAGCTTTCTCACTTGCGGCTGCGAGTCGAGTGCACCTTTTTTGTAAGCTACAAAGCCGGTCACTAACCCACGTCGTAGTGGTGATAAGCTTGTATGAGTTGTTAGGTAATCCAACTACCTAACTCATTGAGCCACCCGGGCCCTTTCTACAGGATGAATATCATGCATGATGTTGATGTATATGAGGTTTATTGTAGTCAGATTTTATAATAAAATCGTGGATTTTAATGTATTAATAAAAAATACACCTAATTCTACTTATATGTAAGGGACCGACCATTTAACTTGAAGAGGGGGGTGTGGGGGGGGGGGGGGGGGGGGGGGAGGTTATGGTTTTTTGTTTCGTTTAGAATTTTTTTTTCGGACAACACGATAGATAGAATATTTATTTTTTTTGTCGCGCAAAGCACGAAATTTTTTTCCAGTATTCAACATTAGGTTATATGACAAAAACTCTGAATCAGATTATTTTTTTTTCCTCCACCAAAATCAGAATATTTTTTTCAGCAACATTGGGAATTAGAATATTTTTTAGAAAAAAACCCAGTGGCCCAAAACTACTAAAAATTTGGTTTGCGCCCATGAAAAATTTCAGACAATAGCCAAACTGGCTGCTGAACAGATATGGAAACTGAAAATAACAAAAACTGTGTTTCTAATATTAACTAAAGTATACCGACATCAAAATTGTTTTGTAACCCTTTTAATAGAACAGAAGGATAATACTGTAATCTTTTCAATAAGAGGTAGGCGACATGGATCTCAAAATCTATTATACTATATACCAGAGGAGGGTAGATTCGGTTTCTTTTACATAATAATCAGTATGATATTTTTCCTCATTACTACATGTGCATATTTTGTTGTTATAAATGTTGTAATGTTTAGTCCTATAGAAACCAGCCCTATATAGCAAAATAATAAAATGTATAATTCACAAATTGTCTCAGTGTGTTGTCTTTCTTTTCTTAAATGAATCACTTGGCCAATAGATTCACAATTGTGGTACACATCCTCTTTTTCAAGGTTGGTTTGTTTTCTTAGTATTTGCTGAAAATATAAGTAATGGTTTGTCGATTATGAATAACCGGTTTGTATGGAAGGGAAATATTTAAAACATGTTATAATGTTATAGACACCATGATGTAGTTTTTGATATCCGAGCTATTGTTATTTTCCCAACTTCCTCCTTTCATTGGAGTTTGTAGTATCCGAGATATTGTTATTAATCCAACTAACTCCAGGTTTTTCTGGAAAACGAGTCCGAGTAGGGCGACATGTCTATATCCGCGGAATGTTGTTCCAGTGAGTTAACACTATAAAAATCCAGCTAATCGTGTTGTTCTATCACAAAGAAAGTTGGCCTCATCATCATCTCATTATAAATTAACATGTTCTCACCATGATATGGCTGAAAAATGGCCGAGTTAGCGTTGAATAACAATTACTCACTCACTATATAGATATATATCGAAAATGTTCCAAATAAAACTACCTCTATATACATGATCTATTTCTATTAGTAAGAGAACAAATCACCTATGCAATCAGTGCCTATCACCACTTACGTTGTGAGTTCGAATCCCGCTCAGGTGAGGTTTACTTGATACAACATTACGAAAACTTACTTTATTTCATAAAATACATAATAATATAGCTCCCGAATATTTACAGGACTGTCTAAATGAATATTTAGTAGTTAACAATTATAATCTGAGAAATTCTTTACAATATAGGGTACCAAGATGTCGTTTAGAAACATTTTCCAAATCGTTTTTTCCGTCTACTATACGTTCATGGAATTCATTGGATCCGAATTTTAAATCTATACAAACTACTTCAAAGTTTAAGCAAACTTTAAGGGCGAATTTATTTAAGGTTTCTAATTACTATTTGTTAGGAAGTAGGAAATGTAATATAATACATACTAGATTAAGACATCAGTGTAGTTCACTGGGAGCAGATTTATTTAGAGCAAATATAGTTAGTGACCCCAGCTGCGCCTGCGGATGTCCTTTAGAAGATGCTATTCATTATTTATTAGAATGTCCCCTTTATACGAATGCAAGAATGCAATTAATTATGAGTATTACACCGTATACAGTTATCTCAATTGAAAACTTATTATTTGGCTCTGATAATTTAACTGACGAAAACAATTTAATAGTGTTTAGAAATGTCCACAAATATATACACCATTCTAATAGATTTGAATGATACGAAATTATACCCTGTACTCAGGATGTTATCATTTATTTGCACTCAATCCCCTTATCCCCCCTCTTTTTCCCATTACTTCTGTTTATCAAATATATTCATGTATACATTTATTATATTATGCAAGTTGCTGTCATTTTCTTATTTATGTATATAACATTATTGTATAGAGCGGATATACTAAGTTGATATAACTTGTTTCCAATCTAATTGTACATTTATAAGACAATAAAATATGTTTAAACTTAAAACAACATTATGTGATAAAGTTTGTCAGTGACTAGCGGATTTTCTGTGGTTTTCTCCACCGATAAAACTGACCGCAACGATATAACGGAAATATTGTTGAAAGTGGTGTTAAACACCATAAACCATCAACCACCACCAACAACTGTTCATATTTCATCTGGGTTTATTTTTACCATCAAGAGTTTCACGAAAGTTCAGAAGGTTTTCCCCACCAAATAAAACTGACCGCAACGATATAACGAAAATATTGTTAAAAGTGGCGTTGACCAAAAAAAAACAACAAAAACATAAAAAAACGGGGGAAAAAATGAACAAATCATACCTTTATGACAGTTGGTACTCCCACACTGAAGTAAACTCCGCAATGTTCTGCTGAACACACTTTCCTTCGCGGAAACAGGATCTTGGTTTTGGTTTTCAAGAATAAATGTATCCCGTTTTTCTCTAAATTCAACACGTGGTCTTGTTTCTGTGAATACCTCTAACATCGGTGATGTAGTATAATTAAGGCTAGTTTGAGTTGCTACTGGAAGACTGGTATCCTGACATTCCATATCTATAAAACATGTGTTAAATCTAATACTTTCGTCATAGGAAAAGTCTCTCTTATTTAAAATGTATTACTTATATAAAGAGAAGAAATAATATACAAACAACAATAAAAATATAAATATGAATTTTCACTAAAACAAATTTGATTAATGTGACATTCATACGTTCCTGAAAGGTTATAGTTTCAACATTTATTCAAAAGTATCACCAATAACGTTGTGATTGCGAATTCCACTCAGGCGAGGTGTACTCAATACAACATATTGTGATAAAGTTTGTCAGTGATTTGCCATGTCGGTGGTTTTCCCCAGGTACTCCGGTTTCCTCCACCAATAAAACTGACAGCCACGATATAACTGAAATATTGTTGAATGTGGCGTTAAACACCATAACCTTAACTATAATCCATATCTGAAAACAAATTCAAGACCTTTTTCATTTCATTAGTAGTTTATTTTACGTGAATTTGAATAGAGATAATTACAATCAGATGTATCCGTACCTGTAACGTAGCCGTATCCGTACATAAAATTTCATGATATTAATTGGACCAAGGTCATTTTGACATTTCATGGTATCAAAATATAATGAAAGTAGCTGCATTTTATATTTACAATGGTAATTACGCTTTGAACAAAATAAAATTGTTCGTACGTGATGAAAGTTATTCTGCAACTGACATCATCAACATGCTCGAGTTTTTGATTGACAACATATTTGTTATTTTTGGTGGACGTGTTTTTTCAACAGATAGTCGGCATACCTATGGGTACAAACTGTGCTCCTCTTCTCGCTGACTTGTTCCTTTATTCGTATGAGGCAGACTTCATACAGGGGCTTCTCAAGAAAAACGAAAAGAAGCTAGCCCGATCCTTTAACTTCACGTTCCGCTATATAGATTATGTCATTTCACTAAATAATTCTAGGTTTGGTGATTTTGTTGATCAAATCTATCCCATTGAACTTTAAATAAAGGATACGACAGATACAGATATGTCTGCTTCATACCTTGACCTACACCTCGAAATTGACTGTGAGGGGTGGTTAAGAATGAAACTTTACGACAAAAGAGATGATTTCAATTTTCCCATTGTGAACTTTCCATTCATGTGTAGCAACATTCCAGCAGCAATTGCATATGGAGTATATATTTCTCAGTTGATACGATATACCAGATCTTGTGGTTCCTATCAGCATTTCATTGATAGAGGGTTGCTGCAAACTAGGAAGCTACTGAACCAAGGGTTCCTTTTAGTTAAGTTGAAGTCACCACTTCGAAAGTTGTACGGTCGCCACCATGACTTGGTTGACCGTTATGGAATATCTGTGTCACAAATGACCACGGATATGTTCCACTTGTCCTAAGCACTTCCCGGTCCTTTCCTCGTTCATGACTTATCACCGGGTTTGTAACTAGATTAACACGACGGGTGTCACTAGCGGAGCAGGAACTGCTTACCCTTCCAGAGTTCACCCCCGGTTTTTAGTGGGGTTCGTGTTACTCGATCTTTAGTTTAATATGCATGTTTTGTAGAACATTGTTTGTCCTTTTGTACTTTTTCTTTTGGCCACTGTGTTGTCAGTTCTTCTTCGATATACGGATTCTCATTACCCTCTTTCGTATCTTCAAGCTCTTCTTATTCCAGAATCGTGTCGTGGACACTACACATTGTATATATATTTTATAACAATATAAAATACAAGTAGAGTGAGTCACTTTAAATAGTGTTTTAGCTATATCGAGACTATTAACACGATGGTGCCACTATTGGAGCAGGAACTGCCTAACATTCCGGAGTTCATCCCCAGTTTTTAGTGGGGCTCTTGTAACTCGATCTTTTGTTTTATGTGAAATGTTCTGTAGATCGTTGTTTATCTTTTTGTCCTTTTGACAATTGTATTGTCTGTCCTTCTTCGATTAACGGAATCTGGTTACCCCTTTGGTATCTTCAGACTTTCCTTGAGAGAGTGAAAAGTCACTGGGAAATGTATAACGAACTGCCGGATGAAACCTACATACGGACTTCGGTAGATGTCTGTAAACATTAGAATTTGAGGTGCCTTACCAACTGGTAATGTACAATCAACGTTGCCGAATACAGCTTTAGCATCAATTGGAAATCCCTGTGAATCTATCACATTTACTTCCAAACCATGTCTTCGTCTACGTCGCTGACTCCATTCTTGAACTGCCTCCGCCACGTTGAAACTGATCCATAAATCTCTCCTGACAACTACCATCTGGACATCAAGTATTCTCATCCTAGGAACTAAAGATATACATAATACTGGTAATTTGGATTCAGAGCGAATATTAAACTGTGTGGTTTACTGTAACATTATGATTCTTATAATATTTTCTCACGGTTTAAAAGGGGCGTCGTGGTCGTGATCGTCATCGTATGGTAGTTGGATTTACAACTACCTATATGCAATCAGTGCCTATCATCACTAATGGTGTGAGTTCGAATCCCGCTCATGGCGAGGTGTACTCGATACAACATTATGTGATAAAGTTTGTCAGTGACTTGTGACAGGTCGTGGTTTTCTCCGGGTACTCTGATTTCCTCCACCAATAAAACTGATCGCTACAATATATCTGACAAATTGTTGAAAGTGGCGTTAAACACCATAACCCTAACCCCATGGTGCAAATTATATGTGTTCATAAGTATGTATGTGTGTGTATCTGTGATATATTTATTTCAATGTGTCATAGTTCTCAACTAGATGTTGGTGGTTTTTGCTTAGTTTATACAGATGCTTATATTTTACTTATATTGTGGAAGCATTTTCTTTGCCTAACTATTAGCTAACTTTTCATCTGTTTGACAATCCATACAACAAATAAAATAACGTTTAGTGTAGATAAATGAAGAACATCAGGAGCATTGGACTGAGTTTACAATGAAGTATGATGGAATAATATGTGACAACATAGTGGTCAGTAAATCTCTCAATTCAGTATAAGTACCTCGATTCCTTCGTTTCAGTGGCTTTAGAAATTGGCTTACAAAAACTGTAAACCGAACAGAATCGTCCCCATCTTCCACAAAACAACGACAAGCTGCAATAGAGATATTAACGGTATCATATTTAATATTAATCTTTAATTATTTTTTTTACATTAATTGTTTTAATTAATTAATGAATATATGTCCAAATGTATATGAACATCTCTCGATGGACAAGTTCTTTGTCGAAAGAACAATAAATAATTTGGATAGTATTCTCGAAACCAGTTCCATTTTTGCAATCAATAACTCGAATAGTGTTCGCAGGACCAATTTCTTTTCGAGCGAACAATCAATAACACGAATAGTGTTCGCAGGACCAATTTCTTTTCGAGCGAACAATCAATAACTCGAATAATGTTCGCAGGACCAATTTCTTTTCGAGCAAACAATCAATAACTCGAATAGTGTTCGCAGGACCAATTTCTTTTCGAGCAAATAATCAATAATTCGAATAGTGTTCGCAGGACCAATTTCTTTTCGAGCAAATAATCAATAACTCGAATAGTGTTCGCAGGACCAATTTCGTTTCGAACAAATAATCAATAACTCGAATAGTGTTCGCAGGACCAATTTCTTTTCGAGCAAATAATCAATAACTCGAATAGTGTTCGCAGGACCAATTTCTTTTCGAGAAAATAATCAATAACTCCAATAGTGTTCGCAGGACCAATTTCTTTTCGAGCAAATAATCAATAACTCGAATAGTGTTCGTAGAACCAATTTCTTTTCGAGTGAACAATCAATAACTCGAATAGTGTTCGCAGGACCAATTTCTTTTTGAGCAAATAATCAATAACTCGAATAGTGTTCGTAGAACCAATTTCTTTTCGAGAGAACAATCAATAACTCGAAAAGTGTTCGCAGGACCAATTTCTTTTCGAGCGAACAATCAATAACTCGAATAGTGTTCGCAGGACCAGTATTTTTTTCTCGTCATATCATTTCCCGAATAGCATACACTTACCGATTGGTATGAAGGTGCCTCCGAGACAAGTCAATAGTTGGCGTCGAGTGGAACAATAATCTTGTTATTATCCAATTCAGTTAATAAGTATTTTATTATACAAAACAGCATAAGAGATTATTATACCATATATTCCGAGAAAACATATCGTGACTGCGTATCTGGTGAATAGAACAGGAGACGTCAATAGTCTTAATCGTATCAAGCAAATTAGATATTACATGACAAGACTTATATAATGTTGATACGTGTATATATTTACCCGTTCTTTCTTTAATATGTAGTTTCAATGTTGCATTAAGAACTGTAGTACTACCACCCTCTGATGGCAAAATATCAAAAAACATTCGTAGAGTTTTTGTGTCTTGGTCATTCCATAGTTCATCGTCAATCCAAGCTGGCAAGGAACCTGAAGGTGTAAAATTAGGCTATTTACATGTTAGTTGATAAAATAGGAACCAGTATCGCTCACAGATTTTACAGATAGCCACAAAGATGATGTTTGACTGATCATAATGAAAATTAGTTTGTTCTCGCCATGATATAGCTGAAAAATTGCTGCGTTGGCGTTAAACAACAATAATTCACTCACTCACTCCTGTGCCAGGCTGGCATAGAGTTAATGGTATGCTATATGTAGTCTGGGCCAGGGTGATATAGGGTTAATGATAAAATAAAACAAAAATTACCAAACTGTCGGAACTATTACAAAATGAAATATCAAAATCGTAGAAAGAGGTAAAATCGATACCCCTTACACACAAATACATAACAGCTAACTTTTCTGGCTGGGTACAGGCACTTCAATTAAAAGTGGCGGGGTTAAGCTAGTTTTATGGGTCCAAACCTCCCCTTTTGGTGAAATGATGCGGTCATGCAAGTGCTTTCCACATGTGAGTATAAAAATGCAAATCTTCATGATATTCTATAAAGGACCAAAATAATTTGGTTTATAAAATATTGATTATAACATAGCTGACTAGAATAACGTTGTACTGGAGAGTTAATGTTATTCAGTTTCAAAATAATGTAATTGTTAATAAAACTAAGGTTCTTCTTCATCGGTCATAGGTCACCTTAGCCAATGTTAGCTCTCCTTTGGTTTGGCTTTGTGTGGCTTTCCAACATTTCGATTTTGAGCGTACCGGATGAAGGGTTTATCAGAAACCAGTCAGTCATGCGCACTAAATTTGATATCTACATTTGTATTACTCTAAAAGATCAGAATTACTTCGTACTTGACCAGCTTGATATAGGTTTAATGATATCCTATAAAGAAGAATGACCTTGTACTGAAGCATATTAGTATATAGTCCATGGGCGGATCCAGGATTTCAAGTATGAGGGGGCGAACTTAAAACAATTGCGCCGAGCGGAGGGAGGCGCGAAAATTGTTGGGGTATTTCGCGTGATAAATCACGATTTTACTCAAAAAAATCATATTTTTTCCAATTTTAGGGGGGGGGGGGGGGGGGGGGGGCGCAAAAATTACAACATTGTCGGAACAGTTCCAAAAAAACAATAGAAAAAAGTTGTAGAGAGGCAAAACTGATACCCCCTAACACACTTCAATAAAAAAAAAGTTGCGCAGTATGTTTTTATACATACAGTATTATGCATATATTTTCTATTTAATTTTGTT